>JAKEPQ010001025.1:1395000-1605000 GCA_024500445.1 Entomyzon cyanotis
CCCATCAGCAGCCTTCCAAGCAGAGCTGCCCAGCCCGCTGCACTTGGAGTTTCCAAACAAACTTTTTGCAGGAGGAATTGGAGGAATGGAGGCGGCTGGGTGGAAAAACACGGATGTTTGGAGTTCTCCTCGCGGCCTGTCGCTCCAGCTTGGGAAAATCCGAGATGTCCGGATCTTGTCTGAGAGGGGAGCTCAGCCCAGGGCTGGTCTGGGACATGAGGAGGAGTTTTGGGGCTAATTTGGGACATCAGGAGCAGCTCTGGGGTAATGGGGACATCAGGAGCAGCTCTGGGGCTAATTTGGGACACCAGGAGCAGCTTTGGCACATGAGAAGCAGTTCTGGGACTCGTTTGGGATACCAGGAGCAGCTCTGGTGCTGGTTTGGGACATGAGGAGTAGTTCTAGGGCTGATATGGGACACCAGGAGCAGTTTTGGGACACCAGGAGTAATTCTAGAGCTGATTTGGGACACCAGGATCAGCTTTGGGACACGAGGAGTAATTCTAGGGCTGGTTTGGGACACAAGGAATAGTTCTAGGGCTTATTTGGGACACCAGGAGCAGCTTTGGGACCCAGGAGCAGCTTTGGGACACGAGGAGTAATTCTAGGGCTGGTTTGGGACACCAGGAGCAGCTTTGAGGCAGGCTTGGGACACCAGGAGCAACTCTGGGGCTGGTTTGGGACACCAGGAATAATTCTAGGGCTGATTTGGGACACCAGGATCAGCTTTGGGACACCAGGAGTAGTTCTAGGGCTGGTTTGGGACACCAGGAGCAACTCTGGGGCTGGTTTGGGACACTAGGAATAATTCTAGGGCTGATTTGGGACACCAGGAGCAGCTTTGGGACACCAGGAGTAGTTCTAGGGCTGGTTTGGGACACCAGGAGCAGCTCTGGGACAGCCTGGGACACGAGAAGCAGTTCTAGGGCTGGTTTGGGACACCAGGAATAGTTCTAGGGGTGATTTGGGTCACCAGGAGCAGCTCTGGGGGTTTTTCTCCCAGGTTTTCTCCCAAGTTTTCTGCAGCTGTGACAGCATCTCCCTCTCAGTGACACCTCTCCCCGCTTTTTGTCTGTCCCATTTATTCTCTCCCCTCTTTCCCTCCAGCCCTGAGTGGTTTTCTCCCTGCCAGGCAGCAGGGAGTAAATTCCCTTCCCAGGCTCCTTCCCGAGGCTCCCGGGAATCTCTGACTCGGGCTGTGCTCACTTCCTTCCCTTCCCTCCCCTGCAATTCCCGTGGATCCAGCCCTGGCACCTCCCCGTGCTCCGGAGCAGCCAGGGAGGGGGTTGATCTGTGGGTTTTTTCATCAAAAAAGTATTTTTTTCCTTTCCTTCCCTCCTCATCTGGGCTCTGTTTTGGATCAGAGATAAGCAGAGCATCAACACCTCTGTCCCAGGAGGGCAGAGAGTCCTGCAGCAGCTGGGAAATGTGGGAATGGGGGAAGGAAGGAGTGGAGAGGGGAAAATCCAGCCCTGGGCAGCCTGGGGCCTCTTCCTGCCCTGGGCTGGGGGAGTTTCCTCTCAGGGGTGCTGTGGAAAACGCTCTGGGAAAAGCAGGGAGGTGCAGTGCTGCAGGAGCCACTCTGCCCTGGCTCTGCCCTGTCCCCAGCTGTCCCCATGCTGTCCCCCATCCCTGTCCCCATCCCTATCCCCTGTCCCCATCGCTGTCCCCATTGCTGTCCCCTGTCCCTGTCCCCATCCCTATCCCCATCCCCTTATCCCCATCCCTGTCCCTATTGCATCCCATCCCTATCCTGTCCCTATCCCTATCCCCTGTCCCTATCCCCATCCCTTATCCCCATTCCTGTCCCCACTCCTGTCCCTTATCTATCCCTGTCCCCATCCCTGTCTCATTGTGTCCCCACCGCTGTCCCAATTCCCATCCCCTGTCCCTGTCCCCATGCCTTATCCCCATCCCTGTCCCCATCCCTATTCCTGCCCCATTGCTGTCCCCATTCCCTATCCTTATCCCCATCCTCATTCCCTTATCCCCATCCCTGTCCCTATTGTGTCCCCATCCCTATCCCCTGTCCCCATCCCTGTCCTGTGTCCCTGTCCCTATCCCCTTGCCCTCATCCCCATTCCTGTCCCCATTGCTGTCCCTGTCCCTATCCCCTCTCCTCATTGCTGTCCCCATCCCTATCCCTTATCCCCACCCCTGTCCCTATTGTGTCCCCATCCCTATCTCTATTGTGTCCCCATCCCTATCCCTATTGTGTCCCCATCCCTATCCCCTGTCCCCATTGCTGTCCCCATCCCTATCCCCTGTCCCTGTCCCATCCCTGTCCCATCGCTGTCCCCATCCCTATCCCCATCCCTTATCCCTATTCCTGTCCCCACTCCTGTCCCTTATCCCCATCCCTATCCCCGTCCCTGTTCCCTTTGCTGTCCCTATCCCCATTCCCTTATCCCCATCCCTGTCCCTATTGTGTCCCCATCCCTGTCCCGTGTCCCTGTCCCTATCCCCATCCCTTATCCCCATTCCTGTCCCTTATCCCCATCTCTGTCCCTATTGTGTCCCCATCCCTGTCCCCATCCCTATTCCTGCCCTGTCACTGTCCCAGTTCCCTATCCTTATCCCCATCCCTGTCCCTATTTGTCCCCATCCCTATCCCTGTCCCCATCCCTGTCCTGTGTCCCTGTCCCTATCCTCATCCCTTATCCCCATCCCTGTCCCCTATCCCCATCCCTGTCCCTATTGTGTCCCCACCACTGTTCCCATTCCTGTCCCTGTCCCTATCCCTGTCCTGTGTCCCTGTCCCTATCCTCATCCCTTATCCCCATTCCTGTCCCCATCACTGTCCCCGTCCCTATCCCCTGTCCCCATTGCTGTCCCCATCCCTATCCCTTATCCCCATCCCTATCCCTATCCCTATCCCCATCTCCTATCCCTTATCCCCATCCCTTATCCCCATCCCTTATCCCCATCCCTTATCCCCATCCCTTATCCCCATCCCTTATCCCTATCCTTATCCCCATCCCTTATCCCCATCCCTATCCCCATCCCTTATCCCCATCCCTTATCCCCATCCTTATCCCCATCCCTTATCCCCATCCCTATCCCCATCCCTATCCCCATCCCTTATCCCTATCCCTTATCCCCATCCCTTATCCCCATCCCTTATCCCTATCCCTTATCCCCATCCCTATCCCCATCCCTTATCCCCATCCCTTATCCCCATCCCTATCCCCATCCCTTATCCCCATCCCTTATCCCCATCCCTTATCCCCATCCCTTATCCCTATCCTTATCCCCATCCCTATCCCCATCCCTTATCCCCATCCCTTATCCCCATCCCTTATCCCCATCCCTTATCCCCATCCCTTATCCCCATCCCTTATCCCCATCCCTATCCCCATCCCTTATCCCCATCCCTATCCCCATCCCTTATCCCCATCCTTATCCCCATCCCTTATCCCCATCCTTATCCCCATCCCTTATCCCCATCCCTATCCCCATCCCTATCCCCATCCCTTATCCCCATCCCTGTCCCCATCCCTTATCCCCATCCCTGTCCCATCGCTGTCCCCACCGGGCAGTGACAGACTCTCCCCACCCCAGGGTCCCTCCCAGCCCTGCCTGGCTCGGCTCGGCTCGGCTCGGCTCGGCAGCAATGCAAACCATCCCTGCCGCGGCAGGAGCTGAGAGTTCCATTTGTTTAGCAAATTCCTGCGGAATTTTAATCCGGAGTGGGAGAGCAGCGCCGGGAGCTCCACTGCTCCTCACACCCCGCGGGATCAGCTCGGGGGGCTGCAGATCCAGCTGCTTCCCGGGTTTTTTGGGGTTTTTTTGGTGTTTTTTTGGCACAAACTGCTGTCTCAGGGCTGGAATTTCCTGCTGGGTCATTTCCCATGGGTCATTCCCACCATCCCAGAGTGACCAGGCAGTGCTTTTGCTCCTGGATTCAGGTGGATTTCCTTGGATTCCATGGTTTTCCACCCCAGGAGAGGCCTGGCAGTGCTGCTCAGAGTTTGAAATTCTCCTTCCCAGCTCTTTTATTCCTTTATTCCACGATCCCCTCCGGTTTTTGGGAGGAAGAATCCAGGTCTGCACGGCTCTGCTTGTTCCCATCCTGCTTTATTTTGCTTTTTTCCTCCCTGTCAGTGGCTGCTGTGCCATCCTGAGGGGCTGGAAATGCCTTTTCCATTTTTTCCACGGGATATTAGGCCACCCTCGTTAGTGCAGCCATGCTAATTAGCCGCCTGGGCCTCGGCCGCTTTGATTTGTGGGGATCATTAATTAAAGTGAGGGCAGCAGGGAAAAGGCTCAGGGAGCTTCTGCTGAGCTCTGCATTTCCCAGGGCTTTGCTTTTCCTTGGATTTCTCCTCCTGAATCTGGATTTCTGCACTCCCAACTCACACAGGAATGGTTTGGGTTGGAGTTGGAGAGAGAGGGAAATGTCGAGGCTCAGAATTCCATGAATTCCCACAGAATCTGGGAAGGGTTTGGGGTGGAATTGGGGAGAGAGGGAAATGTCGAGGCTCAGAATTCCATGAATTCCCGTGGAATCTGGGAACTGTTTGGGGTGGAATTGGGGGAGAGAGGGAAGCCTGAAGGCTCAGAATTCCATGAATTCTCACAGAATCTGGGAAGGGTTTGGGGTGGAATTGGGGAGAGAGGGAAATGTCGAGGCTCAAAATTCCATGAATTCCCATGGAATTTGGGAACTGTTTGGGGTGGAATTGGGGGAGAGAGGGAAGCCTGGAGGCTCAGAATTCCATGAATTCCCATGGAATCCGGGAAGGGTTTGGCTTGGGAAGGACCCTGAGCCACCTTTCTCCAGCCTGGCACGGAGCTGCTCCCCTGGGCTCTGCCCTGCCCTGCCCTCCCTGCCCCAAACCTTCGGGCAGAGGGTCAGGGATGGAATTCCAGACTGCAGGAAAAGCCCTGCTGGACGGGATTGGGGCAGGAGAGGGCTGGCCTGGGCACTCCTGGGGACATGGCACTGCCCTGGGGTGGCACTGGGGCCTGTCCTTGGTGTGGGGAGGGTGGTCCTGAGCATGCCAGGGGGAACAGGATATGGATTTTGGGATATTTTTATGGGGTTGATGAGGAAATCCAGCTCCTGGCATGGGGAAACTGATCCTGAGCATCCCAGGGGGTGCAGGACATGGATTTTGGGATGTCTTTGTGGGATTGATGAGGAAATCCAGCCTCTGCTGTGGGGAAAGTGGTCTTGAGCATCCCAGGAGGAGCACGACACTGATTTTGGGATATTTTTATGGGATTGATGGGGAAAGTGGTTCTGAGCATCCCAGGTGGAACAGGATATGGATTTTGGGATATTTTTATGGGGTTGATGAGGAAATTCAGCTCCTTGGTGTGGGGAAACTGATCCTGAGCATCCCAGGAAGAACAGAGCACTGATTTTGGGATGTTTGTGGGGGATTAATGGGGAAATCCAGCTCCTGGCATGGGGAAAGTGGTTCTGAGCATCCCAGGATTTTGGGATGTTTGTGTGGGATTGATGAGGAAATCCAGCCCTTGATGTGGGGAAAGCGTTTCTGAGCGTCCCAGGGAGAACAGGACATGGATTTTGGGATATTTTTATGGGGTTGATGAGGAAATCCAGCTCTTGGCATGGGGAAACTGATCCTGAGCATCCCAGGGGGAGCAGGACATGGATTTTGGGACGTTTTTATGGGATTGATGAGGAAATCCAGCCTCTGCTGTGGGGAAAGTGGTTCTGAGCATCCCAGGGGGAACAGGACATGGATTTTGGGATGTTTGAGTGGGATTGATGGGGAAATCCAGCTCCTGGCATGGGGAAAGGGATCCTGAGCATCCCAGGGGGAGCAGGACATGGATTTTGGGATGTTTGAGTGGGACTGATGAGGAAATCCAGCTCTGCTGTGGGGAAAGTGGTCTTGAGCATCCCAGGAGGAACAGGGCACTGGATTTTGGGATATTTGTGGGGGATTGATGAGAAAATCCAGCTTCTGGCATGGGGAAAGTGATCCTGAGCATCCCAGGAGTAACAGGACATGGATTTTGGGATGTCTTTGTGGGATTGATGAGGAAATCCAGCCCTTGGTGTGGGGAAAGTGGTTCTGAGCATCCCAGGGGGAACAGGACATGGATTTTGGGATGTTTGAGTGGGGTTGATGAGGAAATCCAGCTCCTGGCATGGGGAAACTGATCCTGAGCATCCCAGGAGGAGCAGGACACGGATTTTGGGATGTTTTTGTGGGATTGATGGGAAATCCAGCCTGGCCCTGGATGCTCCCAGGGATGGCGCAGCTCCTCCGGGGTGGAGACAAACTAAACGTGAGGAATTCCTTGCCAATGGATGGTGTAAGAGTTGGGAACACAGAGAGGGTGAAAGAGGATTAGGCAAATCCCCGATGGGTCCCTTTGGCAAAATCGGGGGAGTTCAGCCAATTCCAGCGCTGGAAATCCCCAAAAATCCTCATTTCCTGCCCGTGGGATGGCACAGGCTGGCTCAGCCCTCGCTGGCTCTGGCACTTTTCCATGGAATATCCACTCCCAGATGGGAACCCGGGAATTGTCACTCCTGCTCTGCTCCCTGCCCCAAAGGGTGACACAAAGTGGCACAGGGGACGAGGTGGCAGCGGTGGCACCTGGGGACAGAGGGGAATTCCAAAATTCCAAAGCCAGGCTGTCCCGTGGGAGCTGCCAAGGCTCTAATCCTTGTTTTTCACTCACGGGGCTGGGCATGGCCCTTCCTGCCACAACCTGCCCCAGGCTGCTCCTCTTCCTCCAGCCCCTTCCTGGGTTGTTTGCCTGATCCCTTCCCAGCCTGTTTTCCCAATCCCTGGCCTGTTTGTTTTCCCAATCCCTTCCCGGCCTGTTTTCCCAATCCCTTCCTGAGCTGTTTTCCCAGTCCCTTTCCAGCCTGTTTTCCTTCCTGAGCTGTTTTCCTTCCCAGCCTGTTTTCCTAGTCCTTTCCTGGCCTGTTTGTTTTCCCAGTCCCTCCCCAGCCTGTGTTTCCAGTCCCTTCCTGGTCTGTTTTCCCAATCCCTTCCCAGCCTGTTTTCCTTCCTGAGCTGTTTTCCCAATCCCTTTCCAAGCTGTTCCCATTCCCTTCCAGAACTGCTGTCCCAGTCCCTTCCTGAGCTTTTTTCCCAGTCCCTTCCCAGCCTGTTTTCCCAGTCCCTTCCTGAGCACAGAAAGCACAGATCCATGTCACACTGAGCAGCTGGAAGTCCTCTGCACCCCAGCTGGAAAAATTTGGGGACCTTAAAAAGGGCAGGGAAGACACAGCTCCTTCCCCAGCCTTTCCCCTTTCCCTTTCCCTCCCCAGCCTTTTCCCCTTTCCTTTCTCCAGCCTTTTTCCTTTCCCCTTTCCCTCTTTCTCCAGCCTTTCCCTCTTTCTCCAGCCTTTCCCTCTTTCTCCAGCCTTTCCCTCTTTCCTTTCTCCAGCCTTTCCCTCTTTCCTTTCTCCAGCCTTTCCCCTTTCCCTCTTCCCCAGCCTTTCCCATTTCCCTTTCCTAGCCTTTCCCTTTTCCCCAGCCCATTCTCTTCCCCCTTTCCCAGCATTTCCCCCTATCACAGCATTTCCCCTTTCCCTTCCCAGCCTATCCCCATTTCTGGGCCTTTCCCCTTTCCTTCCCCAGCCTTTTCCCCCTTTCCTCCCCAGCCTTTCCCCATTTCCCATTCTCATTCTCTTTCCCTTCCCAGCCTTTCCCCTCTTCCTTTCCCGCCTTTCCTCTTCCCAGCATTTTCCCCTTTCCCAGCATTTCCCCATTTCCCTTTCCCAGCCTTTCCCCCTTTCTCCAGCCTTTCCTCCTTCCCCTTCCCCAGCCTTTCCCTCTTTCCCTTCCCGGCCTTTCCCCGCCTTTCCCATTTCCCTTTCCTAGCCTTTCCCTCTTCCCCAACCCATTCTCCTCCCCCTTTCCCTGCATTTCCCCCTTTCTCCAGCCTTTTCCTCTTTCTCCAGCCTTTCCCCTTTCCCTTTTCCAGCCTTTCCCCGTTTCCCAGCCTTTCCCTCTTTCCCTTTCTCAGCCTTTTCCCCTTTCCTTTCTCCAGCCTTTCTCCAGCCTTTCCCCTTTCCTTTCCCAGCATTTCCCCCTTTCTCCAGCCTTTTCCTCTTTCCCTTTCCCAGCCTTTCCCCCTTGCCCAGCATTTCCCCATTTCCCTTTCTCAGTCTTTCCCCCTTTCCCCACCCTTTCCCCTTTCCTTTTCCAGCCTTTCCCCCTTTCTCCACCCTTTCCCCTTTCCCTTCCCACCCTTTCCCCTTTCTTTTCCCCACCCTTTCCCCTTTCCTTCCCCCACCCTTTCCCCCTTTCTCCACCCTTTCCCCTTTGCTTTCCCCAGCCTTTCCCCTTTCATTCCCCCACCCTTTCCCCTTTGCTTCCCCCAGCCTTTCCCCTTTGCTTCCCCCACCCTTTTCCCCTTTGCTTCCCCCAGCCTTTCCCCTTTGCTTCCCCCAGCCTTTCCCCTTTCTTTTCCCCAGCCTTTCCCCTTTCCTTCCCCAGCCTTCCCCCCTTTCCCGAGCTCTCAGACCTGTCCTGGCACGGTTGCTCAGGTGGCTCCTGCCCTGCCAGCCTGGAATGCCAGCTATGCATCCCTGGGGCATCCTCTCCCCTTGGGATGCTGCCAGCCACTCTTCCCGCCTCTTCCCGGGAATTCGGGCAATGCCAGAGCTCGCCCGGGGGTGCCAGGGGGAAATTGAAATTTCACTGGTGCCAATTCCAGGGAATTCGGGCAATTTCAAGGGATGTGAGGGGAAAATTGAGGGGGAGCCATTGGTGCCAATTCCAGGGAATTCGGGTAATTTTAAGGATATCAGCGGAAAAATTGGGGAGGAGCCATTGGTACCAATTCCAGGGAATTCCGGTAATTTCAAGGGATGTGAGGAAAAAATTTGGAGGTTCCACTGATGCCTCTTACAGGGAATTCGGATAGTTTCAAGGGACATGAGGGGAAAATTGGGGAGGTGCCACTGGTGCCACTTCCAGGGAATTTGGGTAATTTCAAGGGACATGAGGGAAAAATTTAGAGGTGCAACTGGTGCCTCTTGCAGGGAATTTGGGTAATTTCAAGGGATGTGAGGAAAAAATTTGGAGGTTCCACTGGTGCCACTTCCAGGGACTTTTGGGTAATTTCAAGGGACATGAGGAGAAAATTGGGGAGGTGCCACTGGTGCCAATTCCAGGGAATTTGGGCAATTTTGAGGGATATGAGGGAAAAATTGTGGAGGAGCCACTGATTCCTCTTCCAGGGAATTTGGGTAATTTCAAGGGATGTGAGAAAAAAAATTCGGAGGTGCCACTGGTGCCTTTTCCAGGGAATTTGGGCAATGCCAGAACTCACCGACGGACATGAGGGAAATATTGGAGAGGCACCTGCCTTGCCTGAAGCAGCTTTTTTAAGATGCTTTTTCCCAGAATCCCGAATTTTGCGCTCTGCAGGGAGTGGAAAAACAGCTGCCCTGTGGTTTTTCCACGGAGCCCAGGCAGCCTTGCCCTGCCTGGCAGTGAATTCTTTCCCACTTGATCTCCGGATGTGTCCCGTGGCGAGCTCTGTTTGGAGTTTTTATCTCCCGTGGCCCATCTTTGTTTTGGAACTGCTCGCTGCAACATCAAAGGCTGCATTTTTCCCACCCACTTACTCAGGGAAAAACTCAGCAGGAGGCTGGGCTGGCTTTGGGTCCAGGGCTGGTTTTTGGGTCCAGGGCTGCTTTTTGGGTCTAGGCTGCTTTCTTAGTCCAGAGCTGGTTTTTGGGTTCAGGGTTGGTTTTTGGGTCCAGGGCTGTTTGTTGGGTCCAGGGATGTTTTTTGGGTCCAGGGATGTTTTTTGGGTCCAGGGCTGCTTTTAGGGTCCAGGGCTGTTTTTAGGGTCCAGAGCTGTTTCTTGGGTCCAGGGCTATTTTTTCAGTCTAGGCTGCTTTCTTAGTCCAGAGCTGCTTTCTTAGAGAGCTTCCAGAGCTGGTTTTGGGTCTAAGCGCTTTTAGGGTCCAGGGATGGTTTTGGGTCCAGGGCTGTTTTTTGGGTCCAGAGCTGTTTTTTGGGTCTAGAGCTGGTTTCTGGGTCCAGGGCTGGTTTTGGGTCCAGGCTGCTTTTTAGGGTCCAGGGCTGTTTTTTGGGTCTAGGCTGCTTTCTTAATCCAGGGCTGTTTTTAGGGTCCAGTGCTGGTTTTGAGTCTAGGCTCTTTTTCAGTAGGGCTAGTTTTTGTCAGGGTATTTTTAGTCCATGGCTGGTTTTGGGTCCAGAGCTGTTTTTTGGTGGATCCTCCCTGGGATCAAGTGCCCATTTCACTTCTCCAAGCCCCGAAGGACCTTGAGCCACATCCCAGGCCAGGCTCAAAGCTCCTGGCTCACCCTTCAAACCAGACACGGCAGGGAGAAGCTGCTGCCTGCAGGAGCAGCTCAGGAAATCGGGAAAAGGATTCTGAGCTCAGACCCTGTGTCTGATCCTTCCACTGCTTTAGGAAAGCAGAGCTTCCCTGAGGAATTCCCAAATTCCTGGATGGGTGTCCTGGTGTCAGACTGCTCCAGATCCTGCAGGGGCTCAGGCACTGTGTGGCTTGGGAGTGACCAGAGCAGGTTCCTCGGGAGTGACCAGAGCAGGTTCCTCGGGAGTGACCAGAGCCAGTTCTTCAGGAATGATTGGAGCCAGTTCCTTGGGAATGATCAGAGCAGGTTCCTCAGGAGTGACCAGGGCAGGTTCCTCAGGAGTGACCAGGGCAGGTTTCTTGGGAATGACCAGAGCAGGTTTCTTGGGAATGACCAGAGCAGGTTCCTTGGGAATGACCAGGGCCAGTTCTTCGGGAATGATTTGAGCCAGTTCCTCGGGAATGACCAGAGCAGGTTCTTCAGGAGTGACTAGGGCAGGTTTCTCGGGAATGACCAAGGCCAGTTCCTCAGACAGGGAGGTTTGGGAATGACCAGAGCCAGTTCCTCGGGAATGACCAGGGCCAGGTTTCTCGGGAGTGACCACAGCAGGTTCCTTGGGCTGGGAGTCCCCAGGGCTGGCACTGCTGAGCCTGGCAGTGGCCACGTGAAGGGACAGCAGCGGTGGCCCTGGCAGGGCTGGCCTGGAGAACCTGGGTGTGCCAGAATCCCAATTCCAGGGCTTTGGAGTTCTCACCTGGATGGATTTCAAACCTGAGAGAGCACCACCGAGCCAGGCAGCTCCAGCAGCACCCCCTGTGTCCCGGGCAGGGATGGGATGAGTTCCCTCCGAGGTTTTCCAGGAGGTTTTCCAGCTGGAGCTGCTGCTGTGGTGAGCCTGGGATTCCAGAGGGAAGCAGGACACCCCGCTGGCAGCAGCTTCCTCGGGAAGCCTGGCAGGATGCTCTGCAGGAGCCCCTGTGATGTGCCTCGGGGTGAACTTCCCAGACTCCATCCATGCGGTTTTTCCCTTCAGATGAGCTCGGCTTTGCTCTCCCTGAGAATTCCCAGTTCCCATCCCCTGGGAAAGGAGCTGTGTGGCTTCCCTGTCCCGCCAGCAGCTCTGATCTCCCCAGTGTGTGGTTTGCAGGACGTTTCTCCTCTCCCCAGAGCTCCAGCCCTGCTTGTATTCCAGGAATTATTTCCTAACCAAATCTCAGGAGGGATTCAGAGCTGGCACTGAGGGCACAGGGACACATCCTGAACCAGCCTGGGCTTTTCCAGCCTCCTTCCTTTTCCTGGGAAAGCTGCCTTGGACAGACAGACAGACAGACGACAGACGACAGACCCAGGGTTTGGTCTGGGAAGGAGGGAGAAGCAGGAGTTTCCCCGGTGCTGGGCTGGAGTGGGATGAAGCTCCTTTGGGAATCCATCAGGGTTTCCTGAGCAAATTGCTTTGGACACAACAGGATTTTTCCATCTGGAAGCGCTGGATCAAACCTGCTGGGAGGTTGGTGAGGAGATGCCCCGGAGCAGCTCTGCTTCGGATCGAGCAAATTCCCTCGAACTCCCTGCATCCCAAGCTTCCTGCAGCCTCCAGCAGATCCATTCCTGCTCCTGTGGCTCATGAGAACCCCGGAGCTCAGCGCTGCTGGCCTGGCCCCAATTCCCAGGCACTGAGGCAAGCTGAAAAATCCCAGCTGGAATTGTTTTTCCAGCCTGGTCATTCCTCCCGCTCGGGCTGCAGCCCTGCTCAGCCTCCACGCCTGCTGCACTTGCACTTTCCTCGCCCGAGGGAGTTTTTTCCAGCCTCTGGAAATTCCTGGATCCCTCCAGGCTGCCGGGGAGGAATGTCACATCCCACAGCTCTGCCCGTGGCTCGGGGATTTCGGGGGAGAAGCTGTGCTGGGTGAGGCTCCCTCTGGATTCAGCTCATCCACCCCATATCCTCCTTTTCCGTGGGGTTTTTGTCCTTCAGGCTGGGATTTTCCAGCCCGGGAGAGGAGGAGGAGGGGAAGAACCCCAAGGGAAGAGGAGCTTTACGAGGGTGCTGGGACCCTGTGGATCATCCCTGCTCCTCCTCTCCACTGGCCAGGGGCACTGGGAGCACTGGGGGCACTGGGAGCACTGGGAGCACTGGGAGCACTGGGGGCACTGGGAGCACTGGGCTCGGGTGTTTCCATGGCCTCGGAGGCAGCAGCAGGGTGTGACCCGCGTTCCTCCATCCCCAGGGGGAGGCTGTGGGATATTCCAGCCCCTCGGGCCGTGGGAACCCTTTGGAGCAGCGCTGGAATCCATCCCGGAGCAGCACCGGCCGGAGGGAAGCAGCAGAGGGGGCTGGAGCTGCTGCCCCGGGGACCCTGGGGACATTCTGGCCACCACATCCCTCGTGATAAGAGCAAAGCCAGCTCCAAATCCAGCTCCAAATCCAGTTCCTCGGGCACAATCCCAATTTTCACACAGTCTGCACCTTTTGCTCTGCTTTCCAGCAGGGGATTTTTTCCTGAGAGCTCCAAACCTGACCCTGGATCTGCAGAGCTGGATGGATATTCCCAGCTGGATGGATATTCCATCTGTCCAGAGGGCTCCAGGGGTGGGGAGTGACCCTGCTGGCCTCTGGCTGCTCCGGGTGAAAGGAGATTCCTGGTGGAGGCAGGAATTTAGGGATGAGGGAGGATGATGTCACAATGGCTGCGGAAGGGAATTGGGATTGGGATTCTGCTTGGACAGGAATCAGGAGCCTGATGTGAACAGGGAAGGAGGGATGGAATTTCTGCTCCTGACTGCTTTGTCCTGTGTTATTCCAGGGCTCTGCAGGAGGGAATTGGGATTGGGATTGGGATTCTACCTGAATAGGAATCTCAGAAGTGCCTGCTGTGGGCAGGGAAGGAAAAATGGAATTTATTTCTCCTGGCTGCTTTGTCCTGTGTTGTTGCATGGAGCACAGGGAGATTCCAGGGCTCTGCAGAAGGGAATTGGGGATTGGGATTGGGATTGGGACTGGAATTGTGATTGGGATTCTGCTTGAACAGGAATCAGAGATGCCTGATGTGGACAGGGAAGGAGGGATGGAATTTTCTCCTGCTGACTGCTTTGTCCTGTGTTATTCCAGGGCTCTGCAGGAGGGAATTGGGATTGGAATTGGGATTGGGATTCTGCCTGAATAGAAATCAGAGGTGCCTGATGTGGACAGGGAAGGAGGGATGGAATTTTTCCTCCTGACTGCTTTCTCCAATATTATTCCATGGAGCACAGGGAGATTCCAGGGCTCTGCAGAAGGGAATTGGGATTGGGATTCTGCCTGAACAGGAATCAGGAGCCTGATGTGGGCAGGGAAGGAGGGATGGAATTTTTCCTCCTGGCTGCTTTGTCCTGTGTTGTTCCATGGAGCACAGGGAGATTCCAGGGCTCTGCTCCCTGCCCTGCCAGGCTCTGCTCTCTGGGTGGCCCACGGCTCGCAGGATTATCCCAAATCCACGGTTTTGAGTCCTTTTGGAAGTGCAGAGTGCTGATCCCGGAATCCAAGCCGTGGGTGTTGTGGTCAGGGGGTGGGAAAGGCTGTGGAATGGATGGATAATGGATAATTGGCTCTGCTGGGTCACTCCAGCTGCACCAGAGCGAGCAGCTTGCACTGAAAATGAGGAAATTTCGCTTGGATTTTGGGAAGAAATCCTTCCCTGTGAGGTTGGCACAGGTTATTCCGTGCATTCCCCACCCCTGGAGCAGCCTGGGACGGTGGGATGGAACGGGATGGGATTGAATCCCTTCCAGCCCAGCCCATTCCATGATTTTCTAGCTCACCCAGCGCTGCTCCAGCTCTGCACCTGCAGCTCCAGGCGGCTGAAATCCCAGGAACAGCTGGTGTGAGCAACACTCGGGGCTGTCCGAATACAGCAGCCATTGTTCCCGGCTCTGGAGCTGCCCACGTGGGAACCAACACCCCAAAATCCCCTGGAATTCGTCCAGGAGGAGGCTGGATGGGCTGAGGGGGTGTGCAGGGAGCTCCACGCCGTGGGGAAGGGGCTGGGAGGAGGGTGGGGATGGAGAGGTGACACTTGGGGACACGGGATGGGCGGGGTGGACCATTCCAGGCATCCTGGGTTATTTAATGGGATCTCTCCTGTGGGATATCCCAGAGCTCATTCCCCCTAGGAAGTGTCAAGGAAGATGTGATGTGAAACAGCTGGGGAGGAGGGATTTTGGGAATGGCATCCCGAATTCCTGCCAGGAGGGGGATGAGGGGCTGAAGATCCCATTATCCTGGACTCCATTCTCCTGCTGGGAATGCAGGGAAATGCTGGATCCTAAACGGGCTGGAGGAGGCAGAAATGCAGGATTGGTGCTGGAATCAGGAGGGAATGGGATGCTGATGGAGAGGGATGAGGGATGTGATTTTGGGATCTCCATTAAACATTTCAGAGGGCAAACGATTAAACAATTAAACATTCATCAGCTAGGGATGGTGGGGACACCTCCAGCTTGCAGGCACTGCTTCCCTGGAAAACAGAGTGCAGAATGGAGTGTGTCAGTGGATTTGGGATGGGGATGGTGTGGGATTTGGTGTGGAATGAGGTGTGGGATTTGGGATGGGCATTTGTTGTGGGATTTGTTTTGGGATGAGGTGTGGGATTTGGGTGGGATGAGGTGGCTGTGGTGGCCCCGGTGGCTCTGGTGGCCCTGGTGGCTCTGCTGGCTCTGGTGGCCCTGGTGGCTCTGGTCGCTCCGGTGGCCCTGGTGGCTCCGGTGGCCCCGGTGGCCCTGGTGGCCCCAGTGGCCCTGGTGACCCTGGTGGCTCCGGTGACCCTGGTGGCCCCGGTGGCTCTGATGGCCCCAGTGGCCATGGTGGCCCTGGTGGCCCTGGTAGCCCCAATGGCCCTGGTGGCCCTGGTGGCCCTGGTGGCCCTGGTAGCCCTGGTGGCCCTGGTGGCTCTGGTGGCCCTGGTGGCTCTGCTGGCCCTGGAAGCTCTGGTGGCTCTGGTGGCCCCAGTGGCTCTGGTGGCCCTGGTGGCTCTGGTGGCTCTGGTAGCCCCGGTGGCCCTGGTGGCTCTGGTAGCTCTGGTGGCCCTGTTGGCTCTGGTGGCCCTGTTGGCTCTGGTGGCCCCAGTGGCTCTGTGCCCCAGGGGTGCGTGTGCCCGGTGGCCCTGGTGGCCCTGGTGGCTCTGGTGGCTCTGGTGGCCCTGGTGGCTCTGGTCGCCCCGGTGGCCCTGGTGGCCCTGGTGGCCTTGGTGGCTCTGATGGCCCTGATGGCCCCGGTGGCTCTGGTAGCCCTGGTGGCCCTGGTGGCTCTGGTAGCACATTGCCCCTTCCCTGGCAGACATTCCCCGCACATTCCTGGCGCTGACTTCAAAGGCTGTTGCTGGGAACACAGAGCGGCAGCCCTGGCAACCCTGGCAGCAGAGCTGGCAGCAGCTGCCGCTCGGGCTCTGCGGGGTCAGCGTTTCGGGACAGCAGCTTCCCTGCTCCCCGGTGCCCCCTGGCCTCGGCGTTTTGGGGGGCATCCCTGGGGGGCTGCGGTTTTGTGGGGGCCTGTGGGGGCTGCAGCTTTTTAGGGTTGATCCTCTGGGGGCTGCAGCTTTTCGGGGTTACCCTCTGCTCTGTGGGGCTGCAGGTTTTTGGGGTGAATCACTGCCCTGAAGGGCTGCAGCTTTTTTGGGGTAAATCTCTGGGGGCTGCAGATTTATTTGGGGTGACCGCTCTGTGGGGGCTGCAGGTTTTATTGGGGTTAATCTCTGGGGGCTGCAGGCTTTTTGGGGTTGTCCTCTGCTCTGTGGGTGCTGCAGGTTTTTGGGGTGAATCTCTGCCCTGAAGGGCTGCAGCTTTTTTGGGGTAAATCTCTGGGGGCTGCAGGTTTTTTGGGGTCGTCCTCTGCTCTGTGGGGCTGCAGGTTTTTGGGGTGAATCTCTGGGGGCTGCAGCTTTTCAGGGTGACCCTCTGCTTTGGGGGTGCTGCAGCTTTTTGGGGTAAATCTTTGGGGGACTGCAGTTTTGTGGGGGTCAGTCTCTTTGGGGGCTGCAGGTTTTTTTGGGGTTAATCTCTGGGGGCTGCAGGTTTTTTGGGGTTGTCCTCTGCTCTGTGGGGCTGCAGGTTTTTGGGGTGAATCTCTGCCCTGAAGGGCTGCAGCTTTTTTGGGGTAAATCTCTGGGGGTGGGGGGGGGTTTTTTTTGGGGGGGGGGGGTTTTTGGGGGTTTAGGGCTGCAGCTTTTTTGGGGTTAATCTCTGGGGGGCTGCAGCTTTTCGGGATTACCCTCTGCTCTGTGGGGCTGCAGGTTTGTGGGGTTGACCCTCTGAGGGCTGCAGCTTTTTTGGGGGTGAATCTCTGCTCTGTGGGGCAGCTTTTTAGAGTTGATCCTCTGGGGACTGCAGCTTTTCAGGGTTACCCTGTGCTCTGTGGGGCTGCAGCTTTTAGGGGTGAATCTCTTCCCTGAAGGGCTGCAGTGTTTTTGGGTTCAGTCTCTGAGGGCTGCAGGTTTTTGGGGTGAATCTCTGCCCTGTGGGGCTGCAGGTTTGTGGGGTTGACCCTCTGAGTGCTGCACTTCTTCTGGGGTGAATCTTTGGGGGGAGCTGCAAGTTTATGGGGTGACCCCATGTTCTGGGCGCTGCAGGTTTTTGGAAGCAATCTTTGGGGTGAACTGCAGCTTTTTAGGGTGAATCTCTGCCCTGAAGGGCTGCAGCTTTTTTGGGTTAATCTCTGGGGGCTGCAGCTTTTTGGGGTTACCCTCTGCTCTGTGGGGCTGCAGCTTTATTGGGGTCAATCTCTGGGGGGTCTGCAGCTTCTTTTTGGGGTGAATCTCTGCCCTGTGGGGCTGCAGGTTTGTGGGGTTGACCCTCAGAGTGCTGCACCTCTTCTGGGGTGAATCTTTGGGGCGAGCTGCAAGTTTATGGGGTGACCCCCTGTTCTGGGGGCTGCAGAGTTTTGGGAGCAATCTCTGGAGGTTCTGCACCTTTTCTGGGGTAAATCTTTGGGGGGAGCTGCAAGTTTATGGGGTGACCCCATGTTCTGGGGGGCTGCAGGTTTGGGGGAGGAATCTTTGGGGGTTCTGCAGCTCTTTAGGGGTGAACCTCTGCCCTGAAGGGCTGCAGCTTTTTTGGGGTCAGTCTCTGGGGGAACTGCAGCTTTTTGGGGTGAATCTTTGAGGGTTCTGCAGCTTTTTGGGGTGAGGTTCAGCCCCAGCTGCTATCCCTGCCCAGGATGCCCAGGGAGGAGCAGGGCTGGATTTTCCCATCAGCAGAATTTTCCCATCAGCAGGATTTTCCCATCAGCAGGATTTTCCCAGTTCTCACCCAGCCCTTTTCCCTGTGTTTTTTTCCATGTGCTGCCCTGCCCCCTGTGGATTGTGGATTATCCATTAGGTAAGAACATCATTGCTCTCCTCTTTGGGGTGGGAATTGGGGCAGGGGAGGCTTTGGGATGCTTTGTGTGATTCCCAGCTCCAAATCCACCTTTTCCCTGGATCATCCTGTTCCTGGGGGTGGGGCACAGCTTGGACTCGATGGTTGGGATTTTCCAACCCCAATGATTCTGGAATCCTTTGGGAAGTGGGAATGGCCACGGTGGGAATTTTGGGGTCATCCCGAGTTGGACTCTGGGATCTCCGTCATCCAGCTCAGGATATTTCCCATCCCATCCCTTTGGAACAACATTTTGGAGCTCAAACCTCTGCTCTGAAATCCTAAATCCTAAAAAAACACTTTCCCCTCGTGCCGGAAAGGGAATTGAGAGATTCCCAGCCAGCGCAGGCACGGCATTCCCTGATAATTCCCTCCTGGAAACAAACCCCCCCCGTGGCTTTTCGGGATTTATGGAGCCTGCTCCAAATCCTCGGGGTCACTTGGTCAAGTGGGGGAAATTGGGAGAGCTTTGCCCGAGGTTGTGACACTTCATTAACTCCAGGCTCTGCCGCAGTTCCGCGGGAAACCCGAGCTGCCCAGGCAGCCTCCGGAGAGCTGGGGACGCGCCTGGGAAAAACTGGGAAGCAGCTGGGAAAAACTGGGAAGCAGCTGGGAAAAAACTGGGAAGCAGCTGGGAAAAAACTGGGAAGCAGCTGGGAAAAAGCTGGGAAGCGCCTGGGAAAAAACTGGGAAGCGCCTGGGAAAAAACTGGGAAGCGTCTGGGAAAAAGCTGGGAAGTGCCTGGAAAAAAACTGGGAAGCGTCTGGGAAAAAACTGGGAAGCGTCTGGGAAAAAGCTGGGAAGCGCCTGGGAAAAAACTGGGAAGTGCCTGGGAAAAAACTGGGAAGCAGCTGGGAAAAAACTGGGAAACGCCTGGGAAAAAAGTGGGAAACACCTGGGAAAAAACTGGGAAGCAGCTGGGGAAAAAATGGGAAACATCTGGGAAAAACTGGGAAATGTCTGGGAAAAAGCTGGGAAGGAGAGGCTGCTGGGTTGGTGGCACTTGGAGGGCACTAAAAGCAGCTCAAGCTGTAATTTTTTATTGTTTTGCTTATGTTCTGTGATGGTTTCTTTAGGTTATTCCTTAGGTTATTCATTAGTTATTCCTTAGTTATTCCTTTGGTTATTTCTTGATTATTCCTTAGGTTATTCCTTGGCTATTCCTTGATTATTCCTTGATTATTCTTAGGTTATTCCTTGGTTATTCCCTAGTTATTCTTTGATTATTTCTTAGGTTATTCTTTGATTATTTCTTAGGTTATTCTTTGATTATTCCTTAGGTTATTCCTTGATTATTCCTTAGATTATTCCTGGATTATCCCTCATTATTCCTACTGCCTCACAGGTGCTCCAGGGAAGCACAATTTCGGCCTTTTAATGACAATTTGGAGCCTTGCAATATAAAAAAAAATGACATATTTCCAAATCCGTGTCCATCTGCCTTAAATTTCCACCACCGAGCTGTGTCCCCAAGTGCCACCTCCACGGGATTTTGGGATGGAGATTCCACCAATTCCCTGTGCAGGACACCCTGGGAATCCCACACTTCTCCAAGGCCATTCCATGCTGTGCTCCCCCAGTGCTTCCCAGTTTTCCCAGTATGCTGAGGACTGCGGCCACTGGCATTGGGCATCCTGGAAGGGATCCTGGGTTATTTAATGGGATCTCTCCTGTGGGATATCCCAGAGCTCGTTCCCCCTAGGAACTGTCAAGGAAGATGTGATGTGAAACAGCTGGGGAGGAGGGATTTTGGGAATGGCACCCCGAATTCCTGCCAGGAGGGGGATGAGGGGCTGAAGATCCCATTATCCTGGACTCCATTCTCCTGCTGGGAATGCAGGGAAATGCTGGATCCTAAATGGGCTGGAGGAGGCAGAAATGCAGGATTGGTGCTGAAACCAGGAGGGAACGAGATGCTGATGGAGAGGGATGAGGGATGTGATTTTAGGATCTCCATTAAACATTTCAGAGGGAATTTTCCTCGGAGTGAAATCCTGGGAAGGGAGGCAGCGCTGTGCTGCTTGCCCTACATGGGACTCTGGGAGTGACAGCTCTCCGAAGGGAAAGGGAATGAATTTTAATGGAATCTTGAAAGAATTTAAATTTTCATGTTCCCGTCAATTATTCAGGACAGCGGAAAAGCGACTTTAAAGCAGCGTAAAGAGCAGAGGAAGGGACAGGCCACTCGGATTCCTGGAGTGGATTTGCATTTTGCTCCAGCGGAGGGAAACAGGGATGTTGGGAAGGCTCTGGTGCTGGGGAGGAGGGGTTTTGGGAATTGGGATTTTGGGAAGTTGGGATTTTGGGAAGTTGGGATTTTGGGAATCTGGGATGCAGGGCAAAGGGGCTGGGTGGCCAAGGCCATGGGGTGATGTCCGTGCTGGGAATGTGGGCTGACAGAATTCCCGGTGGGAGCTGATCCTGGTCAGTTTTGAACTGGAAGGACTGGGAAAGCAGGAGGATGGACAAACCAAACTGGGAAAGCAGGAGAATGGACAAACCAAACTGGGAAAGCAGGAGAATGGACAAACTGGAAAAGCGGATAAAGGACTGGGAAAGGAGGAGCAGGGAGATTGGGAAAGTGGGAACAGGGAGAAAGGACTGGGAAAGGAGGAGCATGGAAAAATGAGTGTCAAAGCAGGAGCAGGGGCAAACCACTGGGAAAATCAGCAGGGACACATGAGTGGCAAAGCAGGAGAATGGATAAAGCTCTGGGAAAGCCGGAACATGGATAAAGGAGTGGGAAAACAGGAGTAGGGATGAACCACAGCATCCTCAGGAGAACCCTCCTGGTGGGCACTGCACCCCTTCCCCTACCCGGAGTTACAGATCCTCCCCAGCTCCCACTTCCAGCAGCTGATCCTCGGCTCTGGGAGCTCCTGGAGGGTATGAAGGAATGCCCAGCGTCCTGCCCATGTCCGTGTGGGGTCTGGGAGCTCCTGGAGGTGATGCCCAGCATCCTTCCCGTGCCCATGTTGGCTCTGGGAGCTCCTGGACGTGATGCCCAGTGTCTTTCCCGTGTCCCTGTGGGCTCTGGGAGCTCCTGGAGGGGATGGTGGGCATCCTTCCCATGCCCAGGTGGGCTCTGGGAGCTCCTGGAGGTGATGAGGTGATGTCCAGTGCCCTGCCCATGTCCCTGTGGGCTCTGGGAGCTCCTGGATGTGATGCCCAGCGTCTTGGAGGTGATGCCCAGCATCCTTCCTGTGCCCATGTTGGCTCTGGGAGCTCCTGGAGGTGATGCCCAGCGTCTTTCCTGTGTCTCTGTGGGCTCTGGGAGCTCCTGGAGGGGATGGTGAGCAACTTTCCCATGCCCAGGTGAGCTCTGGGAGTTCCTGAAGGTAATGCCCAGTGCCCTGCCCATGTCCAGATTGGCTCTGGGAGCTCCTGCAGGTGATGCCCAGCATCCTTCCTGTGCCCATGTTGGCTCTGGGAGCTCCTGGAAGTGATGTCCATGCCTGGCCATGCCCAGTGGGCTCTGGAAGCTCCTGGAGGTGATGAGGTGACGCCCAGTGCCTGCCCGTGTCCCTGTGGGCTCTGGGAGCTCCTGGAAGGGATGGTGGGCATCCTTCCCATGCCCAGGTGGGCTCTGGGAGTTCCTGGAGGTGACACCCAGCATCCCGGAGGTGACACCCAGCATCCCGGAGGTGACACCCAGCATCCTGGAGGTGACGCCCAGCTCTCTGCCCATGCCCACGCCGCCTCCACAGCCTTTCCCGGGCCAAAGCTGGCTCCCATCCCGCCCCCACGCCCGTGTCCCTGGGCTGTCCCCAGGCTGTCCCCAGGCTGTCCCCAGCCGGCCATCTGTGCGCAGGGCTGTCCCCGCGGCCAGCGGGCTGCTCGGGCCGTGCCGCCCCGCACGGGTGCCCCAGCATTGCTCGGGGCTCGGCAGCACAAACGGGGCTTTGATTCGCAGCGCCGGGAGCTGCCAGCCCTGGCTGCCTGCCCGGGAAACTGCGCCAGGCGCGAACATAAGCGGCCTTTGTGTGAGCCCGGGGGCTGCGGCGGGGCTGGGGACAGGGACAGCGCCCGCGGGAGGTGCTGCGACAGGAACCCGAGGGTTGTGGGGGATTTGGGGCTCGGATTGTGCTGCTCTCACCGAAAAAAATGCAGGAGCGGCTCCTCCTGTGACACCGCCACCGCTCTGTCCCCAACCCGCCCAGCAAAGGCGCCTTTGTCACCAGGAAATGGGGTAGAGCAGCCCCACAGCTTGGTTCTGCTTCTGGGATTGTGCCCCGGCTGGGACTGGGGTCCCTGGTGGTGTCCTGGGGTCGGGAATGGCACTCGGGGAGGTGACAAAGGGATGTCACCACAAAGGGATTCTGCTCTCCCGCTCGGCTTTGTGTCCTCGCAGCTCAGTGCAGGGAGATTCCAGCAGGGGTTTTGGGATTCAGGGAGATTCCAGCAGGGGTTTTGGGATTCAGGGAGCTGCTTCCCGGGATTTTCTGTCTGGAATCACCCCATGGCCCCATGGACAGATCAGCCCCCAGGAGGGATGAAATCAGCAGTGAGGGACAGCAGGATGGCCCAGCTGGCTCTTCTTCCCTCTCCTTCCCGAGGAGGGATCAGGAAGGAGAATTGTGGAGAGATTTGGCCCGAAAATAGGGAATTTTGCCGCGGTTTTGTTTGGAGAAGTTGGAACTCAGCGTGAGAACAAAGAGGTGATTTAGGGGACAGGTGGAAAGTCACACCTGGCGTGGGAAAGTTGTGCAGAGCAGGAAAAATAAATAATGGCTCTGGATGTCACCAGACCTTGGAAAAAGGTGTGAGAAAAGGCCTTGGAAAGGTGTGAGGGTCTGGGTGCCACCAGGGCTTGGAAAGACCTGAGGAAAAGCCTTGGGAAGGCCTGAGGAAAAGCCTTGGAAATACCTGAGGAAAAGCTTTGGAAAGACCTGAGGAAAAGCCTTGGGAAGGTCTGAGGAAAAGCCTTGGGAAGGTCTGAGGAAAAGCCTTGGAAAAACCTGAGGAAAAGCCTTGGAAAAGCCTTGGGAAGGCCTAAGGAAAAGCCTTGGAAAATCCTTGGACAGACCTGAGGAAAAGCCTTGGGAAGGCCTGAGGAAAAGCCTTGGAAAAGCCTTGGGAAGGTCTGAGGAAAAGCCTTGGGAAGGCCTGAGGAAAAGCCTTGGAAAAAACTGAGGAAAAGCCTTGGAAAAAACTGAGGAAAAGCCTTGGAAAAAACTGAGGAAAAGCCTTGAAAAGGTCTGAGGAAAAGCCTTGGAAAAGCCTTGGAAAGACCTGAGAAAAGCCTTGGAAAAGCCTTCGAAAGACCTGAGGAAAAGCCTTGGAAAAGCCTTGGAAAGGTCTGAGGAAAGCCTTGGGAAGGTTTGAGGCTCCAGGTGCCACCACCCCTGAGGAAATCCCACCTGTCCTGCTGGGTTTGGCTCTCCCTGCTCCGAACCACAACTCCCCACTTCCCTTCAAGGACCCACCTGCCCTGATTTCCTGGATTTGTCCAATCCAGCCCTGTGATCCAAGGAAAACCAGGGGATGGCTGGGTTGGGGACACCGAAGCCACCGCCACATCCCCGAGCAGTGACGAAGGAATCCAGGAGTGTCCTGTGCCTGTTTTCCCCCTCTGCAAGCCAGGAGGGTGTGAGGACTCCACTGTGAACCCATTTCACGAATCACTTGGCCGCGGTGAGGCAGGAAAGTGGGATTTAGGTGGAGTTTTTCCAGCTTAATCTGCCGGGATGCTATCAGATCCCTCAGCCTGCAGCCAGCCCCGGCTGAATAAACTTTCCCTGCTTTCAATCCAAACGTTTGAGCAGCACAAACTTTGCCCCGAGGTGGGTTTTTCCCCTTGTCCTTCCGAGTGGTTTTGGTGGTGGTGGCGGCGGAGAGGGGAAACCTCAAATCCTCGCGAAGCAATTACCGCTAATGAGACACTTCCTACACATCTGGTTCCAATCCTGGCGGCGTTTCGGGGACTCTGGGAGCTCGGGAAGGGAGGGAGGTTCGGGGAATCTTGGCCTCTTCCTCTCCCTCCTTGCCGAGGTGGCTCTGGGGATGCTGCTGAGCTCCAGTCCCTTCTCCCAAAATCCCAAAATCGCGGCTCTCCGGGCTGGCGGCAGCAGCAGCGGTCGGTGGGCACTGATGTGCTGCCAGTGGGTTGATCTGTTTCTGAGAGGGTGTAATGTGCTTAATTAGTGTGTAATCAACAAAAGCGGGGCCGGCTGGATGCCCCAGCCTTCGGAAAATTCCTGAATCCATTGCCAAGCGCCAGGAAAAGGAGAAACTCTCGGGCTGCGTTTGCCGAGGGATTTTAATATGGAATTGTCGGGAGATGCTGGTGGCTAGCCAGACTTTTCCCAGGCCCTTCTCCTGGATCCGGGAAGCTCCTCAGGGAGCCCAGCTTCCCTCGGTGAGCAATATCCACCCCATCCCATTCCCTGGAAGGCAGCAGGTTCACTTCCTGGGAAAAAAAACTGGGAGAGGCAGAAAAAAAACAGAGCCCTGCCCTGCCTGTGCCTGGCTGTCCCTGCTCAAAACCCTTCCCAGAGCCTCCTTTCCGCGCCGGGGATCTCCAGGCAGGGTTTTCCCAGGGAACAACGTGCCTGGCTGAGCTTTGCCCCCTCCTTTGGCAGGGAAGCAGCCTGGGATTGACGCTGGGAGTGCCCAGGGCTGCCCGGGGTGGCTCAGCCGGGCCACACGTGGCTTCCCAGAAGTGCCACTTGTCCCAGACACCGGCAGTGAGTCAAAGGGTGCCTCGGGAGGGAAGGGAGAAGCAGGGAAGGGCTGCTTTGTCCGTGGAATCCTCGCTTCCCAGGAATATTCCCTGCTCCCAGCACGCTCCTGGCCAGGGAAACTTTCCACACTCGAGTGCCTGACCTTGGAACGGAGCCTCCCGCTCTCCTCTCGCGTTTTGTTTGGTTCCATCCAGACTAAAACAAACTTCTTCCCCCTCTTCCTTGATGTTCCCAGCTGCCCCACGGAGCTGCAGCTCCGTGAAGGGGGAAACCAGAAAGCCTGGGGAATTCTGCTGGAGTTGAAAGGAGGGTCAGGCTCGGGGGTGGCTGGGCTCAATTGGGCTTTTGTTCTGAGGGTGAGAGGGGAACGTGTGAGCCCTGCTGGGCTGGGGGTCTGCCGGGAATGGGGGGCTTGGGATGGACGGGAATTGTGTGGGAAGGGGCTGGATGTCCATCTGGAGGAGTTGGGGACAGGAATTGTGTGGGAAGGGGCTGGATGTCCATCTGGAGGTGTTGGGGAGGACAGGAATTTTGTAGGATGGGACTGGGATGTCCATCCAGAGGTGTTGGGACGCTCAGGAATTGTGTGGGAAGGGCTGGAGTGTCCATCTGGAGGAGTTGGGATGCACAGGAATTGTGTGGGAAGGGGCTGGATGTCCATCTGGAGGTGTTGGGGACAGGAATTGTGTGGGAAGGGGCTGGATGTCCATCTGGAGGTGTTGGGGACGGGAATTGTGTGGGAAGGGGCTGGATGTCCATCTGGAGGTGTTGGGGATGGGAATTGTGTGGGAAGGGGCTGGATGTCCATCTGGAGGTGTTGGGGATGGGAATTGTGTGGGAAGGGGCTGGATGTCCATCTGGAGGTGTTGGGGATGGGAATTGTGTGGGAAGGGGCTGGATGTCCATCTGGAGGTGTTGGGGACGGGAATTGTGTGGGAAGGGGCTGGATGTCCATCTGGAGCTGCGGGATGATGTGGTCTGGAGTCCCTGTGAGTCACCCTGGCCTTGTGGCTCACTGGGGTCAAGTGTCCAGTCTGGCTGTGGGGTCTCTGAGGAGCAGGGAGCTGTGGGGAGGACAGGAATTTTGTAGGATGGGACTGGGATGTCCATCTGGAGGTGTTGGGATGCTCAGGAATTGTGTAGGAAGGGGCTGGGATGTCCATCCAGAGGCATTGGGGATGGACAGGAATTTTGTAGGATGGGACATGGGATGCACATCCAGAGGCATTGGGATGCACAGGAATTGTGTAGGATGGTACTAGGATGTCCATCCAGAGCCCTGGGTGGACGTAGCTGAGCACAGGAATATTCTGGAGTCCCCATGTGTCACCCTGGGCTAGTGGCTCTTTGGGGTCAGGTGTCCAGTCTGGCTGTGGGTCAAGCCCTTTTAACCCTTCTGGTGCCGTGTTCTCCACCCCTAAAGCAGTGCCAGCAGCATTCCCAGAGCATCCTGATCCTCTTCCCCGCTCCACCCTCATCCCTGACCGAGGCAGATTTGGGATTTGGCTCTGGAGCAGCGCTCAGGATCCATCCCAGTGCTACAGATCAGCAATTCCCATTCCCTGAGGGAATTCCTGGTGCTCCTAGCCAGGCAGCTCCCTCTCCCCTTTCTCCCAGCCTGGCTGCTCCTGGTTTCCCTGGATCCTGGGAATGCTCCAGGTGGCACCGAGGTGACAGCGACACTTTGTCACCCAGCCCAGAGCCCTGGGGGATGCCTGGGGGAGGAGATGGAGTTTGGGAATTGAGCTCTGCCACTCCCAGCTGTCCTGCTGTGCATCCCCAAAACCCACAGAGCCTGTCGAGCTCTGCTCCCTGCTCCTCTCCCACGTGGAATTCCCAGCCTTTTCCTCCTGGGTGAGACCAGGGAGGGTCCAGAAGTGCCACCTCCTCTTGCAGGTGACAAAAGGACAGACGGAGGCAGCACAGTCCCCAAAAATTTGAATTTAGAGGCGTCAGATATGAGAGAGAGAGGCAGAGCCAGAATCCCGAGCCAGACACAAATATTCCATCTGCAGCAGGTCACGGGGGCTTGGCTTTCACTCCTGTTTTCCTTCCTCTTTTTATAAATCCGAATCCCAAAATAACCCGGGCTGCTCTGGGAGATTTTTTCCGTTGTTTTTCCCCTCTCCTCCTTTCTTTCCCTCCATCTCCCACCAGGCTGGGGCAGAGCTGCCAGCAGGGAAAGGCTCTGTGTCACTTCCCAGGAACTGCAGGACGAGGAGGAATGGGATGCAGTGGAAAAGGGGAAATTCAGGATAAATATAGAGGAGAAATCTTCCCTGTGAGGGTGGGAAAGCTTTCCCAGAGGAGCTGTGGCTTTGTCCAAGGCCAGGTTGGAGCAGCCTGGGATAGTGAGAGATGTCCCTGTCCCTGCCAGGCTCAGCTCCTGAGCATCCCCAAAGCGGTTTGGTTCCCCAAAATCATCCCTTTGAGCAGATAATCCATGGAATTCCGTGGTTCATATGAGTTCTGAGCCTCTGGGATATTCCTGAGGATCTCCTTGGTGCCAGCTCCTGGTGGATCAGATCCTGAGGATCAAACCCAGCGTGCTCAGGACAGCCAGGAGCCACTGCTGGGATGCTCCTGGTGGGATCTGTGGGAGGGTTTGGAGGTTTTTGGTGTCCTGGGGTTGTTTCTGCCTGGTTTTCCTGGGCAGGATCCTGTGTGGGATCACTGGGATCAGCAGGATTCAGCAGGATTTGGGAGCTCCTTGTGCCGCTCAAACCTGTTTAAATCCATGTGCTGGGAAGGTGGGGATGGGAATGAACTGAAATGAGAGTTCATAGGGGAAGAATTGGGGTTTTCTGGGTGAGCTCAGCCCGTTCCTGCACTGGGAGCAAAGGTGGCAGTGCCAGTCCCGCTGTCCCTCTGCTCCTGGTCCTTTCCCTCTCCCCCTTGGTGTCCCCAGGGACACAGCTTGGCTTTGCATTCCCTTCCAGGACCTGCTGCTAGTGGGAAAAAGCACCCAGCTCTGTTCCTCGGGAGTTCTGCTGCTCCTCACATGTGGGATTTGGATTGTGGGGCCAGGAGAGAGAATTCCTGCCCAGGAACCCGGCCAGATCCAGGGCTGGACAGAGCTGGAGTGCCCCAGGTGGCACTGGGGGCTCGGGGAGGAGGAAAGCTTTGGGGCTGCTCCTGTTTTCCTGCTTCTAACTGATTTCTTCTCTCCTTTTTCCTCCCCTGCTTTCTAAAGAACATAGGAAGCTTCTCGCCGGTAAGTGGTGGGGTGTCCTGCCAAAAAAATCCCATTTATTCCATCCACCATCCTGCCTCAGTGCTGTCATCCCCCCTCATCCCGCGGGGTGTGCTGGGGCAATAGGAGCCCTCGGGGCTGTGCTGTCACCTCAGGGCTGCTATTGCTGCTAGATCACAGTTCAGAGCTCCTCGCTGTCCCCTCTGCCCGCTCTGTGCCCAGCCCAGGTCCCTGGGGTTGTCCCTGTGTCCTGTCTGGGTCACTGTGGCTGTCCCCATGCCCATCCCGGGTCATTGGCACTGTCACTGTGGCTGTCCCCATGCCCATCCCAGGTCACTCTGGCTGTCCCTGTGCCCATCCCGGGTCACTGTGGCTGTCCCTGTGCCCATCCCGGGTCACTGCGGCTGTCCCCATGTCCATCCCGGGTCACTGTGGCTGTCCCCGTGCCCATCCCGGGTCATTGGCACTGTCACTGTGGCTGTCCCTGTGCCCATCCCGGGTCCCTGTGGCTGTCCCCGTGCCCATCCCGGGTCACTGTGGCTGTCCCCATGCCCATCCCGGGTCCCTGGGGCTGTCCCTGTGTCCATCCCGGGTCCCCGTGGCTGTCCCTGTGCCCATCCCGGGTCACTGAGGCTGTCCCCATGCCCAGTCTGGGTCACTGAGGCTGTCCCCATGTCCATCCCGGGTCACTGAGGCTGTCCCCATGCCCATCCCGGGTCCCCGGGGCTGTCCCCACCCTCCGAGCGGTGCCACCGGAGCGCTGTGGGTGTGGAACTGTGATCTAAGCATTGTCACTCCGCGCCTGACTCACCTCCGGTTCCATCCTCAGCCTCTCACCTCCACCGGGGAGGGCGGGCAGAGCTCCCCAGAGCTCCCACTGGGGGAACTGGGAGGACTGGGCTGCCCAGCCGGCCTGGGGGGTTGTGGTGTGTGTTGTCCCGATGGAACAGGGAAAATCCAGGGAATTCCTGGGAAGCTGCAGTGTGGGGCAAACAGAGCAATTCCTTGGGAATCCTGCGGGAAAAGCAGGTGGGGTGTGACAGGACAAGGGGGATGGGGCTAAGCTGGAGCAGGGCGGGTTTAGACTCGATAAAAGGAAGAAATTTTGACAGCCAGGGTGGGGAAAGGCTGGCACGGGGTGCCCGGAGGAGCTGCCCCGTCCCTGGAAGTGACAAAGTGATAAATTTAGGGCCAGGCTGGATGGGGCTTGGTTGCCAAAGGAGAAGGGATTGGACCCAGGAGTGTGCCAGATTTGGGGTTGGAGCTGCTCCTCTTCCCACTATCATGCTCACCTCGGGACATTCAGGTTCACTGCCGACCCCAAAGCAGCTTTTTGGGGCGCTGTGGGGTGGGATGGGACAAACATCAGCTTTGTCCCGAGGAGCTGGCGAGCCAGGATTAACCCCGGAGTGCTCCGGCTGCGGAGGGAGCTGGAAAACGAGAACAGGGATAAAGGGATGAAGGTTTTCCTCCCCGCTCCGTGCCGGGAAAGCCGCGGGATTTCCTGGAAATGCGAGTTCGGGGACGCCAAACCGTGCTGGGAAGCGGCAGAGGAGGAGCAGAGGGAAGTTTTCCGAGCCGACAGCATCCTCTGCTGGCTGTCGCTGTGGATTCATGGAATTCTGACAGGGCTCAGGGGATGCCACAGCCATGGCGTGCTGGCGGGACAGGGACAGGGACAGGGCTGGCTGCTCTCGGCTCTCCCAGAGCTGTGGGGCAGCGGGAAAATCCCAGTCTGGATTCCTGGGAATGCTCTTGCTGTGCGGCAAAGCTCTGTGAGCCATCTCCCGGTTGGTCAGAGGGGAGGGTGTCCCTTCCTTTTCCTTCCTTTTCCTTCCTTTCCCTTCCTTTCCCTTCCTTTCCCTTCCTTTCCCTTCCTTTCCCTTCCTTTCCCTTCCTCCCTTTCCCTTTCCCTCCTCTCTGCTGGTGGGATTTTGGGGCTCTGCAGGTGCAATTTTAGGGCTCTGCTGATGGTATTTTAGGGCTCTGCTGATGGTATTTTAGGGCTCTGCTGATGGTATTTTAGGGTTCTGCTGATGGTATTTTAGGGCTCTGCTGATAGGATTTTAGGGCTTTGCAGATGCAATTTTGGGGCTCTGCTGACAGGATTTTGGGGCTCTGCTGATGGCATATTGATGCTCTGCTGACAGCATTTTGGGACTCTGGCAGTCCCCCAGCTGCAGCCAGTGCCTCTTTCCCCAGCCTTCGGCACCCCGTGGCTGAGGGATGTCACTCATTGTCCCCAAGCTCTGCGGTGACAGCTGCTTTCCCGCTGGGAAGGGATCCGGAGTGCCAGGGACAAATCCTAATTTTAGCCTGCTGGGGGCTGCAGCACGAATGTGCCCCGGGTTGGCTCCAGCCCCGTTTTCTGCAGCTTTTCCCCATTCCCACCCACCACATCCCTCATATCCCGGAGGAATTCTGCACTGCCAGCTGATCCTCGCGGCTGAACCAGCTGGGGAGCAAGTGGGGGAATTGGGAGAGATTTGGGAGAGATTTGGGAGAGGTTTGGGAGAGATTTGGGAGAGGTTTGGGAGAGATTTGGGAGAGGTTTGGGAGAGGATCGGGAGAGGATCGGGAGAGGTTTGGGAGAGATTTGGGAGAGGTTCGGGAGAGGATCGGGAGAGGATCGGGAGAGGTTTGGGAGAGGTTTGGGAGAGGTTTGGGAGAGGATCGGGAGAGGATCGGGAGAGGATCGGGAGAGATTTGGGAGAGATTTGGGAGAGATTTGGGAGAGGTTTGGGAGAGGATCGGGAGAGGTTTGGGAGAGGATCGGGAGAGGTTTGGGAGAGATTTGGGAGAGGTTTGGGAGAGGATCGGGAGAGGTTTGGGAGAGGATCGGGAGAGGTTTGGGAGAGGTTTGGGAGAGGATCGGGAGAGGATCGGGAGAGGATTGGGAGATATTTGGGAGAGGGTCGGGAGATACTCGGGAGAGGATAGGGAGAGGTTTGGGAGAGGTTTGGGAGAGGATCGGGAGAGGGTCGGGAGAGATTTGGGAGAGATTTGGGAGAAGGGAAGGCTGAGCTCGGCACAGGGAGAGGCTGAAGGCTTGCACCAGTCCCTCCCAGTCCCTCCCAGTCCCTCCAGCAGCCCCACAGGGCTCTCCCTCTGGTGGAGGGAATTGGGGAAACAACCAGCAGATAATGAAAGCTCAGGGCGGGTTGGACAGGTCGCGTTTGTCCCCGTCTGTCCCCGTCTGTCCCTTCTCCCGCCGCTCTGCCATCCACCCCTCGCTCGCTGCGGGTCACCTGAGCTGCCCGGCAGCCCAGCCCTGGCCGGGGCGATGCCGAGAGCTCCGCTGCGCTCCCCCCGGAGCTCCCTGCGGCTCGGCTGGATCCCGGGCTGGGCAGGGCGGCAGGTGGCGGTGTGAGCCCGCGGAGCAGCGCAGCCGGTGGGTTTGTCCCTGCCCAGGGGACAGGGGACACGCTGGGTTTGTCCCTGCCCAGGGGACAGGGGACATTCTGGGTTTGTCCCTGCCCAGGGGAGCGGGCCAGGGGACATTCTGGGTTTGTCCCTGCCGCAGGGGACACGCTGGGTTTGTCCCAGCCCAGGGGACACGCTGGGTTTGTCCCTGCGCAGGGGACAGGGGACACGCTGGGTTTGTCCCTGCCCGGCACCGCCCTGCTGTGCCTCTCTCCCGGCTGCTGTTCCCGAACGATCCTGCCGGGAAGGGGCAGAGCGGTGCTGAGGGTGGGAAATCCCGGATTGTCTGCCTCGCTCTGGAAAATCCTCCGTGGCTCTGTGTTCCAGCCGGGATTGGGGTGCCAGGAGTCTGTGAGCTGTGCCCAGGGATAGCTCGGCTTTGGGATGGCAGAGGGGACAGGGATGAGCAGTGGGACAGAATTGTGTGGCTTTAGTGTGGAGACTCTCCTCCCTCGGGTGGCCTTGGCTTTGCTGTGTCCCTTTGTGGGCAGCATTTTGTCCTTCCAGACTCCAAATTCTGCCTGAGCGCCTTGGCTTGATTGTTCTGGTTTGAGGGGTGAGGCTGAGCCAGCAGAACCCCCCAGAGCCAGCAGAACCCCCCAGAGCCACCAGAACCCCCCAGAGCCGCCAGAACCCCCCAGGCATTGCTGGGTGGCATTTGAGAGATCTCGTTGGGGACATCGTGGTGACAGTGCAGCAGGAGGACAGGCAGTGGAAAGGGGGACCCGGAATCCCCAGGCACAGATGTGTGGAGCTTTCCCATCCCTTTTCCAAGGATTCTCCGTCCCTGAGCACATCTGGATGGTGCTGCGTGGTCCAGGGTTGGTTTTGCTTCCAGACAAAGTTATCCAGGGGGAAAAAAACCTGTTTTTCAGAAGAGGCAGCCTTAATCCAGCACTGCCTGGAACAGCAGCGATTATTGGGAATTTTATTGGGAATTTTATTGGGAATGGGGTGGATGAACATCCCCTTCCCTCCCTGCACAGCCAACCCAACCCCACATCCCACCCCCCGCTCCCTCCCCTCCCGCCGAGAGGCTTTAAAATCTCTTCATTTCCAGGCGCTGCTCAGCGGGGAGTCAAGCTGGGTCCTGCCAAGTGTTAAATGAAATAATTAAAATCCCCACTTTCCCCCCGCCCGCTCCTCTCTCCTGCGCGCCGGTAATTAGCCGGGAAAGCTGCGGGAGGGGATGGGGAAAGGGAGAAAGAGCGAACGCCTTCTGCAGGCTCCCAACTCCTCCTCCTCCTCCTCCTCCTCCTCTGCCTTCCCGGAGGAAGCACAAAATGGCTCTGCAGGCGCTGGGTGCTGTCAGATAAATCCCAATTAGCTCCCTGCCAAACAGGATTAGCGGGAAGGGAGCCAGGTGGGGAATCAGCCTGACAACAGCAGCAGCTCGGCGAGGAGGGCTTGACTGGCAGCTGTCACTCAGCTCCCGAAGTAGCTCCGAATTTTGGGTGTTTGGAGCTGGGAGGTGGAAGTGGGAAGGAATTGAGGCTGCTGGTGGTGGCGCTGTCCCTTCCCGAGGGACTTGGCCGAGCTTGGGGGTGGCGTGTGAGGGTCGTGCTGCTGCCAGCGCCGTGGGGCTGCCAGCTCCGTGCTCCGGGAGCGGCGGGAGGAGAGAGAACCTCACCCTGCATGCTCCAGGAACATCGGGGATAACCTCACCATCTGTGCTTTAGGAACAGGGATAACCTCACCCTGCATGCTCCAGGAGCATCAGGGATAACCTCACTCTGTGTGCTCCAGGAACAGCAGGAAAACCTCACCCTCCATGCTCCAGGACAAGGATAACCTCACTCTCCATGCTCCAGGAACAGGGATAACCTCACTCTGTGTGCTCCAGGAACAGGGATAACCTCACCCTCTATGCTCCAGGATCAGGGATAACCTCACCCTGCATCCTCCAGGATCAGGGATAACCTCACCCTGCATCCTCCAGGAGCAGGGATAACCTCACTCTGTGTGCTCCAGGAACAGGGATAACCTCACCCTGCGTCCTTCAGGAGCATCAGGGATAACCTCACCCTACATCCTTCAGGAACAGAGATAACATCACTTTGCATCCTCCATTAACAGGGATAACCTCACTCTCCATGCTCCAGGACAAGGATAACCTCACCTTCCGTGCTCCAGGATCAGGGATAACCTCACCCTCCAGGAACAGAGATAACCTCACCCTCTATGCTCCAGGATCAGGAATAACCTCACCTTCAGTGCTCCAGGACAGGGATAACCTCACCCTGCATCCTCCAGGAACAGAGATAACCTCACCCTCTATGCTCCAGGAGCAAGGGATAACCTCATCCTGCATGCTCCAGGAGCAGCAGAGATAATCTCACCCACCAGGAACAGGCATAACCTCAACCTACATCCTTCAGGATCAGGGATAACCTCACCCTGCATGCTCTAGGAACAGGGAAAACCTCACCCTCCAGGAACAGTAGGATAACCTCACCCTGCATCCTCCAGGAACAGGGATAGCCTCACCCTCCAGGAACAGGGATAACCTCATCCTGCATGCTCCAGGATCAGGGATAACCTCACCTTCAGTGCTCCAGGATCAGGGATAACCTCACTTTGCATCCTCCATTAACAGGGATAACCTCACTCTCCATGCTCCAGGACAAGGATAACCTCACCTTCCGTGCTCCAGGATCAGGGATAACCTCACCCTCCAGGAACAGAGATAACCTCACCCTCTATGCTCCAGGATCAGGAATAACCTCACCCTGCATCCTCCAGGAACAGGGATAACCTCACCCTCCAGGAACAGGGACAACCTCACCCTGCATGCTCCAGGAGCAGCAGGATAACTGTTATCCCCCCACCCTTCCACCCCCAGCCCCTCCTGCCACCTCTTGGCACCGCCGGGGACACCCTGGCTGTGACAGCCCGGGAATGACGCCAGGAGTGGCACCAGCTCCGGGCTGGCTAGTGACCACACTGACCCCTGGATGCATGGAGCGCTTCCCTGGAAAAATCCGGGCGGGGAGGAGGATTAGCTGGGAGATGATGATGATGATGATGATGATGATGATGATGGGTTCTCGCCTGGAGCAGCTGTGACAGAGTGGCTTCAATCGCCACCTCTGCCCTGTCCCTCCCCCTCCTGTCGCCTGCCAGCCGCGGGGACTTTGTGCCTCCTGCCTGCCCCTGGCCACCTGCACTCACTCTCCCCAGCCAGAGGGAGCTTTTTTTTTACATCCTTTTTTTGCTTTTATGCCTTTTTGTTTTCTGCTTTTCTGTACTTTTTAACGTCTTTTTTTTTTTTTTTTTTTTTTTTTTTGCTTTTCTGTTCTTTTTTCTTATTATTTTTATTTTCTGTCTTTTTTTTTTTTTTTTTTTTGCTTTGCCAGCCCTTGCTGGATTCTCCTGCCTGCCCCTTCATTCCCCAAGGACGTCCCGAAGCGAGAAGGGAAGGGCTGAGTGTTGCTGGCTGGCAGAGGGAGCAGGTGGCACGTGGGGTGTCCCTGCTGTCACCAAAGCTGTGGCGAGGACGTGGCAGCTGGACAGGAGGGCTCCGTGCAGGGAGGGAAGGGGATGTTCATCCACCCCATTCCCAATGAACAAACATTCCCATAAGCTCTGGGGACAGGGACACCGATGGGCACAAATGCCACCCCACACGGGCCAGTGTGGAGTCACCGCAGGGCAAACGGATCCTCTGATTAGCCCGTCCCACCCCAAATCTTTGCAAGATGTTTGTCATTCCCAAAAGGATGAGGAGCCAATCTGTCCACCCCGGAGCAGAACCTCCAGGACACAAAGGCTGCTCAGACCCAGCAGGGCTGCCCCTCCGAGTGGCCCCCGATGGCTGCAGGGGACAGAGCCCCGCGGACCTGGGAAGAAAGGGACGCCTGTGCCGTGGCTGATTTGCATGTGAAAACATGCACGGGGAGGATGCAAATGCTCTCGATTCCCGTCGGGAATTGTTCAAAGGCGAGCCTTGGGCCTTATCCTGGAGTGCTGGGGGAGATGGCTGGGAATCCCTGCCGGGGGGTGTGTGGGGCGGGAGGGGACAGGGATGGTGTCAGCAGGGCCGGGAGGGGACAGGGATGGTCCTGGGCTGGTGACAGCAGGGCAGAGCCCCGGTGAGGGCAGGAATTGGACACCTGCGGCCCGGGAAGGATGCAGGATTGATGAAGGATGGAGGAGCTGGGACCCGTGGGGTGACAATGGCAGGGAGTGACACAGTGCCCTAACTGTGGGGTGACAGTGACAGGGGATGCCTGGCTGAGCCCTGAGCATTTGGGTTTTGCCAGAAATGCTGTCCTGAATTTGCCAGCCTCCACCTGAAGGCAGAGCAGAGGGGAGCTCCTGGCAGCCTGGATTTGGCTGTGGGCACCACGAATCCCCGCCCGGGGCTGGGGCAGAGCTCTGACCCCATTGTTGGACCTTCACTGGTGGCTCTGACCTCCCTGTGGCTCTCAGTCCTCCTGGTGGCACCTTTGCCATCCCTGCTGGCTCGAGGAAAGCAGAGCTCTCCCTGGGGTGCCAGCAGCTGGTCCTGCTCCGTTTTCCCGGCTGGGTTTGGGGGATCTGCTCCGTTTTCCCGGCTGGTTTTGGGGGATTTGCTCCTTTTTCCCGGCTGGTTTTGGAGGATCTGCTCCTTTTTCCCGGCTGGTTTTGGGGGATCTGCTCCATTTTCCCAGCTGCTTTTGGGGGATCTGCTCCTATTTCCCAGTTGGTTTTGGGGGATTTGCTCTTTTTTCCCGGCCGGTTTTGGGGGATCTGCTCCCTTTTCCCGGCTGCTTTTGGGGGATCTGCTCCTATTTCCCAGTTGGTTTTGGGGGATTTGCTCCCTTTTCCCGGCTGGTTTTGGGGGATCTGCTCCTTTTTCCCTGCTGGTTTTGGGGGATTTGCTCCATTTTCCTGGCTGCTTTTGGGGGATCTGCTCCTATTTCCCAGTTGGTTTTGGGGGATTTGCTCCGTTTTCCCGGCTGATTTTGGGGGATTTGCCCCCGTCCGTGCAGCTCCGTGCCCCTCCCCCGATCGGCGTCCATCAAAACCCCACCGCGGAGCTCTCCCGTTCTCCCCGGGGGTCTCTCGGGGGCGATGCCGGGCGAGCCGTGCCGCTCTTCCTCCGCCTCCCGACACCTCGAGAGGCCGGCGGGAGCTCCGCGCCCACCCCTCCCACCCTTGCGGCTCCTCCCGGCGGGTCAGGGCTGTCCCCGCGTCCCCCCGCGCTGCCCACCCGAGGGCGCGGCTCCCGCGCGACCCCCGCCGCCCCCCGCTCTTTGTGCGCGCCGCGCCCCTGCGCCCCCGCTCCCCTTTGTTGGCCGCCGAGCGCTCGGAGGGGCTCGCTTCGCCTCCCCCTCGCCGGGGTCGAGCCGAGGGGCGGGCGGAGGGAGGGACGGAGGGACGGGGGAGGCTCCGGGCCGCGGGGCGGGCGCTCCGGGCTCGCTCCGCGCCGCCGCTCCGTTGTCTGATGCTGCGCGGCCTCGGGGCGGACGGAGCCCACCGGGATTAAGGATCCACCCTCTCCTCCACCCACCCACCCAGCCAGGCGGGCAGGGCGGCCGCTGCCATCGCTCCATGCCGGGCTCGGCGCTGAGCTGCGACCGCGCCGGCAAGGACTGGCATGTCCCAGCGGCGTGAGGCGCCCAGCTGGCCCCCTCCGGGGACCGTGGCCGTGCCCAGGGGGCCGAGCAGGGCCGCTGCCCGCTGGCCGGAGGCTCGGGGAGGTGCTGGAGAGGCGGCGCTGGGCTCGGCTGGGCAGGGCCGGCGAGGCAGCGCGGAGCTCGGGCGGAGCGGGGATGGAGCTCTGAGAGGAGCTCTGGAGCCGGAGAGGGAGAGGCTGCCTTCGGCTGGAGCGTGGCGCGACTGAGCTGCACCTGGGGCTGCTCCCGGCATCCTTGGGCTGCTCCCGGAATTTGGGGATTCTCCCGGAATTTGGGGATTCTCACGGAATTTTGGGCTGCTCACGGAATTTTGGGGCTTCTCGCGGAATTTTGGGTTGCGTCCCGGAGGAGCCGCCGGACAGCGGGGGAAGCTCCGTGTTGCTGGAGCGTGGATCTGAGAGGATATCCCGGAGGATTCGGATATTCCGGAGGCTGAGAGGGTCCTGTGCTGTCACTGTCGCTGTCCCAGCGCCGCTCCCGGGAGCGTGTCGCTGCCGTGACATTCCCATTGCCACCCAGCAGCGGCTCGTCCTTGTCCCGCTGGGCTCAGCCAGGGAATTGGAGATCTCGGCGCCGGGATTGTGGTTTGCTTTCTGCGGACAGGCGTGGATTGTCACCTTCCGGGCAGGACCAGGGCACTGCTGAGCCCCTCCGGAGCAGACTGGGAGCTGTCCCCGAGCCGTGGATTGTCACCTGGGCCGGACTAGGGCACTACTGAATCCCTCCGGAGCAGACTAGGAGCTGTCCCCGAGGCGTGGATTGTCACCTGGGCAGGACTAGGGCACCGCTGAGTCCCTCCGGAGCAGACTGGGAGCTGTCCCCGAGCCGTGGATTGTCACCTGGGCAGGACTAGGGCACTACTGAATCCCTCCAGAGCAGACTGGGAGCTGTCCCCGAGCCGTGGATTGTCACCTTCTGGGCGCGACCAGAGCATTGCTGAGCTCTGTCTCCCGGAGCTGTCCCCGAGGCGTGGATTGTCACCTTCCGCGCAGGACCAGGACACCGCTGAGTCCCTCCGGAGCTGGCCCGGAGCTGTCCCCGCGGCCGCCCCTCTGCCATGGCACGGCGGGGGACAAACTCCTGACGGTGCCCCCAGCCCGCCCCGCGCTGGAGATGGGAACCTCCGGGAAAACTTAAACCACCGGGAGGGGGGAAAGGGATCCATGTGAGCCTCGTGGCGACTGTTGCTGGGCCGGGGCCGGCGGGCGGGCTGTGCCACCGAGCATGACAGCGTGCCAGTACCCCATGGCGCCGGGAGCCCTGGAGCGGGACCGGCTGTACCAGCACAAGGTGTCCCTGGTGGTGCGCTACTTCATGATCCCCTGCAACATCTGCCTCATCCTGCTGGCCACCTCCACGCTGGGCTTCGCCGTGCTGCTCTTCCTCAATAACTGTAGGTTGTTCATCACTGCCGCGCGGGCGGCGAGCCGCCGAGGGATCGGGGCGGGAGGTGCGGGGCTGCCGGGGCAGGAGGGCTTGGCCGGAGCTCCTGGGGACAATCCTGGGAGGTGCCAGCTCGGCTTCTCCAGAGCTCCTAGGGACAATCCCAGTGCTACCAGCTTGGCTTCTCCCAGAGCTCCTGGCTCTCCTGGGGACAATCCCGGGAGGTGCCAGCTCGGTTTCTCCCGGAGCTCCTGGCTGGCCTGGGGACAATGCCAGTGCTGCCATCTCGGATGCCCCCGGAGCTCCCTGGGGACAATGCCGGGAGGTGCCAGCTTCTCCTCTCTCCTGGGGACAAGCCGGGAGGGTGAGCCCATTCCCAGGCGTGGGGCAGAGCTGTGGAGGTGGCACTGCGTGGGCTAGCTCGGCTCCCACCTCCTGCTGCACCCACCAATCCCATTCCCGGATCTGGGGGGCTCTGGGGTGCTGATCCAGCGGGATGGGAGGATTTGGACAGGGCTGGTGGGAGGTGAGGGGTGAAATGAGCTCCTGGAATTGCTGCCCCGGCCGAGGAATTCTGCTGCTCCCTCATTGCCAGCAAGCTGCTGGAGCTTGGAGCCCATAAATGAGTGGGGATGTGTGTCCCGGGCTGCCCCAGGATCCCTGCTCTCAGCAATCACCAAAATTGGGTTTTTCCCTGAGGTCTGGCTGTGGTTAATCTGATCCCTGGTGCAGCAGAGCAGATCCCACCCTTGGGTGGGGATGCACCCAGGTATTCCCATCCGGCTCTGTTACCTCCTCCTCCTCCAGCTGCTCCCCTTCCCGACTCCTGGGCAGGAATATTCCATCATCCAGGGATATCCATCCAGGAATATTCCACCATCCCGGGCTGCCTTTTCCCTCCCTGGCGCTGGGAATGCCAAACACCCGCTGTGGGGAAAACCTACAGAGAGCAGGCAAACCCTCCAGCCCGGCTTTGGGATGTGCTGCTTCCAGGGGGAGGTGGGGTTGGGAAAAAACGCTGGAATGGTTGGGAATCAAACCCACGGATGGCTCTGAAGAGCCTGAAGAGTGATGGAGAGCGGTGGGGTGGGGTTATCCCTGCCCCAGCCTGGCTCTGCTGCTCTGGGCACATCGCAGAGCCCAGCTCAGGGCTGGATTTTGGGTTTTTCCTGTCAGGATGGGAGGGATTTTGGAGGCTGATAGAGCTCAGGGCTCCCCAAACCCAGAGGTGAGGCCTTGCTTTGGGATCTGCACTCACACCCACGGCAGCTTTCACCTCCTCCTGCCCCTTTCTCCCAATTTTTGAGCATTCCTGCCCTGTCCTCCTCCTGAGCGCACGGCCAGGTGTGTGTTTGGGGTGACAGCAGCAGGATTTGGCCCCACAGCCCCCAGGAGATGGGGCAGGACAGGCTGAGGCAAATCCCAGCCCCGGGGGCTGCTGCTCCCACCTCCCACGCCGGAGGGAGTTGCTCCATCGATACCTGAGCTCTGAAACCAGATTTAGCAACCCTGGCTGCTCCTCCTGCCGCTCCCTCCTGGCTCCAGGACCTCCTGAAGGACACTTGGGAGGGGGAAAACCATCCCAAAAGCCGCGGGCAGAGGGCTGGGGGGACAAGGTGGGATTGCGCCTTGTGACAGCTCTGTGTTTTTTGTTCCCTTGCAGACAAACCCAACAGCTACTTCACGCAGACGCCGCCGACGCCGCGAGATGGTGAGTGCAGAGGTGCCCCGGGGGTTGTGGGGACAGCTGGAGCCTCTCCTGCCTCCCTCGGGGGAAATCTGCTGACCCACTGAGCCGCTTGTGCAGCTCCCCGAGCAGCCCCGGCGGCAGCAGGGAGGGCAGTGCTCCCTCAGTGCTCCCCCTGCCTCCAGGGATTTCCTGGCTGGGAGTGGGGAAAGGCTGGAAAGGGTCATTTCCTGGAAATGGGGAAGGGCTGGAAAGGGTCATTTCCTTGAAGTCGGGAAATGCTGGAAAGGGTCATTCCCTGGAAGTGGGGAAAGGCTGGAAATGGTCATCCCAGAAATGGAGAAAGGGTGGAAAGGGTCATTCCCTGGAAGTGGGGAAAGGCTGGAAAGGGTCATTCCCTGGAAGTGGGGAAAGGCTGGAAAGGGTCATTCCCTGGAAGTGGGGAAAGGCTGGAAAGGGTCATTCCCTGGAAGTGGGAAAAGGCTGGAAATGGTCATTTCCTGGAAGTGGGGAAAGGCTGGAAAGGGTCATTTCCTGGAAATGGGGAAAGGCTGGAAATGGTCATTCCCTGGAAGTGGGGAAAGGCTGGAAATGGTCATTTCCTGGAAATGGGGAAAGGCTGGAAATGGTCATTCCCTGGAAGTGGGGAAAGGCTGGAAATGGTCATTTCCTGGAAGTGGGGAAAGGCTGGAAATGGTCATTCCCTGGAAATGGAGAAAGGGTGGAAATGGAGAAAGGCTGGAAAGGGTCATTCCCTGGGTCAGGAGGGAGGGCAGATGTCCCTCTGACCCTTTTTCTCCAGGGAAAATGGGGAAAGGCTGGAAAAGGTTATTCCCTGGAATTGGGGAATAGCTGGAAATTGTCATTCACTGGAGATGGGGAAGGGCTGGAAATGGTTTTTCCCTGGAAATGGGGAAAAGCTGGAAAGGGTCATTCCCTGGAAGTGGGGAAAGGCTGGAAATGGTCATTTCCTGGAAATGGGGAAAAGCTGGAAATGGTCATTTCCTGGAAATGGGGAAAAGCTGGAAATGGTCATTCCCTGGAAGTGGGGAAAGGGTGGAAATGGAGAAAGGCTGGAAAAGGTTATTCCCTGGAAGTAGAGAAGGGCTGGAAATGGTCATTCCCTGGAAGTGAGGAAAAGCTGGAAATGGTCATTCCCTGGAAGTAAAGAAGGGCTGGAAATTGTAATTTCCTGGAAGTGGGGAAGGTCTGGAAATGGTCATTCCCTGGAACTGGGGAAAGGCTGGAAATGGTCATTCTCTGGGTCAGGAGGGAGGACAGATGTCCTTCTCACCCTTTTTCTCCAGGGAAAGTGAGGAAAGGCTGGAAATAGTTATTCCCTGGAATTAGGGAACGGCTGGAAATTGTCATTCCCTGGAAATGGGGAAAAGCTGGAAAAGCTCATTTTCTGGCAGTGGGGAAAAGCTGGAAAGGGTCATTCCCTGGAAGTAAAGAAGGGCTGGAAAGGGTCATTCCCTGGAAATGGGGAAAGGCTGGAGAGGGTCATTCCCTGGAAATGGTCATTCCCTGGAAATGGGGAAAGGCTGGAAAGGGTCATTCCCTGGAAATGGTCATTCCCTGGAGGTGGGGAAAGGCTGGAAATGGTCATTCCCTGGATTCCCTTGCATTTCCCCTCAGCCATCCTTCCCCCTGGATTGCCTCTCCCACCTTCCCTCTGGAATCGCTCAAACCTGCTTTCGCAGAGGAGGAACTTCGTTTTTTTTTCACCAGGCTCTTATCAGCCAGCAGCTCCAGGAGCTGCTGCATGCAGGGCAGGCAAGCCCAGGCTGAGATAAAACCATCCCTGGAGCTTTGTTCCCCCCGAAATCCCGGCTCAAAATTCCCTGTTTTTGCCGGCAGGCTCTCCCTCCCCACCTCCACGTGCACAGATAAGAACACAGCAGCCAATTCAGAACTCGGTTTTGCCTTTTTTTTTTTTTTTTTTTTCCCTTTTTTTCACCTCCTCTGCCGGGGGTGGGGAAGGAGGCGGGGGAGCAACGGATGCGAGATGAAATGTGATTAATCTATAATTGGCCCAGAGAAGGCATCTCGAGCGAAAAATAAAAACCCACGTAGGTGGAACTCCTTGCTCAGGGCTCCAAAATACTAACAGCCCAGCCCAGCCAGCTGCCAGACTCCCAAAAATCCCTGATCCCCCCACGGGAGATGGAAAATTACCACTTCTGGGGCTCTGCCAAAGCTCACATTGTGAGTGTGGAGGGTTTTTTGGGTTCAGGAGGTGTTTTTGGGGCAAAAAAACACGGGGAGAGGATCCCTGCCAGGGGATGGGGATGGTTTTTGCTGTTCTGTCCATCGCCAGGATGGGTTTGGGATGTGGTTTGGGCATCCTTGGCTGCTTTGGTTTGCTCATCCTGAGAGGATCCCAACCATTCCCAGCTCCAAGCCATGGGTGGTGCTGGAATTCCTGTCCCTCCAAATCCAGGAGGGGTTTGGACATCAGAGCGTGGCAGGAGAGCCTCGTCACACCTCAGGGGACACGGGAAATCACTTCTCTCCCTGCTCAAGGTGAACTATCTGTACCTGGCTGCTCGCCTGAGAAGCTGCTCGCCTGGAATTCCATGGGGTCTCTCCAGGCAGGTGGGAAACCAGCAGATCCCAACCTCCCAGGTGGATTTTACTGGCTTTTCCTTCCCTCCCTGTGCAAATCCCAGTTTTTGTCACTCTGAGGAGGTTTTTGGGGTCTCTCTGTGTGTTGGGGTGCAGGCAAGTTGGAGTCAGACCTCCCTCCCAGGTGGATTTTCCTGGCTTTTCCTTCCCTCCCTGTGCAAATCCCAATTTTTGTCACTGTAAGAAGGTTTTTGGGGTCTCTCTGTGTGTTGGGGTGCAGGCAAGTTGGAGTCAGACCTCCCTCCCAGGTGGATTTTCCTGGCTTTTCCTTCCCTCCCTGTGCAAATCCCAATTTTTGTCACTCTGAGGAGGTTTTTGGGGTCTCTCTGTGTGTTGGGGTGCAGGCAAGTTGGAGTCAGACCTCCCTCCCAGGTGGATTTTCCTGGCTTTTCCTTCCCTCCCTGTGCAAATCCCAATTTTTGTCACTGTAAGAAGGTTTTTGGGGTCTCTCTGTGTGTTGGGGTGCAGGCAAGTTGGAGTCAGACCTCCCTCCCAGGTGGATTTTCCTGGCTTTTCCTTCCCTCCCTGTGCAAATCCCAATTTTGTCACTGTAAGAAGGTTTTTGGGGTCTCTCTGTGTGTTGGGGTGCAGGCAAGTTGGAGTCAGACCTCCCTCCCAGGTGGATTTTCCTGGCTTTTCCTTCCCCCCTGTGCAAATCCCAATTTTTGTCACTGTGAGGTGATTTTTGGGGTCTCTCTGTGTGTTGGGGTGCAGGCAGGTAAGAGCAGCTCAGAACCTCCCAGGTGGATTTTCCTGGCTTTTCCTTCCCCCCCTGTGCAAATCCCAATTTTTGTCACTGTGAGGTGATTTTTGGGGTCTCTCTGTGTGTTGGGGTGCAGGCAGCAGGTCCAGACCTCCTCCCAGGTGGATTTCCCAGCCCTTTCCCTCCCTCTCTCTCCCTGGCTCTGGCTCTGGGAGGAGTTTTGGGCTCTCTGTGTGTTCAGACCTCCCAGGTGGATTTTCCTGGCCTGTGTTTCAGCAGGGACAGGGCATGAAATGGGTGAAAAAACCAGGATTTGGGGACTTGGATGGAGCAGAGCTCCAGGAAAACTGCCTGGGGGAAGCTTTGTGCTGCACAATCCCATGGATCTGAGCTTTTCCTGGCATAGCTGGTGATGATTTTGGGTTGTGGTGGATGTCAGAGGTGTTTTCTCGTGGATTTTGGGTGCTGGTCGATGTCAGAGGAGTTTTCCTGTGGATTCTGGGAGGTGGTTGATGTCAGAGGTGTTTACTCATGGATTTTGGGTGGTGTTTGATGTCAGAGGTGTTTTCCTGTGGATTTTGGGTGCTGCTCGATGTCAGAGGTGTTCACCCAGGGATGGGAGATGGATTTTGGGTGCTGGTTGATGCTGTGGGGTGGATTTGGGGTTGTGGTTGCTGCTGGAGATGTTTTCCCCTGGATTTTGGGTGCTGGTCGATGTCAGAGGTGTTTTCCCCTGGATTTTGGGTGGTGTTTGATGCCAGAGGTGCTCACCCAGGGCTGGGTTGGATTCCCAGCTCTCTCCCAGCCCTCGGAGCAGGATTGGGCAGCTCCTGCTCGCTCCTGCTGATGAGATGAATATTGATGGAGCAGGGCTGGGCTGGGGGACAGGAGCTGCTCTCCATGGCAACGGGCAGCGAGCTCGGCCGGAGTGAACGCCCATCCTGACCCCAAATCCCTCTGGAATATCTGCCCATCCCGATCCTGAATCCCACTGGAATGAACGCCCATCCTGACCCCAAATCCCTCTGGAATATCTGCCCATCCCGACCCCAAATCCCACTGGAATGACTGCCCATCCCGACCCCAAATCCCACTGGAATAAATGCCCACCCCGACCCCAAATCCCACTGGAATGACTGCCCATCCCGACCCCAAATCCCTCCAGAATGACTGCCCATCCCGGACCCCAAATCCCACTGGAATGACTGCCCATCCTGACCCCAAATCCCTCTGGAACGACTGCCCATCCTGACCCCAAATCCCACTGGAATAAATGCCCATCCCGACCCCAAATCCCTCCCATCCCGACCCCAAATCCCGCTGGAATGACTGCCCACCCCGACCCCAAATCCCTCCAGAATGAATGCCCATCCCGACCCCAAATCCCACTGGAATGAACACCCACCCCGACCCCAAATCCCACTGGAATGAATGCCCATCCTGACCCCAAATCCCTCCCATCCCGACCCCAAATCCTTCTGGAATCACTGCCCATCCTGACCCCAAATCCCAGTGGAATGAACACCCATCCCGACCCCAAATCCCGCTGGAATTAAGTTCCCATCTGCGTTTTCCCGATCGGAATGCGTTCCCGGGGAGCTGGAGCTTTTCCAGGCTGCCAAATGCCCGCTCTGCCTCCAGCAGGCAGGAATTGCCTTCCTGTTTTCCCAACATCCCCCTCATCTCCGAGCGTTCCGGGCTCTCCCAGCCCTCGGCGCGATTCCTGCCGAGGAGGAAGCTCCATCCGGGCTGGGAGGAACCGTGTGGCCACCGGAGCTCCTCTCCTGCCCCATTCCCAGTGCCCAGGAGCTGCCGGGATGCTGGGAATGCTGGACAGACCCGGCAGGGAGCTGTGAGCAATCCCCAAACCGCTCCAGGAGCGTTTTTCCCTCTTTTCCCACACTGGAAAAGAGCAATTTTGCGGTTCCACTTGTGCTGATTGCTCTTAAGCTCGGGGCTTTGTTTCCTCAAGCTCCTGGAGAGCTCGGAGCGCTCCGAGGCAGTTTGGGGTTAATCTCTCCTGGAGCTGAGCTCCTTCCCGGTGAGCCTGGCGGTTGTTCCCTGCGGGATTTGGGATGGGGATGGAGCTGCTCTCCATCCTTGCTCCTCTCCGGGGGTTCCAGAGGGGTTTGGGATGGGGATGGGTTGAGGAGCTGCTGCGGGAGCTCTGCCCGGAGCAGAGGGATTGAAGGGGGGCACGGGGCAAAGATCCTTCCGTCTGTATTTCCACCCCAATCCCTGTATTCCCACCCCAATCCCTGTATTTCCACCCCAATCCCTGTATTTCCACCCCAATCCCTGTATTCCCACCCCAATTCCTGTATTCCCACCCCAATCCCTGTATTCCCACCCCAATCCCTGTATTCCCACCCCAATCCCTGTATTCCCACCCCAATTCCTGCATCCCCATTCCTGCATCCCTACATGGACTCAATTCCTCCATCCCCACTCCGTTTCCCTCCTCCCAGTGCAGAGCAGAGCCAGGGGTGGCTCGTGGCCATTCTGGGGTGGCTCGTGGCCATTTCCAGGCTGGCCCTGCCCTTATCCTCAGCCCCACCAGATCCATCCCATTCCCTTTTCCCCTTTTTTTTCCCCCTTTTTTCCCCCCTTTTTCCTATTCCCTTCCCCCCCCTTTTCCCCCTTTTTTCCCCCTTTTCCCATTCCCTTTTCCCCTTTTCCCCTTTCCCTTCCCCACCAAGGCAGCTCCAGCTCACCTGGCGATGCTCTCCAAGCACATTCCCACTCCCCACACCCATTTTTCGGGACGAATCCCGCAATTCCCATTTCCCATTTCCCCTCTAATCTGTACAACTCATCTGCATTTCAAAAAAAACCCCAAAGAGGGATAAAGAGCAGCGCTGGGAAATGCGGGAGAGACTCAGACTCCATCCGGAGCTCTCCACAAAAACGATGAATCGCTTCAGATCTCGGGCGGGAGAGGAGGAGAGTCCTTTTCCCTTTGATTTTTGGGATTTGTGTCGCGCTGGGTTCATTCTCGGGAATCTCCAGGCAGTCAGAGGCAAAGCGCCTGGGGATTGAAGTGGAAATGAGGCTGCCGAGCTTTGATTGCCCTTTTAGGATTTCTCTGTTCCCCCGTTGTGTGGGTCAGGTCTGTTCCTGGCTGTGGGGTGACCCGGGGCAGGGGACACCTCAAGGGACGGCTGGAGCCATCCCAGGGAATGGGAAAAATGGGATTTTAGGGAAGGGTTTCCCTCCAGAGGGTGTCAGGGGCTGGAGAAGATTCCCAGGGAATGTCCCAGTGTCTGGACAGCACTGCCAGGGTGAGGCGTTTGGGGTGTCTGGGCAGTCTGCTTGGTCACTCTGTGGTCACTCTGTGTCCCTGCAGGCTGCCAGGGGATGCCGTGGTCACTCTGCAGTCACTCAGTGGTCACTCTGCAGTCACTGTGGTTACTCAGTGGTCCCTCTGTGGTCACTCAGTGGTCCCTCATTGGTCACTCAGTGGTCCCTCATTGGTCACTCTGTGGTCACTCTGTGGTCACTCTGTGGTCACTCTGTGTCCCTGCAGGCTGCCAGGGGATGCCGTGGTCACTCTGCAGTCACTCAGTGGTCACTCTGCAGTCACTGTGGTTACTCAGTGGTCCCTCTGTGGTCACTCAGTGGTCCCTCTGTGGTCACTCAGTGGTCCCTCATTGGTCACTCAGTGGTCCCTCATTGGTCACTCTGTGGTCACTCATTGGTCACTCCATGGTCACTCAGCGGTCACTGTGTCCCGCAGGCTGCTGGGGCATGCTGTGCGGGTTCGGGGTCACTCAGTGGTCACTCCGTGGTCACTCAGCAGTCACTGTGTCCCGCAGGCTGCCAGGGTATGCTGTGGTCACTCCGTGGTCACTCAGTGGTCACTCCGTGGTCACTCCGTGGTCACTCCATGGTCACTGTGTCCCGCAGGCTGCTGCGGCATGCTGTGCGGGTTCGGGGTCCCTCAGTGGTCACTCCATCATCACTCAGTGGTCACTCAGCGGTCACTGTGTCCCGCAGGCTGCTGTGGCATGCTGTGCGGGTTTGGGGTCACTCAGTGGTCACTCAGCAGTCACTGTGTCCCGCAGGCTGCCGCGGCATGCTGTGCGGGTTCGGGGTCACTCAGTGGTCACTCTGCGGTCACTCCATGGTCACTGTGTCCCTCAGGCTGCCGTGGCATGCTGTGCAGGTTCGGGGTCCCTCAGTGGTCACTCTGCGGTCACTCAGCGGTCACTGTGTCCCGCAGGCTGCCACGGCATGCTGTGCGGGTTTGGGGTCACTCCATGGTCACTCCATGGTCACTGTGTCCCGCAGGCTGCCGCGGCATGCTGTGTGGGTTCGGGGCCGTGTGCGAGCGCAGCCCCACGGAGCCGGGCCAGGCGTCGTGCGTGTGCAAGAAGGGCTCGTGTCCCCCCGTGGTGGCCCCAGTGTGCGGCTCGGACTACAGCACCTACAGCAACGAGTGCGAGCTCGAGAGAGCCCAGTGCCACCAGCAGAGGAGGATCAAGGTCATCAGCAAGGGACCCTGCGGTGAGTGAGGGACAGTGTCCCCAGGGGGTGAGGGACACTGCAGTGATGTGGATATGGGGATATATTGGGGTTATTCCATGAGGGGAGCAGGAGTGTCACCTGTGCTGTGTTCCCTCCCCTGTCCCTCAGAATTCCTTCATTTCCATGCTCCAAGGTTCCATTGGAGCTGATGGAAAATGATCCATTGCTGCTGGTTTGGGGCATTTGGAGGGATGGATATCGGGATATATTAGGGTTATTCCATGAGGGGAGCAGGAGTGACACCTGTGCTGTGTCCCCTGCCCTGTCCCTCAGGATTCCTTCATTTCCATGCTCCAAGGATTCACTGGAGCTGGTGGGAAATGATCCATAGCTGAAAATGATCCACAGCTGCTGTTTTGGGGCATTTGGAGGGATGGATATCGGGATATATTGGGGTTATTCCGTGAGGGGAGCAGGAGTGTCACCTGTGCTGTGTCCCCTCTGCTGTCCCTCAGGATTCCTTTGTTTCCATGCTCCAAGGAGCTACTGAAGCTGGGAAGTGGAAGTGGAAAATGATCCGCCGCTGCTGGTGGAAAATTATCCATTTTGGGGCATTTGGAGGGATGGGACTAGGAGATATCGGGATATATCGGGGTTATTCCATGAGGTGACCAGGAGCACAACCTGTGCCATGCTCTCACCCGTGCTGTGTCCCCTCCCCTCAGGATTCCTTCATTTCCATGTTTCAAGGATCCGCTGGAGCTGGTGGAAAATGATCTATAGCTGAAAACAATCCATTGCTGCTGTTTTGGGGGATCTGGAGGGATGGGACTGGGGGATATTGGGACATATCGGGGTTATTCCATGGGGATAAGCACAACCCGTGCCATGCTCTCACCCGTGCCACGCTGTCCCCCCCGCTGTCCCCAGGCTCCAAGGACCCCTGCGCAGAGGTGACCTGCAGCTTCGGCAGCACGTGCGTCCCCTCCCCGGACGGCCAGGCGGCCAAGTGCGTGTGTCCCTCGTCGTGCAGCGGTGTCCCCGAGAGCCCCGTGTGCGGCAGCGACGGCCGCGACTACCGCAGCCACTGCCACCTCAACAAGCACGCCTGCGACAAGCAGGAGAACGTCTTCAAGAAGTTCGACGGTCCCTGCGGTGAGGCCCCTGGGGTTTGGGGGGTCTTGGGGGTGGAGGGCTGGAAACGGGTCCAGCTGGGGTGGAGCTTTGATAGAAAGTTGTGCAGGAAGTTAATAATTGGATTATTATTATGTTGGATTATTTTCGCTGTTGAGCCGCTAGCAGAGAAAAGACCCGGATTCTCAGAGTGGCATAGAAAAGAACCTTCTGTTATTTGATTCCAATTTATATAGATTTTCAGAGTCACTCAGATTGGTCAGTCAAAACCTCCCCTAGGCCTGACTGCCAGGCCTGAAGTGTCCAAATCTCGAGACACTGTTTTTAATGACATCAAACTTTATCTTTGTTTATAAAACACAGGAGAAAATTCTCATGGGAAAGACCTGTGCTAGCCACAAGGCTCCTGGGGTTTGGGGGTCTTGGGGTTGGAGGGTTGGAAATGGATCCAGCTGGGGTGGAACTTTGATAGAAAGTTGTGTGGGAAGTTAATAATTGGATTATTATTATGTTGGATTATTGTCACTGTTGAGCCGCTAGCAGAGAAAAAGACCTGGATTCTCAGAGTGGCATAGAAAAGAGAGCTTTATTATTTGATTCCAATTTATATAGATTTTTCAGAGGTCACTCAGATTGGTCAGTCAGAAACCTCCCCCTAGGCCTGATTGGCCAGGCCTGAAGTGTCCAAATCTCGAGACACTGTTTTTAATGACATCAAACTTTATCTTTGTTTATAAAACACAGGAGAAAATTCTCATGGGAAAGACCTGTGCTAGCACAAGGCTCCTGGGGTCTGGGGGGTCTTGGGGTTGGAGGGTTGGAAATGGATCAGCTGGGGTGGAACTTTGATAGAAAGTTGTGTGGGAAGTTAATAATTGGATCATTATTATGTTGGATTATTGTCACTGTTGAGCCGCTAGCAGAGAAAAAGACCTGGATTCTCAGAGTGGCATAGAAAAGAGAGCTTTATTATTTGATTCCAATTTATATAGATTTTTCAGAGGTCACTCAGATTGGTCAGTCAGAAACCTCCCCTAGGCCTGACTGGCAGGCCTGAAGTGTCCAAATCTCGAGACACTGTTTTTAATGACATCCAAACTTTATCTTTGTTTATAAAACACAAGAAAAATTCTCATGGGAAAGACCTGTGCTAGCCACAAGGCTCCTGGGGTCTGGGGGTCTTGGGGTTGGAGGGTTGGAAATGGATCCAGCTGGGGTGGAACTTTGATAGAAAGTTGTGTGGGAAGTTAATAATTGGATCATTATTATGTTGGATTATTTTCGCTGTTGAGCCGCTAGCAGAGAAAAAGACCCGGATTCTCAGAGTGGCATAGAAAAGAGCCTTTTGTTATTTGATTCCAATTTATATAGATTTTTCAGAGGTCACTCAGATTGGTCAGTCAGAAACCTCCCCCTAGGCCTGATTGGCCAGGCCTGAACTGTCCAAATCTCGAGACACTGTTTTTAATGACATCCAAACTTTATCTTTGTTTATAAAACACAAGAGAAAATTCTCATGGGGAAGACCTGTGCTAGCCACAGATTATTATTGTTATTATGTTATTATTATATATGTGGATTATTATTATATGTGGATTATTATTATATGTGGATCATAGCACACAGAATTACAGCAAGTTACAGATGCATGAAGAGGAAGAAAAAACCAAAATCATTAAGGCATCAGAATGATTCTGATCAGAATGTGTTCCTTCCCAGATCCCTGCAAAAGCATCCTGAATGACCTGAACCGAGTGTGCCGGGTGAATCCGCGGACACAGCGGGCAGAGCTGCTGCCCCGGCCCGAGAGCTGTCCCCCGAGGAGGGACCCCGTGTGCGGCGACGACGGTGTCACCTATGACAACGAGTGTGTCATGGCGCGCTCGGGGGCCATCCGGGGGCTGGACATCCAGAAGGTGCGCTCGGGGCAGTGCCAGCTGCAGGGTGAGTCCCTCACTGTCCTCCTCTCTGTCCCCGGGAGAGCTCTGGGCGGTGGTGATCCCTTGAGGGGTTTAATTAAAATGAAATTACGCAAGGTTAAGGGAATAAAAATAATTTATATTTATTGAAGGTCTTCAGGTGCGTTTAGGGCAATCACAGCCCAACCAGGGCTACACCTAAAATGGACAGCAGGTCATGGGGTTTTCATACTTTATAAGTTTTTTATAAGGTCACAGGTTTTTCGTACTTTATAAGGTTTTTTTAAGGTCACAAGTTTTTCATGCTTTATAAGTCCTTTATAAGATCATGGGTTTTTCATACTTTATAACTTCTGTCCATTTGCATATCTGGGGTTAATCCTCCAATTATACCTTCAGGTAATGAAGTCAATCACCCCAACTTTGCTCCCCCAATTAATTCACTGTTGTTTACATATCTCAGGGTCTGAGACAGTGAGGTGTCCTTGAGTTTTGGGCTTGGAGAGGAACTGTTTTGTCTAAAAACGAGAGAAATTAACTTAGCACCTATATGCTAAGTACAGATTTATACAATAGGGAATCATAGGATTGCAGATCCATGAAAAATACGAAGCTAAATCCCAAACCATCACCCCCCAGACAAGTGCAAGGACGAGTGCAAGTTCAACGCGGTGTGTCTGAACCGGCGCGGGGCTGCGCGCTGCTCCTGCGACCGCCTGAGCTGCGACGGAGCCTTCCGGCCCCTCTGCGGCCGCGACAGCCGGACCTACGGCAACGACTGCGAGCGCCGCCGCGCCGAGTGCCGCCAGCAGGCTGCCATCCCCGTCAGGCACAGCGGGCCCTGCGGTGAGCACCGACACCGTGGGGCTGGGGCACTTCCTGTGGGGAGGATGTCCCCAAGTTGTCCTGTAGGGATGGTGTACCATGGGGGTGATGTTCCCGAAATTGGCCTGCAGAGATGATGTACCATGGGGGTGATGTTCCCAAAATTGGCCTGTAGGGATGATGTACCATGGGGGTGATGTTCCCGAAATTGGCCTGCAGAGATGATGTACCATGGGGGTGATGTCCCCAGATTGTTCCACCGGGATGCTGTGCCACAGGGATACTGGTCCCCAAATTGTCCTGCAGGGATGATGTACCGCGGGGGTGATGTTCCCCAAATTGTCCTGCAGAGATGGTGTACCATGGGGATGGTGGTCCCCAAATTGTCCTGCAGAGATGCTGTCCCACAGGGATGCTGGTCCCCAAATCGTCTCACAGTCTCCAAATTGTCCCAGGGGGTTGCTGGTCCCCAAATTGTCCTACAAAGATGATGTCCCATGGGGATGCTGGTACCCCTTTCCATGAGGATGCTGATCCCCAAATTGTCTCACAGGGATAGTGTCCCACAGGGATGCTGCTCCCCAGATTGTCCCACTGGAATATTGTCCCATGGGAGTGCTGGTCCCTCCCTGTCCTGCAGGGATTTTGGTCCCCCCTTCCCATGGGATGCCGGTCTCCTTCTGTCCCTCAGGAATGCTGGTCCCCAGATTGTCCCACAGGGTTATTGTCCCACAGGGATGCTGTTTCCCCTCTGTCCCATGGAAATGCTGGTTCCCCCTGTCCCTCAGGAATGCTGGTCCCCTCCTGTCCCTCAGGGATGTTCTCCCCTCCTGTCCCTCAGGACTGCTAGTTTCCCCCACCCCTGGCACTTCCCAGCCCCTCCAGGCTGGGTGGGATGTGGAAACCTTCAAGTGGCTGCCTGCTGAGCCCACCCCAGGCTCAGTCTCGTGTCCAGCAGCCTGGCATGTCCCTCGTTCTGTGTTTTTGTCCTTGCAGCAGCCCTGGTGTGTGCAGTCTCCCTGTCTGTGCTCCTGTCTCTGTCTGATGTGTGACCCAGGGGACAATCAGTGCTGTTTGAATGTCTTTCTGTGATGTCCAGCTGGTTCCTGTGATGTCCAGCTGGTTTCTCTCCCTCCCCACCACATTCCCTGCAGCCCATGCCATCCATTCCAGGGTAGTGCCAGTCTCCAGCTCCTTCCATGCTCTCCTTCCATGCCTGCCTGCTCCTCTCAGCTCCAGGTGTTCTCCACCATGAATTCTCCCCGCTGTGCTCTCTCTGGAGCTCTCACCGTGTCTTTGTCTCGTCTCTAGGAGAAGCTTCCCCATGGACCTTTCCTAGGAGGATGGGATGGGATGGGGCTTTGGATCCTTAAGATGCTGGGAATGTCCAGGTCTAAGATTCTCACCCGGGAAGTGAAGGAGGTTAAAGCAGCCACTGGATTGATTTGGATGAGTTACGAGTCGCTCGTTTCAGCTCAGTTTGGTTTTTCACAGTTCTTTCGAGCTGGTGTTTGATCAGGTATCAGCTGGATTAAACCTCCTGAAGGATTTGGGAATCGCATCCCACGTTGGGGATGTGTTTTGTTGGCTTTGTGCTGCTGGAGGCTTCCGAGGCTGCCAGACCCAGCTGCTGGAAAAGCGTTTGTCAGCCTCCCAAAATCCCACTCGGAATAACCGCAGCTGTTATTTTTAATCATCCGTTTCTCCATATTTCTGGTGGGCGAACGGTTGGGAGTCAATTCCCCATGTTTTCCCTGTGGGAAGGGCTGTGATCCCAGGGGGTGATTTACTGCAGCCCCTTCCAACCCTTCCCCGTTTTTAGCCTCCTTTAGAGGCTAAAACTTCCCAAATTCCCGGGATGAGCAGGGAATTCCTGCTGCTCCCCACCCTGCTGTCGTTTCCACCGTGTTCTGTGGAAAAAGGCCAGGAGCAGCAGGATCTGGTCCTGGTGCACCTGCTATTCCCCTCTCCATCTCCCCTCCTTTATTTCAGCTCCCTCCCAGCTCCCCTCCCTCCAGGCGAGCGCACATCTGCTGCCAGGAGCTGCATCCTCGCGGGATGGGAGCAAATAAAGGGTGGGATGAATCCCCACTGGGGCTCTGCCTGCCAAAATCTGGGATTTCAGAGTCCCCGTGACAGCTCCAGGCTGTACCCAACCCCCGGGAGGTGTGAGCAGCTTTTTTATCCCCACCTCAGGATAGCTCAGGAAAGGAGAAGGAAGAGCTCTGAGCATCCATGGATGGATGGAAATGTGGGAGAGGCATGGAGCTGGGAAGGGGCTGGGAGCGTTTGAATCCCTCACAAGCACCTGTCCAACAAACCCCGAGCTCTGCTGCCTTTTCCAGCAAGGCAAAGCCCAACAAAACCTTATTTTGAATCCTTCCCAGCTTTGGTGCTGCAGCTGGGGAAGAAGGGATGGGATGAGGCTGATGTGGACAGGAGGGAAGGAAAGAAGGAAGGAAGGTGTCTGTAGTTGCATCTGTCTTTTCCTCGCTGCCTCTCTCTGCTCTGCTCTCCTCTCTTCCTCCCTTTTTTTCTCTCTCTCTCTCTTTCCTCTTCCGTCTGTGTCTTGTGTTTTACAGTGTTGCCTGTGTGGAGGAAGGAATTCTGTCCTGGCACCACCCTCGTGCTCCCTGCCCGGACACCTCTGCTGGCAGCTCGGCTCTGCCCCTTCTCCATGGCCAGGGACACTCCTGGCTCCTCTCACTGCTCCCACCTCTCTCTAGCTGGGCCTCAGAGCCCCTCGGGATGGAGAGCTTGCCCTGGGGTTTGTCCCACCCCGAGCCCCAAAGTCTTCCTGCTGGAGTGGAAATGGCTGGGCTCCTGTGCGGTGCTCGCTGTGCCTTGACCCCTCGAGGCAGAGGTGGGTGCTGGGAGCCCCCGACTCCTTAGCGAGCCTCACTCCGGACTGCTCCTGGTGGATTTTCCCTCTCCTCCTGCTCCTGACTAACCCTCCTCGCTTCCCTGCCTCCTCCTCCCTGGAGTTCCTGCCTGCCCGGGGCTGTGGTGCTGCTTCTCCCGGCTCTGTGTCCTGCTTGTCCCTGCCAGGCTCAGCTCCGTGGGGATCCCAGCTCCCTCTCCAGCCTCTGTGCTCACAGGGGGCTCTTTGCTGGGAGTATTTCCCTGTGGAGCAGTGCTGGAACCCACTGGGGTCTCAGGCATGGATTGATGGGTTCCAAAAAGCTTCATCTCCAGCTGGGCTGGCAGGAGAGCTCGGTATTCCGTGGATATTCCCAGAATCTGGGATTCCCAGATCCCTGGGGTTTGCCCAGAATCATGGAATGGTTTGGGTCGGAAGGGATCTTAAACCATCCAGTTCCACCCCTGCCCAGGCAGGGACAGCTTCCACCATCCCAGCTTGCTCCAAGCCTGGTCTGGAGCACTTCCAAGAGTGGATCACAGCCTGGAATTACCCAGGGTTGCTTCCCCCGTGCCTCAGTTTCCCTGCCTCCCTCCGGGTCGGAGCAGGGCCAGGAATCAAAGCAGGCCTTGATTAAAGCCCAGCTCAGCAGCTCCTCCACCCTCCAAAATCAGTGCCAACCCCCCAGAGATGCCTGCAGGTGTGTGTGAAATATTCCAGGCTGGGATTTGGGAATTTCGTGGGTTACATTCCCACAGTTTCCTGCTGGAAAAGGACTGGGAGTGTCAGTGTTCTCCATCAGGGCTGCCCTTCCCTGTGCTTCCCGGGGCAGGAATGTCAGCCTGGATCTCAAACCAGGGAATATCTTTGCTTCATGCCCAGGAAAGTGGTGTCCATCAGAGGGGACTTCTCCATGGAAGTGGTGTTTGTGTTTGGGGGATGTGGTTATAGGACAGATAAGGGAGACAGAAACAGATGGGAGCAGCAGCCCAGGGAGCAATTCCTGGTCCTGGGGAGCTGCTGAGAGCTGTGGGGAATTTGGGGACACAGCTGGAGAGGGGCTGGAGCTGTGTCAGTGTGTCACTGTCCCCTTCTCCTGTTCCTTTGCACACCCTCAGGTCTCAGCTGGGACTTGGTAGGTGCTTCCCAGAGAGGCAGATCCCGATCCAGGCATGCCTGGGTCCTTCCTGGCTGGCACAGGGCAGCTGCTCTGCAGAGGTGCCACCCCCTGGTGCCACCAGGGGAGTGGCCAGGGCCACTCCGGCCACTCCAGAGGGACCTTTCCCTTCTCTCTGCCCCGTGCCTGCCTCGCTGCTGGGGCTGTGCTGTGTCTGCTGCTCTCCATCTCCCCTGGGCTGCGTTGTGTGTCCCCTCCTGTGTCCTTGTCCTGTGTCCTTGTCACTGGAATCCGTGGTGTCCTGTCCCTGCCCCAGCCCCTTGGGGTCCTCATGGTCACTGGGCAGTGCTGGCTCTGTCCCCAGCAGCATGGCCACTCCTTCCTGGGTGCTGGGGGGAATCCTGGAGGGACACTGGGAGCTGGGAGGAACCCAGGGCTGTCCCTGCCAGTGGGACATGACCTTTGCTCTCTGCTGGCACTTTGTCACCCTGAGCAACCCCACTGCTCTGCTGGGATTGTGGATCCAGAGGGAATGTCCCGAGGGCTGGGCTGAAGGAAGGCCATGGGATGTCCCCAAGGCCACAGGATGTCCCCAAGGCCATGGGATGTCCCCAGGGCCACAGGGCAGCTGCCTGAGAAGAGGAGGAGAAGCTGGATGAGCAGTGTGGTGGAGCCAAGCATGTCCTCTCCAGCCAGCTCCTCCTGGGAATGCCACAGGGGGTGTTAGGATGAGTTTTTTCGGGAGCAGTGTGATCCCAGGGGTGTGGATCACAGGGAAGGTCACTGTCTTTGCGGAAGGCTCCGAGTGCTGCTGACCCCATTGCTGGGCAGCGCTTTGGCACAGAACGGAGCTGGGCTGGAGGGGCTGAGGCAGGAATCCTGCTCCTGAGAGAAGCTGCCATGCCTGCTGCCCATCCCTAACCTCTGCCCCGCATGGGGACCGTGCTGAGCGGGCATGGCGGGTGGCATGGAGGGCTCTGCGCGCTGCCCACGGCCGGGGTGGACAGCTGACCACTGCCTGGGGACACCGGCACGTCCTGCTCCGCCGGCCACCCGCCAGCCGCGCTGAGCCGCCTCCTGTCCCTCCGCAGACCTGGGCACGCCCAGCCCCTGCCTGAGCGTGGAGTGTGCCTTCGGCGCCACGTGCGTGGTGAAGAACCAGGAGGCCGTGTGCGAGTGCCAGCAGCAGTGCCAGGGCCGCTACGACCCCGTGTGCGGCACCGACCAGCGCACCTACGGCAACCCCTGCGAGCTGGACACCATGGCCTGCGTGCTGCAGAGGGACATCCGCGTCCAGCACAAGGGGCCCTGCGGTGAGAGATGGGCTGGGGGTTGTTTTGTTGTTGTTGTTGTTTTGTTGTTGTTTTGTTGTTCATGGCCTGTGTGCTGCAGAGGGACATCCGCGTCCAGCACAAGGGGCTGCAGTGAGAGATGGGCTGGGGGTTGTTTTGTTGTTGTTGTTGTTTTGTTGTTGTTTTGTTGTTCGTGGCCTGTGTGCTGCAGAGGGACATCTGTGTCAGGCACAAGGGGCCTGCAGTGAGAGATGGGGTATTTGTTGGGCTGTTGTGTTGTTGTTCATGGCCTGTGTCCTCAAGAGAGACATCCGCGTCCAGCACAAGGGGCCCTGCGGTGAGAGATGGGCTGGGGGTTGTTTTGTTGTTGTTTTGTTGTTGTTGTTTTGTTGTTGTTTTGTTGTTCATGGCCTGTGTGCTGCAGAGGGACATCTGTGTCAAGCACGAGGGGCCTGCGGTGAGAGATGGGCCGGGGGTTGTTTTGCTGTTGTTTTGTAGTTTTTATTGTGTTGTTCGTGGCCTGCGTGCTGCAGAGGGACATCCGCGTCCAGCACAAGGGGCCCTGCGGTGAGAGATGGGCTGGGGGTTGTTTGTTGTTGTTGGGTTGTTGTTTTGTTGTTGTTTTGTTGTTCATGGCCTGTGTGCTGCAGAGGGACATCTGTGTCAAGCACGAGGGGCCTGCGGTGAGCAATGGGGTTTGTTATTGTTTTATTGTTGCTGTTTTGTTGTTGTTGATGGCCTGTGTCCTCAAAAGGGACATCTGCATCAAGCACAAGGGGCCCTGTGGTGAGATTTTGGTTTTGTTGTTGTTTTCTTGTTGTTGTGTTGTTGTTCATGGCCTGCGTGCTCCAGAGGGACATCAAGCACAAGAGGCCCTGTGGTGAAATTTGGATTTTGTTATTGTTTTGTTGTTGTTCATGGCCTGTGTCCCCAAAAGGGACATCAGGGTTGAGCACAAGGCGTCCTGCAGTAAGATTTGGGGTTTTTGCTGGGTTGTTGTTCATGGCCTGTGTGCTCCAGAGGGACATTAGGGTCAAGCACAAGGGATCTTGTGGTGGGATTTGGGGTTTGTTGTTGTTTTCTTCTTGTTGTGTTGCTGTTCATGGCCTGTGTCCTCAAGATGGACATCAGGGTCAACCACAACAGGCCCTGTGGTGAAATTCAGGCTGGGATTGTGGTGGTGGTGGTGGTGTTGATGGCCTGTGTCCTCAAAAAGGACATCCACATCAAACACAAGGGGCCCTGCGGTGAGATTTGGGGGTTTTGTTGAGTTGTTGTTCATGGCCTGCATGCTCCAGAGGGACATCAGGGTCAAGCCCAAGTGGCCCTGTGGTGAAATTTGGATTTTGTTATTGTTTTGTTGTTGTTCATGGCCTGTGTCTTCAAAAGGGACATCAGGGTCAAGCACATGGGGCCCTATGGTATGATTTGGGGTTTTTGCTGGGTTATTGTTCATGGCCTGCGTGCTCTAGAGGGACATCAGGGTCAAGCCCTAGGGGCCTTGTGGTAAAATTTGGGCTGGGGAGTTGTTTTCTTGTTACTGTTTTTTTGTCGTTGGCCTCTGTCCTCCAGAGGGACATCAGGGTGAAGCTCAAGGGACCCTGTGGTGAGATTAGGGCTGGGGGTTGTTTTCTTCTTGTTGTTTTGTCATTTTTGGCCTGTGTGCTCCAGAGGGACAGCAGGGCCAAGCTCTGTGGTCAGAGAGGGGCTGGGGATGGTTGTTGTTTGGTTGTTTTGTTCTTCTGTCATTGTTTCTCATCCCTTTGCCCCAGCCCAGGCTGGCACACAGCAGCAGATGGTCACTCCAGCCCAGCTGTGGCACTGCCCGTGGGGACAGAGGGCTTTGGGGTTGTGTTTCACCTCAGGAGGGTTGCTGGCAGAGGATCCAGGATCCACCCTGAGGGGTGTGAGGAGTGGGAAAGCTCGGGGGGAGGCAGGTGGCAGTTGTCTCCCCATGTCCCTGTCCCCCTGCCCAGCAAACCTTCCCCCACGCTGCTCTGGAGATCAGCAGCATCCATCCCCATCCCTGAGCAGAACCCAAATTGCAAACACAGCTCAGACACAGCGCAGCACAGAACCACGGGATGTCCTGAGCTGGGAGGGACACTGATTTCACCCCAAATCCACCCCAAATCCACACCAAATCCACCCCAAATCCCACCCTGTGCCTGGCAGTGCTGGCCAAACACCCCTGGATGTGCCCATTCCCTGCTCCAGCCACTTCCATCTGCCCCCAGTGCCACTCAGGGAGCCTTTGCAGGCTAAACTGCCTTCTCCCAGGACCAAATCTTTGCCATGTCCAGGTGGGGCTGAGCTAATTGCAGGTTCATCAAACACAGATTTTCTGCCCCAAACCTTCAGGCTGGGAATCAGGAACTGCCTGCTCTGAGCTGCAGATCCTGTGCATGGCTCAGGATTTGTGCCATGGATAAAAACCTCCAGGATAAAAACCTCCAGGATGAAAAAACCTCCAGGATAAAAAACCTCCAGGATAAAAAAAAAAAACCCCCAGGATAAAATCCTCCAGGATAAAAACCTCCAGACCAGCAGCACAAACCGAGCAGGGGGTCGTTGCCTCTCCTCCCCCATGCCAAGGCAGCAGCTGCTGTGTGAAAGACAAGAGCAGGAAAAGCACCTTGGAGCCAAATTCCTGGCGCGATGAGTGGCAGGGAGGAAGGGGAGGTGTTTGAAGGAGAGGATGAATCAGTGAATACCCAGGAGGAAGGATGTGCTGCCTGCAGCCTGGTGTCTCCTGCGCGGCTAGAGAGGGATTTTTTATGAGATAAAAGGTTTTTTGTGTCCCTAGCCTGGCTGTGAGAGCGTCAGGTGTGATGTTACACCTGCATCCAGCACAATGAACACGCCGAAGGTGGTGTTCCCCTTCCCACCAGGTTTTCCTGGGGGAATCTGCTGCCTCTCTCCCCCTGGAGCCTCTGGCTGATTTATTGCTCCCCATAATTGTGCTCTCCCCCACCTCTTTAGCTCCAACAGCCGCAGTGACAGTGACATTTCAGGTCTCTCCTGGCCCTGATGGCTTTGAGGAGGAGATTTTGCCTTTCTTCCTCCCAACCTCTCCTGCCTCCCTTCCTCGCTGCTGCTCCCGCAGGGGCTCAGCTGAGGGAGGAAGATGTAGTGAGGTTTTATTTCTGCAGCGGGAGGGTTTAGAGCTGCATTAGGAGCTTTGGGTGGGATTTTGGGGAAGGAATTCTTCCCTGGGAGGGTGGGGAGGTTGCCCAGAGAATCTGTGGCTGGGATTATCCAGGTGGTGGATGGTGCTTGGAGCAGAAGGTGTCTCTCGAAGATCATCTTCAAGGCACTGACTGACTCTGTCAATGCCTTCCCCGCCGTTTTAATCCCGGTTTTATCCTCGCTCTGCCCAGACCGCTGCGGCAAATGCCAGTTCGGGGCCATCTGCGAGGCGGAGACGGGGCGCTGCGTGTGTCCCACCGAGTGTGTCCCCTCGGCACAGCCCGTGTGTGGCACCGACGGCAACACCTACGGCAGCGAGTGCGAGCTGCACGTCCGCGCCTGCACCCAGCAGAAGGACATCCAGGTGGCCGCCCAAGGGGACTGCAGTGAGTGTGACAGCGTCCCCTTTGTCCCTCGTGTCGCTCCCGCTGCCGGCGGTGCGGGGAGAGGATGCTCTGATCATCCGGAGTGTTTTTATTCCGTGGATTTGGTCACTGTCACGCCTTTCCCCGAGGTTTTTCCCTTGTCTGGGTGATCTTCTTCCCTTTCGGTTTGGAATAATTTGGTTTGGAATAATTTGGTTTGGAATGATTTTGGTTTGGAATAATCTTCAGGCTCTCCAGCAGGTTTTTAGTCCCAGCTGGTTTGGGTTCCCCCTCTGTGCCCCCTGTGTTATTTGTCTGAGCCAAGCAAAGAAATTGGATTATTGTCCATTGGGCCGAGTCAGGAATTAGGCTGAAAATGTGTTAACAGCCACCAGCAGAACGGAGAGCAGCGAGGGTCTGTTTGATCCTTCAGTGCCTTTCCCTCCCCTCCATCCCCTGGGGTTAATTCCTCTTTGTTCTGCGTTTCCTCCCCACTCCCCAGCCCCGGGAGCTGTCTGGGCTAATTTCTTAATGAATTAAAAGCCCTGCTTGGCTTCTTCATTAGGACAAAAGCCATGATGGTTTGAGGCTCATAAAAACCTGTCCAGCTGGGGCTGGGTGTTCCAGCGGTGAGATCCTGCCCGGGTTTGGGGAAGGATGAGCGAGGGTGGGGTGACTCCCAGAATCAATGATTTAATGGGATTTTTTCCCAATGTCCTGGAAGGAGCTCCCCCTGGAAGAGAGGGAATTGGGAATGCTCAGGGTGGCCATCCAGCCCTGGCAGAGTCTTTTAAACGAGCAGTGATGTGACATTGGTGTCCCTGATGCCTTGTTGGGATTACCTAAAACTGAGCTTGACAAGGTTCAGGGAATAAAAGCAGTTGTATTTATTGAAGGGACTTCAGGTGCATTCAGGGCAATCACAGCTCAGCCAGGGCTACACCCTAAATGGACAGCAGGTCATGGGGTTTCATATTTTATACGTTTTTTTTATAAGCTCACAGGTTTTTCACATTTTATGAGTTTTTTATAAGGTCACAGGCTTTTCATATTTTATAAGTTTTTTTATAAGATTACGAGTTTTTCATACTTTATAACTTCTGTCCATTTGCACATCAGGGGTTAATCTTCCAATTACACCTTCAGCTAATGAAGTCAATTACCCCAAGTTTGCTCCCCCAATTAATTCACTGTTATTTACATATCTCAGGCTCTGAGACAGTGAGGTGTCCTTGAGTTTTGGGCTTAGAGAGGACCAAAACAAAGAGAGAACAGCAGCTTAGCACCCTGTATGGAGTCCAGAGTTACACACTAAAAAATTACAGAATTACAAATCCATGCAAAATGAGAACCTAAAATCCCTAACGCATCAACCCCAGCTCTGTGCCACAGGGCTGGTGGCCACGGGAGCCACCCAGGTGGCTGAGTGTGTCCCTCCCTGTGCCCAGAGTCGTGTGGCAGCTCGGTGTGCTCCTTCGGCAGCCGCTGTGTGGCTGGGCAGTGCCTGTGCCCTCGCTGCGAGCGCCAGCCCCTCGCCCCGGTGTGTGGCACCGATGGTGTCACCTACGACAGCCCCTGCCAGCTGCAGGTGGCATCGTGCCAGCAGCAGAAGAGCATCGAGGTGGCCAGGACGGGACCCTGTGAGGATGGTAGGTTGTTCCTGATTCTGCAGGGGTTGGGGGAAAGGGAGGGAGGAGAGAGGGATTGCGCTCTGGGAGTGTCCCTTGCTGTGCCCTGTGAGACCCTAAAATCTCAGAGGAGCAGCGCCTGTGCCAGCCATGCTTCCCTGTGAGACCCCAAAACCCAGAGCAGCAGCTCCTGTGCCAGCCACGCTTCCCTGGGAGACCCCAAAACCCCAGAGGAGCAGCTCCTGTGCCAGCCACACTTCCCTGGGAGACCCCAAACCCCAGAGGAGCAGCTCCTGTGCCAACCCCTGTCTAATTCCAACCCCTATTCCACTATCCCAGCTTTTTCCAAGCCTATCCAACCTTGGATGCTTCCAGGGATCCAGGGACATCCACAGCTTCTCTGGGCCTCTCCACCCTCACAGGGAGCAATTCATTCCCTATATCCAACATAAATTCCTTCCTTCTATCCAACCTCAATTTCCCCTCTGTCAGATTGAAGCCGTTCCCCCTTGTCCTGTCTCCACATCCCTTGGGAATATTCCCTCTCCAAGGCCCTCCCTGCCATCCTGGCCCCTGGCAGGGCTTGGAACTGGGCGATCCCTAAGGTCCCTTCCACCCCAACCCATCTCTGTTGACTCAGCAGAGCTCCAGGGAAGCTTTTGGGGTCAGCTCTACCTTGCTGGGTGAGGCTAAAACCAAAAAACCCCGCTGAGTTTTCCCATTTTGGGGAAAGCTGTGGATTCCTGCTGGCACCCAAAGCTGCCAGCTGTGGGAGCTGAGATTGCCTGGCTCCTGTCACACGTGGTGGGAGAGCTGGGAAGGACGTCAGAGCAGGGCAGAGCTGAGAGGGGAAGAGAAGACAGAACAGGGTGTTTGATCACAGCCCTCCTCGGGGGATTTCAGGTTGCTGTCCCTCTGGAAGAGGAGCCTGAATAATTCTGTGTGTAATGCCAAAGCCCAGCCTTTGATCACTCCGTAAAGAGGGCCAGGTTCCCCTTCCCCCCTCTCGCTTTCCCCTTTCTGCAGCCTTTGAAATCAGCCACAGCTCTGCTGCTGCTGCTGGAGCTCCGAGCATCCTGCAGAGCTCAGCCAGCCTGGCATGGAGCTGGGATTGCAAACCCAACTTGGGAGCCCAAAGCACAGCCAGGCTGGGATGGAGCTGGGATTTCAAACCTCTTCTGACCCCAAATCACAGCCAGGCTGGGATGGATCTGGGATTTCAAACCCAGTTTGTGAACCCAAAGCACAGCCAGCCTGGGATGGATCTGGGATTTCAAACCCAGTTTGTGAACCCAAATCACAGCCAGCCTGGGATGGAGCTGGGATTTCAAACCTAACTTGTTGACCCCAAATCACAGCCAGGCTGGGATGGAGCTGGGATTTCAAACTCTCCTGAACCCAAATCACAGCCAGGCTGGGATGGAGCTGGGATTTCAAACTTCTTCTGAACCCAAATCCAGCCCTTCCTCTGCTCCACATCAGCCCTACAATCTCCCTGTGTGTGATGGGTTTGGGATGGGGGAAGAGGAGCTGGATCAAAGCACGGAGTGGAATTGTCACCAAACCGAGTGGCAGCTGTCCCTCCTGGCAGCCGGGTGACCACAGGGTCCTGGTTTGGTTCCTGCTGCAGCAGGAGCAGCTCAGGCCACCTGCTAAAGCCCCTCTGCAGCTTTATTGTCACATCCCTGTGTCACATCTGCCTTGCCCAAGGGACAGGGATCTTCCCTGAGGCCCAGGAATCGAATCCCGCTCTAGATGGTCCAGGATTTTGGGGTCAAAAGGTTAAACCTGCTGAGGTTTGGCTGGGAGAGGGCTTTGTCCCCATGCCCTGTGTGTCCCCACGTCCCCGTGGTGTTGTCCTTGTCCCCAGAGTGCGGCTCGGGGGGCTCTGGCTCGGGGGATGGCAGCGAGTGCGAGCAGGAGCGCTGCCGGCAGTTCGGCGGCTGGTGGGACGAGGACGCCGAGGACGAGCCCTGCGTGTGTGACTTCACCTGCCTGGCCGTGCCCCCGCAGCCCGGTGAGCCCTGTCCCCCGCTGTCCCCTCCCCGGGCTGGTGGCCCCTGTCCCAGGGCTGTCCTGAGCTGTCCCCTCGCTGTGCCGGCAGGTGTGTGGCTCTGACGGTGTCACCTACGCCAACGAGTGCGAGCTGAAGAAGACGCGCTGCGAGAAACGCCAGGAGCTCTTTGTCACCAGCCAGGGAGCCTGTCGGGGTGAGTCCCCCTGGTCACCCTCCGGGCTGGGGGTGTCCCTGGGTGTGTCCCTGGGTGTGTCCCCAGTGCCCTTTCCCTAGGGACACCAGGAACTGCTGGCAGATGCCGCCCCACTGTCCCTGTTTGCTGTCCCCACTGCACTGCTCCTGTCCTTTCCCTGCCCGAGGAAAAGGAATCTCCTGTTCCCAGCATTTTCCTAAGGATTTGGAGAATTCTGCTGGATCCATGGACACCTCCAGTTCCCAGAGTTTTCCCAAGGATTTAGGGAATTCTGCTGGATCCATGCACACCTCCCATTCCCAGCGTTTTCCCAAGGATTTAGGGAATTCTGCTGGATCCATGCACACCTCCCATTCCCAGCATTTTCCTAAGGATTTAGGGAATTCTGCTGGATCCATGGACACATCCCGGGTGCCCCAGTGACCCGAGTGTCCCTGTCCCCCCCACAGCCGTGGCCACCACGCCGCCACCCCTGCTGGTCCTGCACTGCAGCCAGACCGTCTACGGCTGCTGCCCGGACAATGTCACCCAGGCGCTGGGAGTGGGAGCTGCCGGATGTCCCAGTGAGTGACAGAGGTCCCTGGGGGACAAAGGGACCTTCGGGGGGCTGGCAGAGCAGGTGGGGGAGGATTTGGGGTGCTGTCCTGGGGAGGTGAAGGTGGATAACGGGGAAGCAGCTGGATAATGGGGGAAACAGCTGGATAATGGGGGAAAGCAGCTGGATAATGGGGGAAAGCAGCTGGATAAGAGGGGGAAACAGCTGGATAATGGGGGAAGACAGCTGGATAAGGGGGAAACAGCTGGATAAGGGGGAAACAGCTGGATAATGGGGGAAATGGCTGGATAATGGGGGAAAGCAGCTGGATAAGGGGGAAAACAGCTGGATAAGGGGGAAACAGCTGGATAAGGGGGAAACAGCTGGATAATGGGGGAAATGGCTGGATAATGGGGGAAAGCAGCCGGATAAGGGGGAAACAGCTGGATAATGGGGGAAAGTGGCTGGATAATGGGGGAAACAGCTGGATAACCAGGAAAGGAGCTGGATAACGGGAAAAGCAGCAGCTGAGGATGCCTGGGCCGTGCAGGGTGGGCTGGGGGCTCAGTGGGTGCTGCAGGAGCTCTGGGGACATTGCCCAGGGGACGCTCCAGGGGACAGCAGCATTTCCATCGCTCCGGCAGTGACCATCCTCGGGTTTTCCCATGGAAATGCTGCCCCCCAATCCATGGATTCCAGATCCCTCCAGTTCGTGTCCCAGCTCGTGTCCCACCCGTGTCCCTGGGCTGGCAGCAAATTGTCCCTCAGGGTGTCACCAGCACTTAAGGAGCAGCTCGAACCGCCTAGGACAGCTTTATCCACGGAATTTCCTCGGGGTGTTCTCTCCCACCCTTTTCCTGCTGCTCCCTCCCTCTCCATGTCCCTTTCCCACGGGGACAAGGACAGCGTCTCCCTGTCTAGCTCCGGCTGCCTTCCCCCATCAAGCTCCTCGCTAATGAATTAATAATCACCCTCTAATGGCTTCCTTCCCCTTTGATGGTAATGAGAGAGGAGCTCTTGATGGCAGCAGCTCAGCCCTGGGGGTTGAGCTCCCCTCGGAGGAGAGGCGCGGTGACAGCCGGTGACACACGGTGGGTGACACGGCGGTGTCCCCTGCTGTCCCAGGCACCTGCCAGTGCAACCCCTACGGCTCGTACGGTGGCTCGTGTGACCCCAGCACGGGGCAGTGCTCCTGCAAGCCCGGCGTGGGTGGCCTCAAGTGTGACCGCTGCGAGCCTGGCTTCTGGAACTTCCGCGGCATCGTCACCGACGGCAAGAGCGGCTGCACCCGTGAGTGAGGGGACAGCCCGGGGGACAGGGTGGGACAGCAGCCGTGACTGGGACAGGGGTGGGACAGCAGCCATGAGTGACAGGGGACAATCCCGGGGGGGAAAGGGGTGGGACAGCAGCCATGACTGGGACAGGGGTGGGACAGCAACCATGAGTGGGACAGGGGTGGGACGCCAGTCATGAGTGACAGGGCTGGGACACCAGCCATGAGTGACAGGGGACAGTCCTGGTGGGGACAGGGGTGGGACACTCCCTGAGTGACAGGGATGGGACACCAGCCATGAGTGGGACAGTGATGGGGCGATGTCGCTGTTGAGCGGCTAGCTGAGGACTGACCCAAGTTCTCAGACAAGGAAAGAGAGGAGAAGAGGAACTTTATTGTTTTGAATTCCATATATATAGAGTTTACAGAGGTGCCCCAGATTGGTCAGCCCGGGACCTCCCCCTAGGCACAATTGGCCAAGCCTGAACTCACTCAATCCGGAGAAACTGTTTGCAAAACATCCAAACTTTATCTTGTTTATGAAATATAGCAAAATGTTCCCACGGGAAGAACCTGTGCTAGCCACAGCACACCACCCATCAGTGATGGGGACAGTCCCGGGGGGACAGGGTAGGACACTCCCTGAGTGACAGGGATGGGACACCAGCCATGAGTGGGACAGGGTGGGATACCAGCCACGAGTGACAGAGGACAGTCTTGAGGGGGACAGGGTGGGACATCACCCCTGAGTGTGGGACATGGGTGGGACAGCAGTCATGAGTGCCGGGGACAGTTCTGGGGGGGACAGGGGTGGGACACTCCTTGAGTGACAGGGGACAGTCCCGGGGGGACAGGGTGGGACACCAGCTGTGAGTGGGACATCAGCCATGAATGGGAGAGGGTGGGACACCATCCATCAGTGACGGGGACAATCCCGGGGGGGACAGGGTGGGACAGCAGCCATGAGTGACAGGGGACAGTCCTGGGGGGGACAGGGATGAGACACCAGCCGTGAGTGACAGAGGACAATCCCGGGGGGACAGGGGTGGGACAGCAGCCATGAGTGACAGGGGACAGTCCTGGGGGGGACAGGGATGAGACACCAGCCGTGAGTGACAGAGGACAATCCCGGGGGGACAGGGTGGGACAGCAGCCATGAGTGGGACAGGGATGGGACACCAGTCATGAGTGATGGGGACAGTCCTGGGGAGGACAGGGGTGGGACACTCCCTGAGTGACAGGGATGGGACACCAGCCATGAGTATGACAGGGGTGGGACACTCCCTGAGAGGGACAGGGACAGGACACCGCCACCCCTTCCCCACATGGAATCCTGAGGGAATTCCTGCCTCCACCAATCCGCCAGAAAACCAGGACCCTTTTACCCTCTTTTCCCATCCCGTCACTGGGGTTTTTCCCCATTTCCCACCCTCTAACAGCGAGATTTCCCCCTTTTCCCACCCTATAACAGTGGGTTTTTCCCTTTTCCCACCCTATAACAGTAGTTTTTCCCCTTTCCCATCCTGTCACTGTGTTTTTTCTCCCTTTCCCACCCTCTAACAATGGGTTTTCCCCTTTCCCATCCTGTCGCTGTGGTTTCCCCCCTTTCCCATCTTCTAACAGCTTTTTCCCCCTTTCCCCCCCTATAACAGTGGGTTTTCCCCTTTCCCCATCCTGTCACTGTGTTTTTTCCCCTCTTTCCCACCCTATAACAATAGGTTTTCCCCCTTCCCCACCCTCTAACTGTGTTTTTTCCCCCTTTCCCACCCTATAACAATGGGTTTTTCCAATTTCCCACCCTATAACAATGGGTTTTCCCCCTTCCCCACCCTCTAACAGTGTTTTCCCCTTTCCCACCCTATAACAATGGGTTTTCCCCCTTTCCCACCCTCTGTGTTTTTTTCCACCTTTCCCGCCCTATAACAATGGGTTTCCCCCTTCCCCACCCTATAACAATGGGTTTTTTCCCCCTTTTCCCATCCTGTCACTGTGTTTTCCCCCTTTCCCACCCTATAACAATGGGGTTTTCCCCCTCCCCACCCTATAACAATGGTTTTCCCCCTTTCCCACCCTCTAACTGTGTTTTTCCCTCTTTCCCATCCTCTAACAGTGGGTTTTCCCCCTTTTCCCATCCTGTCACTGTGGTTTTTCTCCCTTTCCCACCCTCTAACAATGGGTTTTCCCCTTTTCCCACCCTATAACAATGGTTTTCCCCCTTTCCCACCCTATAACAATGGTTTTTTCCCCTTTCCCACCCTATAACAGTGGGTTTTCCCCCCTTTCCCCATCCTGTCACTGTGTTTTTTCCCCTCTTTCCCACCCTATAACAATAGGTTTTCCCCCTTCCCCACCCTCTAACTGTGTTTTTCCCCTTTTGCACCCTATAACAATGGGTTTTCCAATTTCCCACCCTATAACAATGGGTTTTCCCCCTTCCCCACCCTCTAACAGTGTTTTCCCCTTTCCCACCCTATAACAATGGGTTTTCCCCCTTTCCCACCCTCTGTGTTTTTTTCCACCTTTCCCACCCTATAACAATGGGTTTTTCCCTTTCCCACCCTATAACAATGGTTTTTCCCCTTTCCCATACTGTAACAATGGGTTTCCCCCTTCCCCACCCTATAACAATGTTTTTTTCCCCCCTTTCCCAGCGTGTCTTTCTGTTTTTTCTCCCTTTCCCACCCTATAACAATGGGTTTTCCCCCTTTCCCACCCTCTAACAGTGTTTTTCCCCATTTCCCATCCTGTCGCTGGGGTTTTCCCCATTTCCCACCCTATAACAGTGGGTTTTTCCCCATTTCCTGCCCTATAACAATGTGGTTTTTCCCCCTTTCCCAGCGTGTCTCTTTTTTTCCCCCTTTCCCACCCTCTAACAACGGGTTTTCCCTTTTCCCATCCTGTCACTGGGGTTTTTCCCCATTTCCTGCCCTATAACAGTGTTGTTTTCCCCCTCTCGCAGCGTGTCACTGTGACCCGCTGGGCTCGGTGCGGGATGACTGCGAGCAGATGACGGGGCTGTGCTCCTGCAGGACTGGCATCACGGGCATGAAGTGCAACCAGTGCCCCGACGGCACCAAGCTGGGCACCAGCGGCTGCCAGAAAGGTATGGGGCGCCCGGGGAATCGGGATTTGGGGTTCTGCAGTTGGGATTTTGGTTTGTGAGTAATGGGGATTTTGGTTCCTGTGTAATTGGGATTTTGGTTCCTGTGTAATTAGGATTTTTGGTTCCTGTGTAATGGGGATTTTCTTTGTTTAATTGGGATTTTGGTTGTTTAATTGGGATTTTGGTTCCTTTATAATTGGGATTTTGGTTGTTTAATTAGGACTTTGGTTCCTTTATAATTGGGATTTTGGTTGTACAACTGGGATTTTGGTTCCTTTATAATTGGGATTTTGGTTCCTTTATAATTGGGATTTTAGTGCCTGTGTAATTTGGATTTTGGTTCCTGTATAATTGGGATTTTAGTTCCTGTGTGATGGGGATTTTGGTTCCCTTATAATTAGGATTTTAGTTCCTGTCTAACTGGGATTTTGGTTCCTTTATAATTGGGATTTTTGATTCCTGTGTAATTGGGATTTTGGTTGTTTAACTGGGATTTTGGTTGCCATATGTGGGATTTTGGTTCTACAACTGGGATTTAAGTTCCTGTGTAATGGGGGTTTTGGTTGTATAATTGGGGTTTTGGTTCCTGTGTTATTGGGATTTTGGCTTTATAATTGGGATTTTGGTTATCTAATTGGGATTTCGATTCCTGTGTAATTGGGATTTTGGTTGTACATTTGGGATTTTGGTTCCTACAACAAGGTGGGATTTTGGTTCTTGTGTAACTGGAATTTTGGTTTTCTCATTGGGATTTCGGTTCCTGTGTAATTGGGATTTTGGTTGTACATTTGGGATTTTGGTTCCTACAATTGGGATTTCAGTTGTACACTTGGGATTTTGGTTCCTACAATGGGAATTTTGGTTTTCTATTTGGGATTTTGGTTCCTACAACTAGAATTTCAGTTCCCATATAGCTGGAATTCCAGTTCCCACCCACCTGCTCCAGCTCTCACTCCTCCCCTCTCCCCCAGACCCCTCTGCCCCCAAATCCTGCGCCGAGCTGAGCTGTGAGTTCGGAGCTTCCTGCGTGGAGCTCAACGGCTTCGCCCACTGCGAGTGTCCCTCGCCGCTCTGCGCCGAGGCCAACGTCACCAAGGTCTGGGGACAGCAGCTGGGGGACAGGGGGGTTGGGGACATCGGGGGGGGACAGCGGGGTTTGGTGACACTAGGGGGGCCAGCAGCCTGGGGGGACAGTGGGGTTGGGGACAGCAGCCTGGGGGGGACAGCAGCCTGGGGGGGGACAGGGGGTTTGGGGACACTGGGGGGGACAGTGGGGTTGGGGACATCAGCCTGGGGGGGACAGCAGCCTGGGGGGACAGCGGGATTGGGGACAGCAGCCGGGGGGGACAGGGGGGTTTGGGGACATCGGGGGGACTGATGTGTCACCCCACAAACCAGGCAGGTGGTTGTTCCCTGCTGGGAGAGGGTGACACCAGAGTCACAGATGTCCCTGGCTGTGTCCCCAAAAGGGTGACATGTGAGTCACAGACGTCCCCAAAGGGTGACACCTGAGTCACAGATGTCCCTGGCTGGGGATGCTCTGTGTCCCCCTGGTTGTGTCCCCAAAGGGTGACATGCGAGTCACAGCTGTCCCTGGCTGTGTCCCCCAGCCCACCCCAGTCCCTCTGTGCCCCAGATTTCCCCCAAAACGCTCCCAGGATTTAGGGTCACTCTGGGAGGAGCCCAGGGGTGCAGCTGGGCTGTCCCTGTGTCCCCAGGTGTGTGGCTCTGACGGTGTCACCTACGGGGATCAGTGCCAGCTGCTGACCATCGCCTGCCGCCAGGGCCAGCTCATCACGGTCAAACACGTGGGACAGTGCCACGGTGAGTGTCCTGGGTGGTGACACACTGAGTGTCACTGTGCCAATGCCACACTGAGTGTCCTGGGCAGTGCCATGGTGAGTGTCCTGGGCAGTGTCACACTGAGTGTCCCCTGGTGGCGTCACACTGAGTGTCACTGGGCAGTGCCACACAGAGTGTCCCTGTGCCAATGCCCCACTGAGTGTCCCTGGGCAGTGTCACACAGTGTCCCTGGGTGATGTCACCCTGAGTGTCATGGGCAGTCCCCTATGCCAGCCCCAGGGTCCAGCTGCCACCTCAGGGCCACCCCCTGGCACAGCAGCTGCCCTTCCCAGGGTCTGTCACCTCCTCCCCAGTGCCACCGCGGCTGTCCCCAGCGCTGCCCTCCTCACCTGTGTCTGCTCCTCCCCGCAGAGTCGGTGACCCACACGAGTGTCCCCGAGCCCCCCACACCGCTGCCCACGCTGCCCCCGGACAGTCCCCTGCTGCCACCGCCCCCCGGGCCACCACACCGGCCCCGGAGCCCCCGCGGTGGCCACCAGCTCCGTGCCGCCAGAAGCCAAACCCACGGAGCAAAGCCACCACCCCACCACGCGGCGTGCCACCACGGCCAGGCCGGCCACCACGGCCTGGGTGACCCACGGCGCGCACAAGGCCACCATCCGCCCGCTGGCCACCGCGCCCGTGGTGCTGGCCACCAGCCAGCCGGGCTACGGCGAGTCGGGCAGCGCCGAGGGCAGCGGGGACCAGGAGCTGGGTGCCAGCGGGGACCAGGAGTCCAGCGGGGCAGGATCTGCTGGTGAGTGCCACCCCTGGTGGCTTCGGCCACCCCCTGGTGCCACCTGGGGCACCCTGGTGCCACCCTGACCTTCCCTGGATGATCCCTGGTGCTCTTCCCTGGTGCCACCGTGGCTGGAGCTGGTGGCACGCAGGGAGGTGGCACTGCTGACCTGTGGCTGTCCCCAGGGGAGGAGGAGCTGGAGGAAGGACAGGTGACATCCACGCCTGCCATCGAGAGAGCCACGTGCTACAACACCCCGCTGGGCTGCTGCTCCGACGGCAAAACCGCGGCACTGGATGCCGAGGGGAGCAACTGCCCAGGTGAACTGGGGCTGGGGGAGGCGCTGGGGTCCTGCTGGGGTCCTTTTGGGGTCCCTTTGGGGTTCTTTTGGGGTCAGGAATCAGATATCCCACAGGATGGGATGGCACAGAGAGCTCTGCAGGTGAATTTGGGCTGGGGGAGAGTCTGGGGTCCTTTTGAGGTCAGGAGTCAGAAAACACACAGGGTGGGATGGCACAGAGGCCTCTCCAGGTGAATTGGGGCTGGGGAAGGCTCTGGGGTCCCTTTGGGGTCAGAAATTGGGGATCTTGCAGGCTGGGATGGCACAGAGAGCTCTGCAGGTGAATTGGGGCTGGATGAAGGTCTGGGGTCCATTTGGGGTCAGGAATCCCACAGGATGGGATGACACAAAGAACTCTCCAGGTGAATTGGGGCTGGGGAAGGGTGCTCGGGTCCCTTTGGGGTCAGAAATTGGGGATCTTGCAGGCTGGGATGGCACAGAGAGCTCTGCAGGTGAATTGGGGCTGGATGAAGGTCTGGGGTCCATTTGGGGTCAGGAATCTCACAGGATGGGATGACACAAAGAACTCTCCAGGTGAATTGGGGCTGGGGAAGGGTGCTCGGGTCCCTTTGGGGTCAGAAATTGGGGATCTTGCAGGATGGGATGGCCCAGAGAATGGAGCAGTTTGGTGCAGGGACAGGCAGGGACAGCAGCTCAGTGTCCCCTGAGCCTCTCCTGTGGATCCCAGGGGTTTTTGCTGATCCCAGTGGGATCTCTCCTCCTTCCCACAAGCTGAGGAAGCACAGAGAACCACCTCTGCTCTGTCACAATATCCTCATTTTCCTGAAAATTGTCGCAGATTTTCCCTCCCTGAGGTCCTTCCTTGTTCCTTGGGGTTTCCAGCGGGATATCCCCTTTTCCTCTGGGAAAACACTGCTTTCCCCTTTGAACCCACAAAGGACAGTGGGAAAAACCCATCGGAGAGGGAGTGGGAATGGGAATGGGAGTGAGGAAGGGAAAAGGGAAAAGGAAAGGAAAAAGGAGAGGGAAAGAGAAAGAGAAAGGGGAAAGGGAAAAAGAAAAGGGAAAAGGAGAGGGAAAGAGAGAAGGAACAGGAAAGGGAGAGGGAGAGGGAAAGGGGAAAGGAAAAAGGAAAAAGGAGAGGGAAAAGGAAAAGGAAAGGGAAAAGGGAGAAGGAAAAAGGAATTTCCTGTGTGGAAAAAGGAGAAGGAAAAAGGAATTTCCTGTGTGGAAAAGGGAGAAGGAAAAAGGAATTTCCTGTGTGGAAAAAGGAGAAGGAAAAAGGAATTTCCTGTGTGGAAAAAGGAGAAGGAAAAAGGAATTTCCTGTGTGGAAAAAGGAGAAGGAAAAGGGAATTTCCTGTGTGGAAAAAGGAGAAGGAAAAAGGAATTTCCTGTGTGGAAAAAGGAGAAGGAAAAGGGAGTTCCCTGTGTGGTTCCACAGCAGGATCTCTCCATCCTCTGCACCCCAGAAGGTTTCCACCCCTGGCATTCCCAGGGTGGTTTGCAGGGCTGCCCTCCCCTGCGCCAGGTCTCCTCTGTGTCCCCAACCCCTCCGTGTCCCGTTGGTGTCCCTCTGTGTCCTCTAACGTGTCTCTCTTGTCACCCAGCCGGTGCAGGGCCTCTCTCCGGGGCGGAGCTCGCAGGATGTGTCTGGTAAAAGCTGCCATCTCCAGCCTGGCCTGTTCCATGCTCTCCAGACTAACCCTCCATGGCTGCCCAGCCCCATCCCCACTAACCCACACTGGCACTACCCACACCTCCATCCCCTTCTCCAGGGATTCCAGCCTCTCCCAGCCCCGCCTGCCCTGCTGCCCTAAAGGGTTCTGTGTCCTGTTCCTCCTGCAGCCACCAAGGTGTTCCAGGGGGTGCTGATCCTGGAGGAGGTGGAGGGCCAGGAGCTGTTCTACACGCCGGAGATGGCTGACCCCAAATCGGAGCTGTTCGGGGAGACGGCGAGGAGCATCGAGAGCGCTGTGAGCGATGGGTGGGGCTGGGAGGGGATCCTGGCACTGCAGGGAGTGAGGGAATTGTAGGATCTGGGATGGGATGGGGCAGAAAAGGGAATCCTGACACTCTGTGGAGTCACAGAATTGTGGGATCAGGGATGGGATGGGATGGGGTGGGGCGGAAAAGGGAATCCTGGCACTCCAGGGAGTGAGAGAATTGTGGGATCAGGGATGGGAGGGGGCAGGAAAGGGAATCCTGGCGCTCCAGGGAGTGAGGGAATTGTAGGATCGGGGATGGGATGGGGCAGAAAAGGGAATCCTGGAACTCCAGGGAGTGAGGGAATTGTGGGATCTGGGATGGGATGGGATGGGGTAGAAAAGGGAATCCTGACACTCTGTGGAGTCACAGAATTGTGGGATCAGGGATGGGATGGGATGGGGTGGGGCGGAAAAGGGAATCTTGGCACTCCAGGGAGTGAGGGAATTGTGGGATCAGGGATGGGGTGGGGCAGGAAAGGGAATCCTGGCACTCCAGGGAGTGAGGGAATTGTAGGATCGGGGATGGGATGGGGCAGAAAAGGGAATCCTGCTGTTCCATGGAGTGAGAGAATTGTGGGATCAGGGCTGGGATCTGGCAGGGATGGGATGGGATGAGGCAGGAAAGGGAATCTTGCCACTCCATGGAGTCAGAATTGTAGGATCAGGGCTGGGATCTGGCAGAAAAGGGAATCCTGGCATATGAGGGAGTCAGAGAATTGTGGGATCAGGGCTGGGATGGGATGGGGCAGAAAAGGGATTCTGACACACCAGGGAGTCAGAATTGTAGGATCAGGGTTGGGATGGGGCAGAAAAGGGATGGGATGGGATGGGATGGGATGGGATGGGATGGGATGGGATGGGATGGGATGGGGGGATGGGATGGGGCAGAAAAGGGAATCCTGCCACTCCATGGAGTCAGAGAATTGTGGGATCAGGGATGGGATGGGATGGGATGGGATGGGATGGGATGAGGCAGAAAAGGGAATCCTGCCACTCCATGGAGTCAGATAATTGTGGGGCTAAAGCACAAGGAGTGCTTGTGAAGGGTACAAGGAGAGGGAAAGGGTATAAAATGTATAAAATGGTATAAAATGTATAACAAGGGCATAAAAATGTATAAAAAGGGTACACAAAGACAACAAACCATCAGGCATCAGCAGCCCTGTGAGCTCCGTGCTGTGCCCATGTCCCTCAGTGTGACACCAAACCAGCCCTGCACACCCCAGAGCCAGGCTGGCAAGGCTGGCAGGTTTTTAGGGATGCAGAGTGGGGATTTGTGGGATTTTCCCGAGTGCCTAAGCAGCTCCACACGGCTTGGGAAGGGATCAGGAGGACTTGGATGTCACAGGGCGGAAAATCCTGGGATGAGCTGTGAGTGGCTGTGCTCTGCTCCTCCTCACCTCGGGGATGATTACCTGTCCTGCTTTATTTGTATTAAATAGATATAAAAATATAAAAATATAAATATATTAAATGTATATTAATGTATATTAATATACATGTTTTATATGTATGTTATATGTATATTTTATATGTATATATATATTTAATATGTATATTTATATGTATATTAAATATATATACATATATTTATATGTATGTATATTTATATGTATATTATATGTATATTATGTATGTATATAAAATATATATTTTATATGCATATAAAATATATATAAAATATATATTTATATGTCTATAATATATTAAAAATATATCTACTATATGTATATATGTATTTTTATATATATATATATAAATATATATATTTTAGAAGACATAAAAATATATAAATATAAATATATATATAAAATATATTCCCTTCTCTCCTTCCCACCCAGCTGGATGAGAACCTTTCCCTGGAAGATTCCCATCCCAGCACCTCCCAGTTAACCAGGATATTCCATTTTCTCCTTCCCAACCAGCTGGATGAGAACCTTTCCCTGGAAGATTCCCCATCCCAGCATCTCCCCGTTAACCAGGATATTCCATTTTCTCCTTCCCAACCAGCTGGATGAGAACCTTTCCCTGGAAGATTCCCCATCCCAGCACCTCCCCATTAACCAGGATATTCCCTTTTCTCCTTCCCACCCAGCTGGATGAGCTTTTCCCTGGAAGATTCCCATCCCAGCATCTCCCCATTAACCAGGATATTCCCTTTTCTCCTTCCCACCCAGCTGGATGAGCTTTTCCCTGGAAGATTCCCATCCCAGCATCTCCCAGTTAACCAGGATATTCCATTTTCTCCTTCCCACCCAGCTGGATGAGCTTTTCCCTGGAAGATTCCCATCCCAGCATCTCCCAGTTAACCAGGATATTCCCTTTTCTCCTTCCCACCCAGCTGGATGAGCTTTTCCCTGGAAGATTCCCATCCCAGCATCTCCCCATTAACCAGGATATTCCATTTTCTCCTTCCCACCCAGCTGGATGAGCTTTTCCGCGGCTCTGAGGTCAGGAAGGATTTCAGGAGCATCCGAGTGAGGGACCTGGGGCAGAGCAGCGCCGTCAGGGTCATCGTGGAGGCTCACTTCGACCCAGGTAGGGAATTCCTGCGGCATTCCCGGCGGGAATTCTGCATGGAGGAACCCGGCTGGGGAGGAGGAGGGAAGAACCATCCGAAAATTGGCTGGGGTTGGGTTTGCTGTCCTGCAGAATTCAGATGGGAGGTGTGGGAGGAGATGCTAAGGAAGATGGAAGCAATGTTTTTTGGGAAATGAGGATGATTTTCCTTGGGAAATGAGGATGATTTTCCTTGGGAGATGAGGATGATTCTTTTCCTTGGGAAATGAGGATGATTCTTTTCCTTGGGAAAGGATGAATGCTTTTCCTTGGGAAACAAGGATGATCTTTCCTTGGGAAACGAGAATGATTTTCCTTGGGAAACGAGAATGATTTTCCTTGGGAAATGAGAATGATTTTCCTTGGGCAAGGATAATTCTTTTCCTTGGGCAAGGAGGATGATTTTCCTTGGGAAATGAGGATGATTTTCCTTGGGAAATGAGGATGATTTTCCTTGGGAAATGAGGATGATTTACCTTGGGAAATGACCATTATTTTCCTTGGGAAAGGATGATGGATTTTCCTTGGGAAAGGAGAATGATTTTCCTTGGGAAATGAGGATTCTTTTCCTTGGGAAATGAGGATTCTTTTCCTTGGGAAATGAGGATGATTTTCCTTGGGCAAGGTTGATTCTTTTCCTTGGGCAAGGAGGATGCTTTTCCTTGGGACAGAGGAGGATTCTTTTCCTTGGGAAATTAGCATTATTTTCCTTGGGAAACGAGGATGATTTTCCTTGGGAAATGAGAATTCTTTTCCTTGGGAAATGAGGGTGATTTTCCCTGGGAAATGAGAATGATTTACCTTGGAAAATGAGGATTCTTTTCCTTGGGAAATGAGGATGATTTTCCTTGGGAAATGAGGATGATTTTCCTTGGGAAATGAGGACGATTTTCCTTGGGAAACGAGGGATCTGGGGAGGCCACGGGAGGGAAATTCCTGTCTGACTCTCCACTCTTCCCTCCCTCCCTCCCTCTCAGCCACGTCCTTCACGGCCGCCGACATCCAGGGCGCTCTGCTGAAGCAGATCAGAGCCTCCAAGAGGAAAACCATCCTGGTGAAGAAGCCACAGCAGGAGCACATCAAATTCATGGATTTTGGTGAGTCTCAGCGCTGTGCTGAGCTCTCCTCAGAGGAATCATGGAATTATGGAATGCTTGGGGTTGGGAAGGACTTTCAAGGGATATTCCAGCATCCCAGGCTGCTCCATTTCCCCTAAATCCAACCTGTGGCCACTTGAGGTCATTTCCTGTCATCCTATCACTTGTTCCCTGCGAGACGAGCCTGACCTCCACCCTGGCTGATTTCCTGGGAAAAGCGATTTCCCAGGAAAAATTATTTCCCGGGAAAAGCGATTTTTCTGGAAAAGTGATTTCCTGGGAAAAGTGATTTTTTCGAACCAAAAAGCGATTTTTCAGGAAAAGCCATTTTTCAGGAAAAGTGATTTTTCAGGAAAAGTGATTTCTCAGGAAAAGCAATTTCCCACGAAAATCGATTTTCTGGGAAAAGTGATTTTTCAACCAGAAAGCGATTTTCCAGGAAAAGCAACATCCCAGCAAAAGCAATTTCCTGGGAAAAGCAATTCCCAGGAAAAGCGATTTTCTGGGAAATGCAGTTTCCCATGAACAGCCATTTCCCGGGAAAAGCAATTTCCTAGGAAAAGCGATTTCCTAGGAAAAGCGATTTCCTGGGAAAAGCGATTTTCTGGGAAAAGTGATTTTCTGGGAAAAGTGATTTCCCAGGAAATGCAACTTCCCGTGAAAAGCCATTTCCTGGGAAAAGCAATTTCCTAGGAAAAGCAACATCCTGGGAAAAGCAATATCCCATGAAAAGCCATTTCCCAGGAAAAGCCATTTCCCAGGAAAAGCAGCCCCACAGCAGAATCCCAACCCCACCTCCCTCCCTCCCTCTCTCGCTGTGTTCCAGACTGGATCCCGCGGCTCTTCACCACCACCGTCACCACCACCACGGCCACCACCATGGCCGCGGCCACCACCCGCCGTGTCCCCGCGGCCACCGCCGCCCTCGGCCACCGGCCCGCGTCCGTGGGCGAAGCCAGCTTGTGGGAGGAGGTGACGACGGGCGGCAGCAGGAGGCTCAGCCCCAGCAGCCCCAGCAGCCCCAGCAGCCCCAGCAGCCTGGGAGCTGGCGGCAGGAAGAAGCCCACGCGGCCACCGCCGGCCACCAGGAGAGTCCCCAGGCCCTGCGACTCGCAGCCCTGCCTGCACGGGGGGACCTGCGAGGACGATGGCCACGACTTCACCTGCAGCTGCCCGGCCGGCAAGGGGGGAGCTGTGTGTGAGAAACGTAGGTGGTGCTCCAAAAATTCCTAAATTCGGGGCCCTGAGGGTCAGTTCCCACACCCTATAGCAGGCAGGGATGCCACTTCCTATCCTGGGTTGGTCCAGCCTGGGTTTGGATGCTTCCAAGGTTGGTGCAATCAGCTCCAAATGCTCCAAAAAATCCCAAATTTGGGGCCCTAAAGGTCTGTTCCCACCCCCTGTCATGGGTAGGGATGCCTCCAGCGCGGGTTTGGATTTTTTGAAGGATCAGAAATAGCGAAAAACCACTGAGTAGTAGTGGCAGAGGGGATCTGCCAACCCCAAAATCAGCCCTGGTACGGCAGGGTTGGTGCAATCAGCTCCAAATGCTCAAAAAAATCCCAAATTTGGGGCCCTAGAGATCAGTTCCCACCCCCTATCATGGGCAGGATCCTGCCACTTCCTATCCCGGGTTGGTCCAGCCTGGGTTTGGATGCTTCCAAGGATGGAAAACAGCAAAAAAACATTGAGTGGGGCAGAGGGGATGTGCAAAGCAACCCCAAAATCAGCCCTGGTGTGGCAGGGTTGGTGTAATTGGCTCCAAATGCTCCAAAAAAATCCCAAATTTGGGGCCTTAAAGATCTGTTCCCACCCCATGCCATGGGCAGGGATGCTACTCTCTGTAGCAGGTTGCTCCAGCCTGGGTTTGGATGCTTCCAAGAATGGGAAACAGCAAAAAACCACTGAGTGGGGCAGAGGGGAGGTGCAGAGCAACATTTGGCCTCCCAGATCCCTTGGAAAACGTCGGCTGCAGTGAACAAAATCCGGGAGTGACGGGTGGAAATCTGCCAGGATTCGGGAGGAGAGGGAGAATTCTCCAGTTTGGAGAGTTTGAGTTTGGAGGAGCTGGGCGAGCAGGGGGTGGGAAGGAGCAGCAGTGCTGATCCTGAGCTGGTTGGGAACCTCGGGAAGAGAGAACACCAATTTCCAAAGCTTTTTTGGGGGAAATGGCATCTCCAGAGGGGTCTGTGGGCACCACTGTGAGCATTTGGGGTGCTGACAGGGATGATTTCCCAGGAATTTGGCCTCACAGGGACACAATCCCTGCCCTTCTCTGGGAAAACACGCCCAGCTTTGCGCCAGGCGTTCACTGCTGTGTCCTCCGCCCCCTGTCCCCTCCTGTCCCCTCCTGTCCCCTCCTCACCCCCCGGCTCTCCAGCCATCAGGTACTTCATCCCCAGCTTCGGGGGCAAGTCCTACCTGGCCTTCAAGATGATGAAGGCTTACCACACGGTGAGGATCTCCATGGAATTCCGCCCCCTGGAGCCCAGCGGGCTGCTGCTCTACAACGCCCAGAGCCACGGCAAGGACTTCATCTCGCTGGCCCTGGTGGCAGGAGCTGTGGAGCTGCGGTGAGCCCCGGGCAAGGGGACAGGAGCAGCCAGGGGGGACAGCAGGACGGCAGAAGGGGGAATTTGCAGCCTGAGAGGCCTCAAGGTGGAGAAAAATTGGGGTTTTTTGGGATGGAGTTGGAATATTGAGGGAGATAGTTCCCTCTGTTCAGCAGAGTGAATTTTGGATGGAGTTGGGATGCTGAAGAAGCTTGTTCCCTCTGTTCAGCAGAGTGAATTTGGGATGGAGTTGGAATATCGAGGGAGATAGTTTCCTCTGTTCAGCACAGTGAACTCATTTGCCTCACTTTGAATTTCAAAAAGCTCCGAGGTGTGGGAGGCTGGTTTTTTTTGGAGCGAGGGAGAGAGCTTTTTTTGGTGGCTTTTCTTTTTAGCTGGGATAAGAAATGCAGAGAGGGAGGGAGAGAAAAAAGAAAGGGAGAGAGGTGCCAGAGTGGGGGTTTTTTTGGCATTCCAAAATCCAGGGATGGATTTGGAATGAGGGGAGAAGAGGTCAGAGCAGAGGGAGGTGAGAGGGAGAGAGGGAGGGAGAGAAGGAAGGAGGGAGGGAGAGGAGGAAGAAGGGGAGAGAGGAGGAAGAAGGGAGAGAAGGAGGGATGGAGAGAGGGAGAGAAAGAGGGAAGGAGAGATGGAGGGAAGGAGGGAGGGAGGAAGGAGAGGAAGGGAAGGAGGGATGGAGAGATGGAGAGGGAGGAAGAGAAGGAGGAAGGGATGGAGGGAAGGACAGTGGGATAGAAGGAAGGAGGGTGGGAGAGAAGGAGGGAGAGAGGGAGGAAGGAATGGAGAGAAAATGGAAGGGAGGGAGAGAAGGAGAGAGAGGGAGAGGAGAGAGGGAGGAAGACAAGGAGAGGAGGGGGAGGGAGGGAGAGAAGGAAGGGAGGGAGAGAAGAAGGGATGTAGAGAGGGAAAGAGGGAGGGAGAGAAGGAGGAAGGGATGGAGAGAAGGAAGGAGGGAGGGAGAGGAGGAGGAAGGGATGGAGGGAAGGACAGAGGGATAAAAGGAAGGAGGGAGAGAAGGAAGGAGAGAAAGGGAAGGAGAGAGGGAGGAAGGAATGGGGAGAAGAAGGAAGGGAGGGAGAGAGGGAGAGGAGACAGGGAGGAAGACAAGGAGAGGAGGAGGAAGAGGAGGAAGGAGGGATGGAGAGAGTCTCCCAGTGCTCCCAGTGCTCTCAGTGCTCCCAGTGCTCCCAGCGCCGTGTCACCCCAGCTGTCCCCTCTGTCCCCAGGTTCAACACGGGCTCTGGCACGGGCACTGTCACCAGCCGGGTGCGGGTGGAGCCGGGCCGCTGGCACCAGCTGGTGGTGACCAGGAACAGGCGCCACGGGACTCTGGCCGTGGATGGAGAGTCCCCTGTGAGCGGGGACAGTCCCCCGGGCACCGACGGGCTCAACCTGGACACTGACCTCTTCATCGGGGGGGTGCCCGACGAGCACGTGACACTGTGAGTGGGGACAGGGCAGGGTGGCACTGGGCTGGGGGTGACATTGGGCCTGAGGGTGGCACTGCCCCCTGAGAGTGACACTGGGCTAGGAGGGTGGCATTGGGCCTGAGGGTGGCACTGCCCCCTGAGAGTGACACTGGGCTGGCAGGGTGACACTGCCTCTGTGTGTGTGGCACTGGACCCTTGGGGACACCCCTGGGGACATCCCTGCTGGGCCTTTGGGGACATCTGGACATTCCTGCTGGGGACACCCCTGGAGACATCCCCACTGGGCCCTTGGAGACATCTGGACATCTGTGCTGAGCCCTTGGGGACATCCCTGCTAGACCCTTGGGAACAGCCCTGCTGAGCCCTTGGGGACATCCCTGCTGGGCCCTTGGGGACACCCCTGGGGACATCTCCACTCAGCCCTTGGGGACACCCTTGGGGACATCCCTGCTGAGCCCTTGGGATACCCTTGGGCACACCCCTGGGCACACCCTTGTGGACCCCCTGGAGCCCACCCCTGTGCCGTGTCCCCGCAGGGTGGCGGAGCGCACGGGGGTCCCGGGTGGCCTCCGGGGCTGCATCCGCGTGCTGGGCGTGAACAACCGCGTGCTGGAGCTGCGCGACGGCGCCGGCGACGTGCTGTACGGCAGCGCCGTGGGCGAGTGCGGCAACGACCCCTGCGAGCCAAACCCGTGTCACCACGGTGGCATCTGCCACGCCAGGGAGGCCGAGATGTTCCACTGCCAGTGCCGCGACTCCTACACCGGTAGGGAGGGGCTGCGGGGTCAGCCCGGAGCTTTCGGGGTTGTTAGGGTGGTTCTGAGGGATCCTGGAGTTTTTGGAATTGTCACGGTGGTTCTGAGAGATCCCAGAGTTTTTGGGGTTGTCATGGTGGTGGGTGGTTGTGAGAAATCCCAGAGGTTTTGGGGTTGTCATGAGTGGTTCTGAGGGATCCTGGAGCTTTTGGGGTTGTCAGGGTGGTGGGTGGTTGTGAGAGATGCCGGGATCATCCCAGAGTTTTTGGGGTTGTCATGGTGGTTCTGAGAGATCCTATAGTTTTTGGGGTCGTCACAGTGCTGGGTGGTTCTGAGGGATCCTGGAGTGTTTGGGGTCATCAGGGTGCTGGGTGGTTGTGAGAGATCCCGGGATCATCCCAGAGTTTTTGGGGTTATCATGGTGATGGGTGGTTGTGAGAGATCCCAGAGTTTTTGGGGTTGTCAGAGTGGTTCTGAGGGATCCCATAGTTTTTAGGATTGTCACAGTGCTGTGTGGTTCTGAGGGATCCCAGAGTTTTTGGGATTGTCACAGTGCTGGGTGGTTGTGAGAAATCCCAGAGTTTTTGGGGTCGTCAGATTGGTTCTGAGAGATCCTGGAGTTTTTGGGGTCGTCATGGTAGTAGGTGGTTGTGAGGGATCATCCCAGAGTTTTTGGGATTGTCACAGTGGTTCTGAGAGATCCCAGAGTTTTTGGGATTGTCACAGTGGTTCTGAGGGATCCCAGAGTTTTTGGGGTCATCACAATGGTGGGTGGTTCTGAGGGATCCTGGGGTTTTCAGAATTGTCACAGTGGTTCTGAGAGATCCCATAGTTTTTGGGGTTGTCACAGTGCTGTGTGGTTCTGAGGGATCCCAGAGTTTTTGGGGTCTTTGGGAGAATGGCAGGGTGAAGCCACATTCAGTAAATCCAGAACGGATCCCCATCCATGTGGGAATAAGGATCTGATTGTTCCCATGCCCAAAATAATGTCCCCTTTGGGGACATTCAAATGACATCCCCATAAAGCATTTGAGGGGTGTGTGGTGCCCTGTGGGGATTTCTGGCTCATGGAAACCCAGGAGGGGACACCGGGGGACACTGGGGACACCGGGGGGCACCAGGGGGCACTGGGGACACCGGGGGCACCAGGGACACTGGGGACACTGGGGCATGGGTCTGTCCTGGTGGCCACAGGGTGGTGACAGCTGCCTGTCCCCTCCTGTCCCCCCGCTGTCCCCCGCAGGGCCCACGTGTGCCTTCGAGAGGAACCCCTGCGAGCCATCGCCGTGCCACACCTCTGCCACCTGCCTGGTGCTGCCTGAGCGAGGTGCCGTGTGCGCCTGTCCCCTGGGCCGGGAGGGACAGCTCTGCGAGAGAGGTGGGAACGGGGCGGGAATGGGGTGGGAATGGGGTGGGAATTGGGGCTGGAATTGGGGTGGGAATGGGGCTGGAATGGGGCGGGAATGGGGCTGGAAGGGGGGGGGAATTGGGGTGGAATTGGGGTGGGAATGGGGCTGGAATGGGGCGGGGGAATGGGGCGGGAATGGGGCGGGAATGGGGGGGGAAGGGGGGGGGAATGGGGGGGGGATTGGGGGGGGAATGGGGGGGGGGGGGGGGGGGGGGGGGGGGGGGGGGGGGGGGGGGGGGGGGGGGGGGGGGGGGGGGGGGGGGGGGGGGGGGGGGGGGGGGGGGGGGGGGGGGGGGGGGGGGGGGGGGGGGGGGGGGGGGGGGGGGGTGGGGGGGGGGGGGGGGGGGGGGGGGGGGGGGTGGGGGTGGGGGGGGGGGGGGGGTGGAATGGGGTGGGAATGGGGCAGGGCTGGGGTGAGGGTGAGCACCCAATGCCTTGAGGGGTTACCTAAAACAGGGCTAGACAAGGTTAAGAGAATAAAATCATTTATGTTTATTGAAGGCCACTCAGGTACATTCAGGGCAATCACAGCCCAGCCAGGGCTACACCCAAAATGGACAGCAGGTCATGGGGTTTTCATACTTGATGAGTTTTTATAGGCTCACAGGTTTTTCATGCTTTATAAGTTCTTTATAAGGTCACGAGTTTTTCATACTTTATAAGTTCTGTCCATTTGCATATTGAGGTTTAATCCTCCAATTACACCTTCAGGTAATGAAGTCAATTACCCCAAGTTTGCTCCCCCAATTAATTCACTGTTATTTACATATCTCAGGGCCCGAGACAGTGAGGTGTCCTTGAGTTTTGGGCTTGGAGAGGAATTGTTTTGTCTAAAAACGAGAGAAATTAGCTCAGCACCTGTATGGAGCCCAGAGTTATACAGTAGGGAATCACAGGATTACAGATCCATGGAAAACACAGAAGCTATAAAATCCTAAGCACTGCTGTCCCCAGCTGGGGTGGCTCTGTGTCCCTGCTGTCCCTCACGGCTGTCCCCTGTGTCCCCAGTGACGGAGCAGGACCTCTCCATGCCCTTCCTGCCGGAGTTCAAGGGATTCTCCTACCTGGAGCTGAACGGGCTGCAGAGCTTCGTGCCAGACCTGCAGTGAGTGCCAGCAGGGGACAGGGTGGGACAGGGCATTGTCACCCCAGAGCATGGCGGGGGTGACATCTGTGCCGTGGCTGGCAGGGCTCTCCCGAGGGACCTGGTGACACCTGGTGGTTTTTGGTTTTTCTTTTTTATATACCCTTTTATGTATTTTATATCCCCTTTTTGATATACCCTCTTATATATTTGATATACCCTTTATATATTTTATATACCCTTTTTGATATACCATTTGATATATCTTTTTATATATTTGATATGCCCTTTTATATATTTTATATATTTTATATCCTTTTGGATATACCCTGGATATATTTGATATACCCTTTATATATTTGATACACCCTTTTTGATATACCCTCTTATATATTTGATATGCCCTTTCATATATATTTATATACCCTTTTTGATATACCCTTTATATATTTGATATACCCTATAATGTATTTTATATCCCCTCTTTGATATACCCTTTTACATATTTGATATACCCTTTGATATATTTTATATAACCTTTTATATATTTTATATCCCATTTTTTATATACCCTTGGATATATTTGATATACCCTTTGATATATTTGATACACCCTTTTTGATATACCCTTTTATATATTTGATATACCTTTTTATATATTTGATATGCCCTTTTATATATATTTATATACCCTTTTTGAGATACCCTTTTACATATTTTATATACCCTTTTACATATTTGATAGACCCTTTTTTATATACCCTTTTATATATTTGATATACATTTTTATATATTTTATATAACTTTTTATATATTTTATATCCCCTTTTTGATACACCCTTGGATATACTTGATATACCCTTTTACATATTTGATATACCCTTTATATATTTTGTATACCCATTTATTTATTTTATATATCCTCTTTGATATACCCTTGGATATATTTCATATAGCCTTTTATATATTTTATATACCCTTTTGGATATACCCTTGGATATATTTGATATATCCTTTTACATATTTAATATACCCTTTATATATATTTATATACTCTTTTGGATATACCCTTTTATATCTTTTATATACCTTTTTATATATTTGATATGCCCTTTTATATATATTTATATACCCTTTTATGTATTTTATATACCTTTTGTATATATTTATATACCCTTTTTGATATACCCTTTTATTTATTTTATATACCCTTTTTGATATACCCTTTATATATTTTATATACATTTTAATATATTTTCTGTACCCTTTCCACATTCTCTGCCCCCCCAGCCTCCACACCTGTAATTTTTGCAGTCTGATATTCCATTTAATTCTGGGGCTCTGCAAGGCAGAAAAACCAAACATCCCCAGCAGGAGGCCAGAGAGCTCCGTGCTACCAAAAACTCGAAAAAATATGTTCTCTCTGGAACATACCTTGTAATGGGTAATTGTGTAATGGGCTTTAACCCCATTGTGGGGAGAATCCTTAGAATAAAGGGGGAATTAATTAATTACTTCATTTATTACGTTTTTTATTGGGGGATTCTATAAAAATACTCTAATTTGCAAAGTCCAGAAAATTGCAAATATGTCATACGGACATGGTGTTCCACCTTGGAAAAGCCACACACCTAAAATCCTATTAAAACCCCCAAAAGAAAACCCTTTAACCATGCCTGCCTCACGATTTTAAGGGCAGAAGAAGCCCAGGGGATGGAGCTGGGAGTCAGAGCTGTCCTTATCTCCCGGCAGGGACAGGATGTCCATGGAGGTTTTGCTCCACACTGATTTGCAAAGTCCATACAATTGAAAGCTGCGCACCTAAAATCCTATTAAAACCCCAAAAGAAAACCCTTTAACCACGCCTGCCCCACGATTTTAAGGGCAGAAGAAGCCCAGGGATCAGAGCTATCCATCTCTCCTGGCAGGGACAGGATGTCCGTGGAGGTTGTGCTCCACGCTAATTCGCCAAGTCCATAAAATTAAAAGCTGCACCCCTAAAATCCTATTAAAACCCCAAAATAAGACCCTTTAGCCATGCCTGCCTCACGATTTTAAGAGCAGAAGAAGCCCAGGGGATGGAGCTGGAGAGGTCAGAGCTGTCCTTATCTCCCAGCAGGGACAGGATGTCCATGGAGGTTTTGCTCCACACTAATTTGCCAAGTCCATAAAATTAAAAGCTGCGCACCTAAAATCCTATTAAAACCCCAAAAGCAAACCCTTTAACCATGCCTGCCCCACAATTTTAAGATCAGAAAAAGCCCTGGGATCAGAGCTGTCCCTATCTCCCGGCAGGGACAGGATGTCCATGGAGGTCGTGTTCCTGGCCAAGAGCCCCAGCGGGATGATCTTCTACAACGGGCAGAAGAGCGACGGCAAAGGGGACTTTGTGTCACTGGCGCTGCACGAGGGACACCTGGAGTACAGATACGACCTGGGCAAGGGGGCAGCTGTGCTCAGGTGAGCTCCTGGTGCCTGCAGGGTTAAATAGAACAGAGCTGGACAAGGTTCAGGGAATAAAATAATTTATATTTATTGAAAGGGACTTCAGGTGCGTTTAGGGCAATCACAGCCCAGCCAGGGCTACACCCTAAATGGACAGTGGGTCATGGGGTTTTCATACTTTATAGGTTTTTTATAAGGTCACAAATTTTTTGTACTTTATAACTTTTTTATAAGCTCAGGTTTTTCATACTTTATAACTTTTTTATAAGGTCACCAGTTTTTCATACTTTGTAACTTCTGTCCATTTGCACATCTGGGGTTAATCCTCTAATTACACCTTCAGCTAATGAAGTTAATTACCCCAACTTTGCTCCCCCAATTAATTCACTGTTGTTTACATATCTCAGGCTCTGAGACAGTGAGGTGTCCTTGAGTTTTGGGCTTAGAGAGGAATTGTTTTGTCTAAAAACGAGAGAAATTAGCTCAGCACCTGTATGGAGCCCAGAGTTACACACTAGAGAATTATAGGATTACATGGAAAAATACATGGAAAATAGCGAAGCTAAAATCCCAATGCATCGCTCAGCTCTCAGTGCAGCTGCTGAAGGCAGAGCTCTCACCTGGCAGTTTCCCATCCTGTTTTCCCCAGGAGCAAGGAGCCAGTGCCCCTGGACAGCTGGGTCAGTGTCCTGCTGGAGAGGAGTGGCCGCAAGGGTGTCCTGAGGGTCAACAACGGCGACAGGGTGACGGGCGAGTCCCCGGTGAGCTGGGGGTCAGCGAGGCTCTGGGCTGGGGGGGATTTCTTGGGCTGTGGGGTTGGAACAGTGGATTTGAGGGTGGAGGAGTGGGCAGGACCTGGGGAGGGGAGGATGCTGCAGGGAGAGCATCCCTGCATCCCTGCATTCCTTCCTGCATCCCTTCCTGCATCCCTTCCTGCATCCCTGCATCCCTTCCTGCATCCCTTCCTGCAGCTCCCCTTCCTGCATCCCTTCCTGCATCCCTGCAGCCCTTCCTGCATCCAGCCCTTCCTGCAGCCCTGCAGCCCTTCCTGCAGCTCCTGCATCCCTTCCTGCACTCCAGCCCTTCCTGGATCCCTTCCTGCATCCCTTCCTGCATCTCCCAGCCCTTCCTGCAGCTCCTGCATCCCTTCCTGTGTCACTTCCTGCAGCTTCCATCCCTTCCTGCATCCCTGCATCCCTTCCTGCAGCTCCTGCATCCCTTCCTGCACCCTGCATCCCTTCCTGCAGCTCCTGCATCCCTTCCTGCATCCCTGCATCCCTTCCTGCAGCTCCCAGCCCTTCCTGCAGCTCCTGCATCCCTGTCCTGCACACGAAGCTCAGCCAGCTTTCAGGAATGCTCTGCTGAGCTCCTCACACTCTCCCCATCCCCAGTTGCAGGTCCTCACCTCTCCCTGCTTTGGGAAGGGATGTGGGTGAATAATTCCATCATTAATGGAATAATTAATGATTCCGTCGTTAATTGAGGGCCCTGATGGGAGTCAGGAGCTCCCCTAGGGCAGAGGAGAGGTTCTGGAGCAGGGAAAGCCTCCTGGCACTGCTGCATCCGTGGCTGCTTCCTTCTCCCTTCCCTGTCCCTCTGTCCCTGCATTCCTGCACTCCTTGGGGTTCCTGTACTCCTGCACTCCTGGGGGATCCTGCATTCCTGGGGGATCCTGTACTCCTCGGGGATCCTGCATTCCTGCACTCCTGGGGGATCCTGCATTCCTCAGGGTTCCTGCATTCCTGGGGATTCCTGCACTCCTGGGGGATCCTGCATTCCTCAGGGTTCCTGCATTCCTGCACTCCTGGGGGATCCTGCATTCCTCAGGGTTCCTGCATTCCTGCACTCCTGGGGGATCCTGCATTCCTGCAGGGGTTCCTGCATTCCTCGGGGTTCCTGCATTCCTGGGGGATCCTGCATTCCTCGGGGTTCCTGCATTCCTGGGGGATCCTGCATTCCTCAGGGATCCTGCATTCCTGCATTCCTGGGGGATCCTGCACTCCTGCATTCCTGCACCCCTCAGGGGTCCCTCCCTGCCCCTCTCCACCCAGGGAGCTGAGCAGACAGGACAAGCCCCGCTCACTACCGAACTCACCCTAAATCCACCCGGAGCTGCAGCATTCCTGCACAAGCAGGGATTTCCCTCCCTCCCTCTCCTCTGTCCGAGCTCCTCTCCCACCCCTGGGTGGCAGTGCCCCTCCTGTCCCCTCCTGCCACCCCCGAGCCCCCAGCCGCGGCGGCAGAGGGGTGTGGCAGCCCCGCTGTTGCGATGTCACCACTGATGTCCCTTTTCTCTCTCTCTTTCTCTCTCCCTCTGCTTTTTCCTTTGTATTTTTCCCTCCCCTGCTGTCTGGATCCCAGAAATCCCGTAAGGTACAGATAAGTATGACCCCCCAACGCCTCCATCTCATCTGCCATTGGCGCCTCGTTCTTTTCTTCCATGTTTTCCATCCCTTTCCCATCTGGTTTAGGATTCCTGTAGCTTAGAGCCGCTCATTCCCACTCCCTCCTCCCTCCCCAGCCGGCTGTCACCTTTTGTTTCGGGAGCATTCCAATTAATCCAGTCATTTTTTTTGTGTGTGTTAATCCCACGGGACATTAGCTAGTGATCCATGTCACCCCATCCTTGCTGTGGCCCTGAGAATTCCCGATCCCACCTGGGATTTTCCAGCGGGGTGGCAGCAAGGAGGGGATTTTCTCCTCCACGTGGGGTGCAGGAGAACCTCCTCAAGCCGTGGGATGCAGGAGAAGCTCCTGGAGCAGCCTGGATTCCTCTGGGATTTGAGGATCCCTGCTGAGGCTTGGAGTGATGTTTGGATACCTGAAATTTGGGGTCACAGAGCCCCTCCTGGGTCTGTGGGTGTTTGATCAGCATCTCCCCAAAATTCAGCCCACGGGAAGCTTTTCCCAGCTGCCTGCTGGGGTGGGACTGGCAGTCCCTGGCATGAGGAGGTTTCCTGGAGACCCTTCTGTAGATCCATCAAATATCCCGGACTAAGGGAGCCACGAGGATCATCCAACCCAGCTCCTGGCCTGGCTCAGGACGAGCAGGGACATCCTGACACCTTCTCCGTGCTGTCCCCTCTCTCCCCAGGTGCCCCACATGGTGCTGAACCTGAAGGAGCCCTTCTATGTGGGGGGAGCCCCTGATTTCTCCAAGCTGGCTCGGGCAGCTGCCATCTCCAGCGGCTTCGAGGGAGCTGTGCAGAGGGTGAGCTCTGCTGGGCAGACCAGTGTCCAGCTGGGACAGCCCAGTGTCCACTGGGACAGCCCAGTGTCCACTGGGAGCTGGGCAGTGTCCAGCTGGGACAGCCCAGTGTCCTGCTGGGACAGCCCAGTGTCCAGTGGGACAGCCCAGTGTCCAGCAGCCCAGTGTCCATTGGGACAGCCCAGTGTCCATTGGGACAGCCCAGTGTCCAGTTGGGACAGCCCAGTGTCCTGTTGGGACAACCCAGTGTCCTGTTGGGACAACCCAGTGTCCAGCTGGGACAGCCCAGTGTCCTCCTGGGACAGCCCAGTGTCCCCTTGGGACAGCCCAGTGTCCAGTTAGGACAGCCCAGTGTCCAGTTGGGACAACCCAGTGTCCTGCTGGGACAGCCCAGTGTCATCTGGGACAGCCCAGTGTCCAGTTAGGACAGCCCAGTGTCCATTGGGACAGCCCAGTGTCCTCCTGGGACAGCCCAGTGTCCTGTTGGGACAGCCCAGTGTCCAGTTGGGTGCCCGTGTCCGGGGGGGGGGGGGGGGCGGGGGGGGGGGGGGGGGGGGATCAGTTGGGATAGCCCAGTGTCCAGCTGGGACAGCCCAGTGTCCCCTGGCAGCTGTGGTTCCTGTCCTGGGGTGCACTGGGAGCTGTCCTGGCACGTGGAACACACCTGGTTGAAAAGTGACCCCAGTGGGGGACAGAGGGGGAATGTGGGGTCACAGGGACATGTGGGGGTTGGGGATGGATTCCCATTTTGGGGATGGATTCCCATCTCAGGGATGGATCCCCATCTTGAGGATGGATTCCCATCTCAGGGATAAATCCCTATCTCAGGGATGGATTCCCATCTTGAGGATGAATTCCCATCTCAAGGATAAATCCACATCTCAGGGATGGATTCCCATCTTGAGGATGAATTGCCATCTCAGGGATAAATCCACATCTCAGGGATGGATTCCCATTTTAGGGATAAATCCCCATCTCAGGGATGAATTCCCATCTCAGGGATGAATTCCCACCTCCTCTCACCCCAAGGACACTGCCCAGCATCTCCCCATGGATCATCAGGGGTTCCCAGAGGGGTTTGGGGTGGAAGGGACCTCAAAGCCCCTCCTGTCCCATGGCCAAGGACACTGCCACCATCCCAGCCCCACCCAGCCTGGCCCGGGACACTCCCAGGGATCAGCCATCCCTGATTTCCCCAGGAAATGCACCCCAAATGCACCCCAAATGCCCCCCAAGCCCTCGGCAGCTCGGTGTGACTCAGTTTCCCTCGGCGCAGATCTCGCTGCAGGGCGTGCAGCTGCTGGAGGAACACAACATCCGCCGGGCCATGGAGGTGTCACCGTTCCGGGGTCACCCCTGCACCCAGAAACCCAACCCCTGCCACAACGGGGGCTCCTGCCAGCCCAGCCTGGGGGGCTACCAGTGCTCCTGCCAGAGGGGCTTCTCGGGGGCTCACTGCGACAAGGGTGAGGGCCGGCGGGGATGGGGTGGCACGGGGGGGCTGGAGGTGACAATGAGGAGCTGAGGGTGCCATGATGGGGCTGGGGGTGGCATGGGGTGCTGGGGGTGACACAGATGGAGACTGGGGTGGCACAGAGGGGCTGGAGGTGCCATGATGGGGCTGGGGGTGACACAGAGGGACTGAGGTGGCATGGAGGGACTGCAGGTGACACAGAGGAGCTGAGGGTGCCATGGGGTGCTGGGGGTGACACAGAGGGGCTGGGGTGGCACAGGTGGGGCTGGGGTGGCACAGAGAGGCTGGAGGTGAACAGAGGGGTGAGGGTGAGGGTGCTGGGGGTGACACAGAGGGGCTGAGGGTGCCATGGGCTGCAGGGACACCTCCCCTATCCCAGGTTGCTCCAAGCCCTGTCCAGCCTGGCCTTGGACACTGCCAGAAATGGGGAAATCATGGAATAACCTCTGCCCATCCTCACAGGGAAGGATTTCTTCCCAACATCCCATCCAAACCTCCTCCCTTCACACTTAAACCCACTAAACTGGGATTTCAGTTGGAACTGACTGGGGGAATGGTCCCAGTCCCAAGCTCCACAGCCACTCCAGCCTCTGCAGGGGGTGACATGTCCCAGGGGACACAGCTCTGGGGGTGTCCCCATCCTGTCAGGGATGGATACCCCTGGGTTTCCCAGAGTCCCGGGATGGACAGGAATTTTCTGGCGTCTCCTGAGAGCTCCTTTCCCCATCCCCATCGTGGGGGGGGGGGGGGGGGGGGGGGGGGGGGGGGGGGGGGGGGACAGGAAGTCTGGGTCCCTGACAGCTCCTTTTCCCATCCCCACGTTTTTCCCCCTCAGTGATCATCGAGAAGGCGGCTGGGGACACCGAGGCTGTGGCCTTCGATGGCAGGACGTACCTGGAGTACCACAATGCCATCACCAGGAGGTACCTGGGGCCCAAATCAGGGAGTTGGGGCTGGAAAAGCTGCCATCCAGCAGCTCCGGTTGTTCCCAGTCCTTCCCTCCAAAGCTGCTCTGGTGGCAGAGGGGTTTTCCCCAAAAATTCCCAACTCCAGGCTTGGCTGTGATTCTGCTGCCTGTGGGGCTAGAGCCTGTTTTGGGAATGGGATGGAGCTGATCCTATGTGGGGAATGGGAATGGGATGGAGTGATTTTGTGGGGAATGGGAATGGGAATGGGAATAGGATGGAGCTGATCCTTTTTGTGGTGCAGGAATGGGAATGGGAACGGGAATGGGATGGAGCTGATCTATGTGGGGAACAGGAATGGGAATGGGAATAGGATGGAGCTGATCCTTTTTGTGGAATGGGAATGGGAATGGGATGGAGCTGATCCTTTGTGTGGCACAGCAATGGGAATGGGATGGAGCTGATCCTTTGTGTGGCACAGCAATGGGAATGGGATGGAGTGATCTTTGTGTGGAAGAATGGGTGGGGGTTGAATGGGAATGGGATGGAGCTGATCCTATATGTGGCACAGCAATGGGAATGGGAATAGGATGGAGCTGATCCTTTGTGTGGAATGGGAATGGGAATGGGATGGAGCTGATCCGTTGTGTCCCAAGGATGGTTCTGCCATGAGGAATGGGACATCTCTGCTTTGGGACACGTGTCACCTTCCCAGCCTCTGCCCAGCCCTGTGGCTGTGCTGGCCCTTGGGAATTCCCTCTGGGAATGAGCTGAGCCGCTCCCTGAGGTTCTCCAGGCTGGGAATTTCTCCTGCAGGAGTCTCCTGGCCCACCGTGGTGTGGCTCAGTGCCATTCCTCCCTCCCCTCTGGGGTCCATTCCCCACTCCAGGGCACTGGGAGAGGCTCTGGGATCAACCCCAATCCCAGTCCCTATTTCCCTTTGGGGCTGTCCGTGCAGAGCTGCTGTCTGTCCCTGTCTGTGTGTCTGTCTGTCCTCTCAATGTCCTGTTTCTCTGTTTCCAAGCCACCTGAGCAATGAGATCCCAGCGTAAGTACAGCCCTGCCACACCCACCTGTCCCCACCGCGTCCCCACGGTCACCCCAAGCTCTGGGAAGGGATTTGGGGTCTGCCAGGGGTTTTGTGGGATATTTTGTGGGACTATTTTGTGGGAATATTCCCATTCTGGAGGTGCTGCCAGCAGCTCGTGGGGCTGCAGGAGCTGCTCTGCCACATCTGGATGTTGTCCCAGCCCTGCCACATCCAGATGTTGTCCCAGCCCCGCCACATCCAGGTCTTGTCCCCTCCAGCATGCCTTAATTGAATTTTCAAGCATGATTTTAAGGGAGTTTCAGGGTGAGCACAGGGAAGGAAAATTCCCGTGGTTTTCCTGCCCCAGCACAGCTGAATGTGATGGAGATGGAAACTCACGGTGATGGAAAAATCCCGATTTTTCCAGTGTGGATGTGGCAGTGCCAGGGCCAGGCTGGGCACTGGGGGGATGGCTGGGAATGGATGAGGGGTCAGGAGAAGGGTCAGGGTCCCATTATCCCGTGATCCCATTATCCCATGATCCCATTATCCCATGGCAGGGCCGTGGGGCTGAGCTGTGCCTGTGCATGGGCAGCACTGCATGCTCTCAGTGCCTGGGAAGGGCTGGTTAGGATTTTTAGGAGTTTTAGGAGTTTTAGGATTATCCTGAGTGTCCTCCTAAGCAGGCAGGCCCTCCAGCAGCAGAGGTGACACCACAAGTGCCCAGCTGTCCCCATGCCACATCCCTGCCACTGACCCTGCTGTGTCCTGCTGTCCCAGTGCCCTGCCAAGGGAATGTCACCATTCCCAGCCTTTTTCCCAGCCTTTTCCAGCCCCTTTTGGCTGTGCTGACCCATCCTGCAGGGTGCTGCTCCCGCAGAAAAGTGGATTTTTCCTGCTCCTGGGCAGCTGTCCCGCTGGCTGCAGGAGGTTCATCCCAATTCCTGCCTCTCTGCTCACTCCAGGCAGTTCCAGCCTCGGATCTGTGCAGGAAGGAAAGGAAAGGAAAGGAAAGGAAAGGAAAGGAAAGGAAAGGAAAGGAAAGGAAAGGAAAGGAAAGGAAAGGAAAGGAAAGGAAAGGAAAGGAAAGGAAAGGAAAGGAAAGGAAAGGAAAGGAAAGGAAAGGAAAGGAAAGGAAAGGAAAGGAAAGGAAAGGAAAGGAAAGGGGAAAGGAAAGGAAAGGAAAGGAAAGGAAAGGAAAGGAAAGGAAAGGAAAGGAAAGGAAAGGAAAGGAAAGGAAAGGAAAGGAAAGGAAAAGGAAAGGGGGAAAAGGAAAAGGAAAGGAAAGGAAAGGAAGGCTCTCCTCGCTGCCCTGCGCTTATGGCTCGCTCCCCTTCTCTCCCCATCCGAGTCCCGAGGCGCTGGATTCCCCCCTGGAGCCCAGGTGAGTGCCAGGCTGTTGTGTCTGTGCTCTGCCCGTGCCTCTGCATGTCCTGGTGTCCCTGCTGTGTCCCTGCTGTGTCCTTGCCGTGTCCCTGTGGTGTCCCTGTGGTGTCCCTGTGGTGTCCTTGTCCTTGGCTTTCTGTCCGTGAGGGATGCAGCTCTGCAGAGGGAGAGTGACCAGGAGGATCCCCTGTCCCTGCAGGGACCCCAGAGAGCCACCAGCCAGGCTGAGTGACCTCGGGAGGACACGGCAGCCTGCTGTCCCTTGGGATGTCCTTGGGATGTCCCTTGGGAATGAGCAGCTCTCCGTGCTGTCCCTGCTGTCCAGTCTGTCCCAGGAGTGGGTGGTCACTCTGCCTGTTCCGAAAGTGAAAACAGGGATGCCAAAATGGGGGAAATCCCATCTTTCCTTCATCCCTGCCTTGGGGAAAGACCTCAGGGAAGGAAGGTTTTGCTGCCTCCATCCCAGGGGACCGAGGCTGCTGGGAGTGATGGGCCTGGTGCTCCATGAGGATTTGGCTGGAGATTGGGGAAATCCCAGGAGAGGGGTTTGGGATATCAGGGAAATCCCAGGAGAGGGATTTGGGATATCAGGGAAAATCCCAGGAGAGGGATTTGGGATATCAGGGAAATCCCAGGAGAGGGATTTGGGATATCGGGGAAAATCCCAGGAGAGGGATTTGGGATATCAGGGAAATCCCAGGAGAGGGATTTGGGATATCAGGGAAATCCCAGGAGAGGGATTTGGGATATCGGGGAAATCCCAGGAGAGCTGTGCAGCTCCATTCAGGGCAGACCCCAAAATGTGCCACCCTCAAGGGCAGCAATGGGGACAGACCCCAAAATCATCCACCCTTGAGGGCAGTAGTGGGGACAGACCCCAAAATGTGCCACCCTCAAGGGCAGCAATGGGGACAGACCCCAAAATCATCCACCCTCCAGGGACAGACCCCAAAATGTGCCACCCTCCAGGGCAGCAATGGGGACAGACCCCAAGATGTGCTACCCTTGGGGGCACAATGGGGACAGACCCCCCTTGAGGGCAGCAGTGGGGACAGACCCCAAGATGTGCCACCCTTGAGGGTGACAGCAATGGGGACAGACCCCAAAATCATCCACCCTTGAGGGTGACAGTGAGGACAGATCCCAAATGTGCCACCCTCGGGGGCAGCAATGGGCACAAACCCCGCAGACCCCAATCCCAGGGACAGACAGCGTTACCCCGCGGCTCCCGGGCAGCTCAGGCTCCCCGAGGAGATTCCCAGCCCTTCTCCCCACGCCGCTGTCCCCGCAGCGAGAAGGCTCTGCAGTCCAACCGCTTTGAGCTGACCATCCGCACCGAGGCCACGCAGGGGCTGCTGCTGTGGAGCGGCAAGGGGCTGGACAGGGCGGACTACATCGCGCTCGCCATCGTGGACGGCTTCGTGCAGCTCGCCTACGACCTGGGCTCCAAACCCGTCGTGCTGCGCTCCACCGTGCCCGTCAACACCAACCAGTGGATCCACATCAGAGCCTCGCGGTGGGTGGGAGCGGGAGTGGGATTGGGATGGGATTGGGATTGGGAACACAGTCAGGAGTGGGATTGCGATTGAGTTTGGGGTCAGGATTGGGATTGGGATCGGGATTGGATTTGGGGTCAGGATTTGGATTGGGATTGGGTTTGGGATCAGGATCACGATTAAGATTGGGATTGGGATCAGGAGTGGGATTGGGATTGGGTTTGGGATCAGGATCGGGATCACGATTAAGATTGGGATTGGGTTTGGGATCGGGAGTGGGATTGGGATTGGGTTTGGGATTGGGATCGGGATCACGATTAAGATTGGGATTGGGTTTGGGATCAGGAGTGGGATTGGGATTGGGTTTGGGATCAGGATTGGGATCACGATCAAGATCAGGATTGGGTTTGGGATCAGGAGTGGGATTGGGTTTGGGATCAGGATTGGGATCACGATCAAGATTGCGATTGGGTTTGGGATCAGGATTGGGATTGGGATAGGGATCAGGATCAGGATTGGGATCAGGATTGGGATCAGGAGAGGGATTGGCATGGGATTGAGATCGGGAACACGATGAGGATCAGGATTTGGATTGGGATTGGGATCAGGATTGGGTTTGGGGTCAGGATTGGGATTGGGATCGGGATTGGGATTGGGATCAGGATCAGGAGTGGGATTGGGATGGGATTGGAATCGGGATCGGGAACACGATCAGGATCAGGATTGGTATTTGGTTTGGGCTCAGGATCAGGATTGCAATTGGGATCGGGATTGGGATCAGGACTGGGATTGGGATCAGGATCGGGATCACGAGTGGGATTGGGATGGGATTGGGATCAGGAACATGATCGGGATCAGGATTGGGATCGTGTTTGGGATCGGGATTGGGATCAGGAGTGGGATTAGGTTTGGGGTCAGGATCAGGATTGGGATCAGGATTGGGATCAGGATTGGGATTGGGATCAGGATCGGGATCAAGAGTGGGATTGGGATCGGGATCAGGATCAGGATTGGGATCGTGTTTGGAGTTGGGATTGGGATCAGGATTGGGATTGGAATTGAGATCAGAATCAGGATTGGGATCAGGATCAGGATTGGGATCAGGAGTGGGATTGGGATGGGATTTGGATTGGGATCAGGACCTCGATCAGGATCAGGATTGGGATTGGGTTTGGAGTCAGGATCAGGATCAGAATTGGGATCGGGATTGGGTTTGGGGTCAGGATCAGGATTGGGACCGGGATGGGGATCGGGATTGGGATTGAGATCAGAATCACGATTGGGATCAGGATTGGGATTGGGATCAGGATTGGGATCAGGATCGGGATGGTCCAGCTGGGAATGGGATCACCGAGTCATGGTGATCCCAAGGATCACTCCTCGGATAAGGATAGAGGAGTTCCTGCCCTGCCTGGAAATGTCACAGGGGAGCAGCCAGGAGGTGTGGAAGGGCCATGCCTTGGGTTTGGGATGGCTGAGGGTTTCACCTTCTGTTTTTATGGTTTTTCTGGGAGGTGGGAGTGGTGAGGATCACACCTGCCGTGCCAGGGATCCCTGCTGGGGGACCCACGGGGAGCTGTGCCACTGCCAGGGCTGTGTGGCTCTGCGGGGTGGCACGGGGTGCTGCAGGGGACTGTCCCCGTGTTTGGGTGACACTGCGGCACCATGGGCTGCTGAGCTCTGCAGCTGGACAGGCTCCGGTGGCTCCCAGTGCCAGGATCCGCCGGGAGCAGCTCTGGGCTGTTCGTTAATTCCTGTTCGTTAATTAATCCCTGCTCTCCCTCCCTCCCTCCCTCCCCTCGAGCAGGGTGCAGAGGGAAGGGTCTCTCCAGGTTGGGAACGAAGCTCCCATCGCCGGCTCCTCTCCTCTCGGGGCCACCCAGCTGGACACGGACGGGGCGCTGTGGCTGGGTGAGCATTCCCTGTGTCCCTGTGTCCCTGAGCATTCCCTGTGTCCCTGACCGATTTGGGGCTGCAGTGGGATGGGGATGTCCTTCCCTTTGGTGGGATGGGGATGTCCTTCCCTTTGGTGGGACGGGGATGTCCCTCCCTTTGGTGGGATGGGGATGTCCCTCCTGTCAGTGGGATGGGGATGTCCCTCCCTTTGGTGGGATGGGGATGTCCCTCCTGTCAGTGGGATGGGGATGTCCCTCCTGTCAGTGGGATGGGGATGTCCCTCCCGTCAGTGGGATGGGGATGTCCCTCCTGCAGTGGGATGGGGATGTCCTTCCCTGCAGTGGGATGGGGATGTCCCTCCTGCAGTGGGATGGGGATGTCCCTCCCTGTCAGTGGGATGGGGATGTCCTTCCCTTTGGTGGGATGGGGATGTCCCTCCTGCAGTGGGATGGGGATGTCCCTCCTGCAGTGGGATGGGGATGTCCCTCCCTGCAGTGGGATGGGGATGTCCCTCCTGTTAGTGGGATGGGGATGTCCCTCCCTGCAGTGGGATGGGGATGTCCCTCCCATCAGTGGTATGGGGATGTCCCTCCCTGCAGTGGGATGGGGATGTCCTTCCCTTTGGTGGGATGGGGATGTCCCTCCTGTCAGTGGGATGGGGATGTCCCTCCGTCAGTGGGATGGGGATGTCCCTCCTGCAGTGGTATGGGGATGTCCCTCCTGTCAGTGGGATGGGGATGTCCCTCCCTTCCGTCCACACCCCATATGTGTGTGACACTGTGTGAGCGTGTGACACCGTGTGACACTGTATGACACTGTGTGACCTTGTCCTGTGTCCCCAGGAGGGCTGGACAAGCTGGCTGTGCCTCAGCAGCTGCCCAAGTCATGACACTGTGTGACGCTGTGTGTGTGACACTGTGTGTGTGACACTGTGTGACACTGGGGGTCACTTTAGCTGTCCCTTGTCCACCTGCTGACCCTGTCCTGTGTCCCCAGGGGGTCTGGACAAGCTGGCCATGCCGCAGCAGCTGCCCAAGGCCTTCAGCACAGGCTTTGTGTGTGACACTGTGTGTGACACTGTGTATGGGTCTGACACTGTGTGTGTGACACCGTGTGAGCCTGTCCTGTGTCCCCAGGGGGTCTGGACAAGCTGGCCGTGCCCCAGCAGCTGCCCAAGGCCTGCAGCACGGGCTTCATGGGCTGTGTGTGACCCTGTGTGACATTTTTCTGTCCCCAGGGGGTCTGGACAAGCTGGCCGTGCCGCAGCGGCTGCCCAAGGCGTTCAGCACGGGCTTCGTGGGCTGTGTGTGACCCTGTGGGTGTGACACTAGGTGTGGGTGTGACACTGTGTGACCCTGCTGACCCTGTCCTGTGTCCCCAGGAGGGCTGGACAAGCTGGCCGTGCCGCAGCGGCTGCCCAAGGCGTTCAGCACGGGGTTCGTGGGCTGTGTCCGGGACGTGCTGGTGGACGGCCGGGAGCTGCAGCTGCTGGAGGACGCCCTGAACCAACCCCCGGATATTGCACTGCTCGGCCCAGTAGAGCCCAGGGACTCCCTCCTCCTCCTCCTCCTCCCTCCTGCCTATTGCTGTAATTATTTTCTATTTTTGTAAACTTATTGCTTTTTATATTTTGGGGGGGGAAGGGAGGGCAGGACACCCCTTTTCTTTCGGGTTCTGTGGTGAGGCTCGACCCGAACAGCAGCAAAAGAACAAACCTCGACCCCACGAGCGACAGAAGAACTTCCCCGCCGCCGTGTAAATCTTCATACTTGAAGCTTCTTCTTCTTTTCGGGGTCGTTTCCCCCCTTTCTCCTCGTGTTTTTGGGGGGCTGTTCGCGCCCCTGGGAGGGCAAAGCTGGCGAGGCCTTCACGGATCCACCCCGAACTCCCGGCAGGGAATCCCCGCCCTGCTGCGGGGTCTGTGCTCACCCCGTTCCCTCCTGCCCCCGTTCCTCTCACTGTAATTTATGTGTGTAAGGATCTCAAGTGCTTTTCTCCTTCGAGCTCTGCTCAAATCAGGGATGCCACACACTGGAAGGGAGAGAGCCGGGCCTGCTCGGGCCTACTCCGGGCCTACTTCGGGCCTGCTCCGGGCATGAGGCCAAAGCTTCGCCCCGTGGTTGTCTCGTGACTTTTGCTGGACTGAGAGGCGCCAGGGAGGGAAAAATGTGGATTTTCCCAGCGGTTCTCCTCCTCCTGGACGCGGGCAGGAGCGGCTGTGGATCCTCATTGCCACGCTTTGCGCTCATCCGGAGCGTCCCGGCGCCCTGGCTGCTCTTCCCGAGGCCGCCAGCCTCGTCCTCCGCGATTTGGGGATCTCTCGGAGCTCCTCCGAGGGCTGGGAGTGCTCCCCCTCTTCCAAAGGGGCTGGGAGGATCCCTTTGCCCTTCTCCAAGCTCTCCTGGCTGTGTCCTTCAGCCATTTCCAGCCTCTGTCTCCGCGGGAAAGCAGAGCTGCCGCCGGAGCTTCTCCCGCCGAGAGAATTCGGGATTTTCCCCTTGGAATTCGAGTTTTTGGGTCTTCCACGCTCCTCTGGGTGCTGCCAGCCCGGCAGGAACGGCTCCAGCGGGATGGGAGAGCGTTTTGGGGGGATTTTTAAGCGTTTTCTGCCCAGAAAGGGAATATTTTGGGGTTGGTTCTGAAGTTTCTGGGCGGCTGGGGTGGGATTGGGATTGGGATTATTGGGATTGGGGTTGGGATTGGGGCTGGCAGCACCTTTGCCTCTGGATCTCCTGGCAGCTGGAGGAGAACAGATGGATCACAGCTCTGGAATAACGATCCCGCCCTCTGCTGGGATTCCTGCTCCGCGGGAAGGATTTTGGGGTGTTTTGTGGCGTTTTTGTCCCTTTCCCACCCGCGGGAGTCACTCTGTGCGAGAACACGGAATTGGTGTTGGTTTGTGGGATTTGGCTGAAGGATCCCACCGGGGTTTGGGTGTGAATTCCTGCCCAAGGTGACAGAATTCGGCAGCTTTGTCCCGAATTCCCGTTAAAAATGAGGGTTTTGGCACCGAGCTTGGAGGCAGGAAAAGGGAAATTCCTTCTCTCAGGGTGAGCTCTCCACACAGGTGGAACCAAAAAACCTACGGAAAACCACTTGGATCTGCTTTTATTTCATTTAATTTGATTTTAAAAAAAGAAAAAAAAGTGACATTCCTGTGGGAAATTGAGGAGTTCAGCATTCCCTGGGGCTGTGCCCTGTGTGGGGTGAGAGGGGACGTTCTGTGGGTGCCAAAATCCCCATTTTTAGTGGGGTTTGGATCAAAATTGGGATTTTTGGTGAGAAATGACCCCGAGAGAGTGGGGTGGGATGGGAGGGAGGGAGCTGGGAGTCTGTGTTTTGGGATTTGGGAATTGGATTTGGAAATGGGATTTGGGAATGGGGTTGGGAATCCCCCAGTCTGGTTTTGGGATTGTGATTTCCAGCTGGCTGCCGATTTTCGGGAACGTCGCCAAAACGAAGCCAAGAAACAACAAAAAAACCACAACAACAACCCCCCCCAAAAAAATTTTAAAAAACTCCATCTGCTTTTGCCAGGGCTTGGAAATGCCTTAAACCAGGATTTGGGGTCCTCGGGGCTGCAAACTTCACCTGGGCTTGATTTTAATAACCTTTACACCACGGGTGTGCAAAAAAACACCAAAAAACCACATCGCGGTTGGTTATTTTTTTTTCCCAAATTCGATTTTTTTTTTTTTTTTGGCTTTTTTTTTAATTTAAAACCCCCCGAGCTGTGGGTGTGGCTTCACGGAGAGGGTGAATTCCGAAGGGCAATGCACGGTAGAGGAGCAGCATGATGTAACCATTACTAACTCGTGTCTTTCGTCAATCACCATGAAATAAAGTTTGGAAACGATTCGAGAGGTTTTTAAGGGGCCTTGGGGCTGATTTTTTTTTCCTGGGAAAATGGGAAATGCTGGGGGTTTTTGGGTGCTGTTTGCTGGGCAGGTGGGGGGGTGAAGCTGCGTCCCCAAAATTCAGCTTTTCGGGAATTCCAACCCTAAATCCCAGGGTTTGTGGGATTTTTCTGGCTTTCCCTTCCCTCCTCTTGGTGGTTTTTATCCCCTCAGCAGCATTTTCCAAGGAGGATTTGCACCCCATGGATCTCCCAGGATTGAGGTGATGCAGCTGAGGTTGTTCCTCAGGGATTTCCCTGCTGGAAATCCATGGAAAATCAGCCTCAAGAAGGTTTGGTTTGAGAGGAACATTCCCAGGTTTGATAAAAATGGGATTTTAGGATGTCCTATGCAGGGAAAGGAGTTGGATTTGGATGATCCCATCCAGCCCAGGATAGTCCAGCTCTGAGCAGCTTTTCCTGCTGGAAATCCATGGAAAATCAGCCTCCAGCAGGATGTGGTTTGATGGGAACATTCCCAGGTTTGATAAAAATGGGATTTTTGGGATACCCTAAAGAAATTGCACAGAAATTCCACATAACAACAAGCTCGAGCTATTCCTGCCATTCCTTCAGCCTTTTTTATCCCAAATTAAATTTTTTTTTTTTTCTGGAAAGGGAGACTTGGAGCATCTCCCATCAGCTTTGCAGCCTCTCCTTTTCCAGGTGAAATCAGGGAAGCACCGAGGGAATTCCCACTTGGGAGAAATGTGGATTTCCAGGATGAAGCTGCAGGGTCGCAGTGAGCTGGGAATGCAGCTGGAATTGCAAGGGGGAAAAATAGGGATAACAGAGTAATTGCACACGTGGACACTTTGAGTTGTAGAAAATATAATTTAATCCACCCGGGAGTGGTGCTTGGATAAAATACTGCGTAGAAAACTTGGGATTGGGAGCCAGGATCACCGGGAATTCTCTGGGAATCACGTCCCTGCTGGGAATCAGAAGTGGCAACCACTGGGCTGGGTCTGAGCACTGACACTTTGGAGACGAGGAGGGCAAAGGTGTCCAAAAAATGGGATTTTTGGGGAGGTTTGGTGATGTGGCAGCTCCGGGTCAGGGCTGGGCTGAGCCTGTGCCTCTGCCTGGAGGAGAAATCCCTTTCCAGGTGGGGATGAGGGGTTTTTAGGGATCTAGGAGCGGGATGGATGCTCCGTGCTGCGGGAGAGCTCCTGGGGATGGAGCCGGGAATTGGCGTTAGGGATGGATCAGGGATTTGGCACCAGGGATGGATCCGGGATTTGGCGTTAGGGATAGATCAGGGATGGGGATCCCGGATTTGGCAGCAGGGATGGAGCTGGGATGGATCAGGGATTTGGCAGAGATGGATCCGGGATTTGGCGCTGGGGATGGATCAGGGAATAGATCCCGGATTTGGCACCAGGGATGGATCAGGGATTTGGCAGCAGGAATAGCTCCCGGATTTGGCGTTAGGGACGGATCAGGGATGGATCCGGGATTTGGCGCTGGGGATGGATCAGGAAAGCCCCCGGATTTGGCAGAGATGGATCCCGGATTTGGTATTAGGGATGGATCAGGGACAGATCCCGAATTTGGCAGCAGGGATGGAGCTGGGATGGATCCGGGATTTGGCGTTAGGGATGGATCAGGGACAGCTCCCGGATTTGGCAGCAGGCGGCAGCAGCTCCACTTCCAACCCCACGGCAGCCTCCCAGCCCTTCCAGCCTTCCCAGCCTGTGGAATGCGGGCGTTTCCCTCTCTTGCTCCATCCCGGATGTGTCCTCACCCTCCCAGCCCAGCTCCTCGCGGGAATAACCACGGAGCTCCTCGCGTTGGCGGAAAATGGTCATTTATTCCCCCGGGGAGCTGCTCGAGGAGCTTCACCTCCCGCCGCACTGGGGGATCCAACCCTGTGCCCTCCTGGAAACCTTTCCCTGCATTTTCCAGCCCCTGGAAAGCTTTCCCTGGATTCCCAGCCCTGGTTTCCATGGAGAGCTCCAGAGGCAGAGGTGGGTGGCTGTGCTCGGGGAGTGTGGGATGTGGGGATTGGGATGTGGGGTCTGCCAGCTATCCCAGGAATGCGGCACGTCCTGTTCCTGTTCCTGTTTGTTCCTGATCCCTGAGCACAGCCAGGAGCTCCTGGTGTTTGTCACAGCAGCTGGCAGGGCAGCAGGTCCTGTCCCTTGTCCCCATAGAGCTGAGCCCATCCAGGGCTGCTGGAAAAGGATTTTGTCACAGATTCTGTCAGGGCAGCAGGTCCTGTCCCTTGTCCCCATAGAGCTGAGCCCATCCAGGGCTGCTGGAAAGGGATTTTGTTACAGGTCCTGTTCCTGTTCTTTATCACTGAGCAGATCCAGGAGCTCCTGGTGCTACTGGAAAAGGATTTTATCCCAGAAGCTGTCAGGGCAGCAGGTCCTGTCCCTGTTCCTCATCCCTGAGAGCATCCAGGGCTGCCAGGTGCTACTGGAAAGGGATTTTGTCACAGAAGCTGTCAGGGCAGCAGGTCCTGTCCTTTGTCCCCATGGAGCCAAGCAGCTCCTGGTGCTGCCAGAAAGGGATTTTATCCCAGAAACTGTCAGGGCAGCAGGTCCTGTCCCTTGTCCCCAAGCAGGCAATCCCCTCCAGGGCTGCCAGCCCTACAGGAAGGGGGTTTTGTCACAGATTCTGTCAGGGCAGCAGGTCCTGTCCCTGTCCCTTGTCCCCAAGCAGGCGATCCCCTGCCAGCCCTACAGGAACGGGGTTTGTGTGGCAGGGCAGCTGTCAGGGCAGCAGATCCTGTCCCTGTCCCTTGTCCCTATAGAGCTGAGCTCATCCAGGGCTGCTGGAAAGGGATTTTGTCACAGATTCTGTCAGGGCAGCAGGTCCTGTCCCTTGTCCCCAAGCAGGCAATCCCCTCCAGGGCTGCCGGCCCTACAGGAAGGGGGTCTGCGTGGCAGCTGTCCCCGCCGGGGTGGCTTTGGGGGGCAGCAGCTCGGGCCGGCTGATGGCCACGGTGCGCGTGAAGCAGCGCAGGTTGCCCGTCTTGAGCGCGCACTGCACCGGCCACAGGATGATGCAGAAGAGGATGATGATGAGCGCCGAGAGCAGCACGATCCGCTTCCAGTCGTCGCACAGCTCGCACCGCGACAGCCTCCCCCGCCAGCCCGCCGGGGGGAACCTCGGAGCTCTCGGCTTTGCTCATGGCCACGTCGATGGACTCGCACGCCTCGGGGTTCTCGGGGTCGGCCGAGGCTCTGCGGCAGCACAGCTTGGTGCCCTCCATCCACAGGACCTTCTCCTGCTGCAGCTCCGGCGGCAGCGTGGCCAGCAGCTCCTTGCTGGTGCGCAGGGCCGGAGCTCCCTCCTGCGGGATGGAGGTGAGCTGGCGGCAGAAGGGACACGGCAGCAGGTCCTCGGGCTGGTTGGGGGGCAGCCCGGTGCTCAGGCGAGCCACGCACTCCAGGCAGAAGACGTGCGAGCACTGCAGCAGCTTGGGCGTCTTGAAGGTGTTGTCGTAGGTGTTGAAGCAGATGGAGCACTCCACGGGCGAGGTGGGCTTTGGGGAGGTGGGGTTGGGCGAGCTGGGCGAGCCCAGGGGGGATTTGCCCTTCCTGCGGCCATCGGTGGGCGAGGTGAGCACGATGGGGCTGATGGGGATGGGGATTTCTGCCGGCGAGGCTGGAGTGGGGCTGGAGGGAGAGTCCGGAGTGCTGGAGTGCCACAGCTGGGAGAAGCAGGACATGACGGAGCTCCCGGAGAGGAGCAGAGCCCGGGGAGACTCTGCAAGAGAAGGGAAAAAAAATGGGGATTTATTTGAAACCATCGCCAGCCATGAGTTCTGCCCCTTAAAGAGCAGTTTGGGACTGCTGATGCCTTAGCCAGGCTGAGCTGAAACAGAGGGCAGACAAGGTTAGGAGAATAAAAAGCGAATTTATTGAAGGATTTTAGGTGCAGTCAGGGCAGACAGAGCCTACTGGAGAGGCTGCACCCAAAATGGACCTGAGGAGACACGAAATTTTCACATTTTATGAATTCTGTCCAAAAATGGACACTGAGCCCCAAAATATGCAAACAACAGAGAATTGGGGGGAGCAGGTTTGGGGTGATTGAAATCATCAGCTGAAGGTGTAATTGGAATATTGAGGCTGATATGTTATAATAGACAGAATTTATAAAATGTGAAAAATCTCGTGACTCAGAAAGGGGGGGGAGTGGACACTGAGCCCCAAAATATGCAAACAACAGTGAATTGGGGGGAGCAAATTTGGGGTAATTAACATCATCAGCTGAAGGTGTAATTAGAGAATTGGGGCTGATATGTTGATGTACAGAAACTATAAAATGTGAAAATCTCGTGATTCCTCATCCCTTTTGGGTGCAGCCTCTCCAGTGAGCCTTGTCTGCCCTGAAAGCACCTGAAATCCTCCAATAAATTTCCTTTTTATTCCCCTGCCTCTGTCCTGGCCTCTGTTTCAGCTCAGCTCAGTTTTAAGCACCAAAACCTGCAGAGTTGTGAGGAACCCATAGAGATCCCAACCAAGCCCAGAATAGCAGAGACGGAAATTCCTGTGGAATTGCAGAGATGGGAGCAGCATTCCCACAAATTCCTCCCTTTTTGGGGCAGGAAAACGCCAGGTGTCACCTTTCCCATGGAATTGTGGGTATGGGAGCAACATTGCCACAAATGGCTCCGTTTTGGGGGCAGGAAAGCCAAGGTTGAACAACTCCCATGGAATTGCGGAGATGAAAGTCACATTTTCCCATAAATTGTTCCATTTTTGGGGCAGGAGAAACCGAGGTTGCACCTTTCCCATGGAATTGCCAAGATAAAAGTCACATTCCCACAAATTTCTCCGTTTTGGGGCAGAAAAGCTGAGGTGTCACCTTTCCCATGGAATTACAGATATGAAGATCCACATTCTCCCCCAAATTTCTCCATTTTTTGGGTGGAAATCCCAAGATTGCACCTTTCCCATGGAATTGTGGATATGAAAATCCACATTTTCCCCCAAATTCCTCCCTTTCTGGGGCAGGAATCCCGAGGTGTCACCTTTCCCATGGAATTATGGAGATAAAATCCACATTTTCCCCCAAATTGCTCCATTTTTGGGGCAGGAAACCCAAGGTTGCACCTTTCCCATGGAATTACAGCTATGAAAATCCACATTTTCCCCCAAATTTCTCCATTTTTTGGGCAGGAATCCCGAGGTGTCACCTTTCCCATGGAATAGCAGAGATAAAATCCACATTTTCCCATAAATTTCTCTGTTTCTGGGCAGGAATCCCGAGGTGTCACCTTTCCCATGGAATTACGGATATGAAAATCACGTTTTCCCCCAAATGGCTCCATTTTGGGGCAGGAAAACCTCAAGGTTGCACCTTTCCCATGGAATTACGGATATGAAAGTCACATTCTCACCAAATTTCTCAGTTTTTTGGGCAGAAAACATGAGGTGTCACCTTTCCCATGGAATAGCAGAGATAAAATCCACATTTTCCCCCAAATTCCTCCATTTTTTGGGCAGGAATCCCGAGGTGTCACCTTTCCCATGGAATTACGGCTATGAAAATCCACATTTTCCCCCAAATTTCTCCATTTTTTGGGCAGGAATCCCGAGTTTGCACCTTTCCCATGGAATTACGGATATGAAAATCATGTTTTCCCCCAAATGGCTCCGTTTTTGGGGCAGGAAAACCTCAAGGTTGCACCTTTCCCATGGAATTACAGATATGAAAGTCACATTCTCACAAATTTCTCAGTTTTTTGGGCAGAAAAGATGAGGTGTCACCTTTCCCATGGAATAGCAGAGATAAAATCCACATTTTCCCCCAAATTTCTCCGGTTTTGGGGCAGAAATCCCAAGGTGTCACCTTTCCCATGGAATTACGGATATGAAAGTCACATTTCCCCCCCAGATTGCTCCGTTTTGGGGGCAGGAAAACACAAGGTTACACTTTTCCCATGGAATAGCAGAGATAAAATCCACATTTTCCCCCAAATTCCTCCATTTTTTGGGCAGGAATCCCGAGGTGTCACCTTTCCCATGGAATTACGGCTATGAAAATCCACATTTTCCCCCAAATTTCTCCTTTTTTTGGCGGACATCCCAAGATTGCACCTTTCCCATGGAATTACAGCTATGAAAATCCACATTTTCCCCTAAATTTCTCCGTTTTTTGGGCAGGAATCCCGAGGTGTCACCTTTCCCATGGAGTTACGGCTATGAAAATCCACATTTTCCCCCAAATTCCTCCATTTTTTGGCGGACATCCCAAGATTGCACCTTTCCCACGGAGTTACGGCTATGAAAATCCACATTTTCCCATAAATTCCTCCATTTTGGGGCCGAAATCCCGAGGTGTCACCTTTCCCATGGAATTACGGCTATGAAAATCCACATTTTCCCCTAAATTTCTCCGTTTTTTGGGCAGGAATCCCGAGGTGTCACCTTTCCCATGGAATTACGGCTATGAAAATCCACATTTTCCCCCAAATTTCTCCTTTTTTTGGCGGACATCCCAAGATTGCACCTTTCCCACGGAATTACGGCTATGAAAATCCACATTTTCCCCCAAATTCCTCCATTTTTTGGGCAGGAATCCCGAGGTGTCACCTTTCCCACGGAGTTACGGCTATGAAAATCCACATTTTCCCCCAAATTCCTCCATTTTTTGGGCAGGAATCCCGAGGTGTCACCTTTCCCATGGAATTACGGCTATGAAAATCCACATTTTCCCCCAAATTCCTCCATTTTTTGGGCAGGAATCCCGAGGTGTCACCTTTCCCATGGAGTTACGGCTATGAAAATCCACATTTTCCCCCAAATTCCTCCGTTTTTGGGCAGGAATCCCGAGGTGTCACGTACCCCTGGCGGCGCTGGCCGGGCCCCGAGCAGGGAGCAGGGAGGAAGATTCCATGAGGGAACCTCGCTATGGAAACCTACGGCTCTGCAGGCCTCGGGAATGGCGGAGCCGGGCCTAAGAGAGATAACAACCTTCAGTGGGAGAGAATGGGGAATTTAGGATTTTTGGGGGATTTTAGAGAAAGGCCTAAGAGATAACTCCATTCAGTGTGGAGATTATGGAGTTATGAGGCCTTTTAGAGTATTTCAGAGCCGGGCCTAAGAGAGATAACAACCTTCAGTGGGACATTTATGGGGTTAGGAGGCTTTTTGGGGGATTTTGGAGCCAGGCCTAAGAGATAACTCTGTTCAGTGTGGGGATTATGGGGTATTGAAGCTTTTTTGGGGGAATTTAGAGCCAGGCCTAAGGGAGATAACAACCTTCAGTGGGGGGATTATGGGGAATTTAGGATTTTGGGGGGATTTTGGAGCCAGGCCTAAGAGAGATAACAACCTTCAGTGGGAGAGAATGGGGAATTTAGGATTTTGGGGGGATTTCAGAGCTGGGCCTAAGAGATAACAACCTTCAGTGGGGGGATTATGGGGAATTTAGGATTTTTGGGGGATTTTGGAGCCAGGCCTAAGGGACATAACAACCTTCAGTGGGGAGATTATGGGGAATTTAAGATTTTTGGGGGGATTTTAGAGAAAGGCCTAAGAGATAACTCCGTTCAGTGTGGAGATTATGGAGTTATGAGGCCTTTTAGAGTATTTTGGAGAAAGGCCTAAGAGAAATAATACCATTTAATGTGGAGATTATGGGGTTAGGAGGCTTTTTTTTGGGATTTTAGAGCCAGGCCTAAGAGAAATAACTCCATTCAGTGGGCGATTTATGGGGAATTTAGGCTTTTTGGGGGATTTTAGAGCCAGGCCTAAGAGAGATAACTCCGTTCAGTGTGGAGATTATGGGGTATTGAGGCCCTTTAGGATATTTTGGAGCCAGGCCTAAGAGAAATAACTCTGTTCAGTGTGGGGATTATGGGGTATTGAAGCTTTTTTGGGGGATTTTAGAGCCAGGCCTAAGAGAAATAACTCCATTCAGTGGGAGATTTATGGGGAATTTAGTCTTTTTGGGGGATTTTAGAGCCAGGCCTAAGAGAGATAACAACCTTCAGTGGGAGAGAATGGGGAATTTAGGCTTTTTAGGGATTTTGGAGCCAGGCTGAAGACAAATAACAGCTTTCAGTGTGGGGATTATGGGGAATTGAGGCTTTTGGGGGATTTTAGAGCCAGGCCTAAGAGAGATAGCAACCTTCAGTGTGGGGATTATGGGGAATTTAGGCTTTTGGGGGATTTTAGAGCCAGGCCTAAGAGAGATAACACCGTTCAGTGGGGGGATTATGGGGAATTTAGGCTTTTGGGGGATTTTGGAGAAAGGCCTAAGAGAGATAACTCTGTTCAGTGTGGAGATTATGGGGTATTGAGGCCCTTTAGGATATTTTAGAGCCAAGCCTAAGGGAGATAACTCCATTCAGTGGGAGATTTATGGGGTGAGGAGGCTTTTTGGGGTATTTTGGAGCCAGGCCTAAGAGAGATAATTCTATTCAGTGTGGAGATTATGGGGTATTGAAGCTTTTTTGGGGGATTTTGGAGCTGGGCCTAAAGGAGATACCATTCAATGGGGACATTATGGGGTTAGGAAGCTTTTTAGGGTATTTTGGAGAAAGGCCTAAAAGAGATAACACTGTTCAGTGGGATATTTATAGGGTTAGGAGGTTTTTTCTGGGATTTTGGAGCCAGGCCTAAGAGAGACAACACCGTTCAGTGGGATATTTATGGGGTTAGGAGGCCTTTTAAGGTATTTTGGAGCCAGGTCTAGGAGAAATAACTCCATTCAGTGTGGGGATTATGGGGTTAAGAGGCCTTTTGGGGGATTTCAGAGCCAGGCCTAAGCGAAATAACACCATTTAGTGTGGAGATTATGGGGTTAGGAAGCTTTTTGGGGGATTTTGGAGCCAGGCCTAAGGGAGATACCCTTCAATGGGGACATTGTGGGGTTAGGAGGCCTTTTGGGGCATTTTGGAGAAAGGCCTGAGAGAGATAACACCATTTAGTGTGGAGGTTATGGGGTCAGGAGGCTTTTTGGGGGATTTTGGAGTCAGGCCTAAGAGAAATAACAACCTTCAGTGGGATATTTATGGGGTTAGGAGGTTTTTTTCTGGGATTTTAGAGCCAGGCCTAAGGGAAATAACACCATTCAGTGTGGAGATTATAGGGTGTGGAAGCTTTTTGGGGGATCCAGGCTGTAATCCCAAATCCTAGAAGCTGCCCGGGGATGTTGGAATGCCAGGAGAAGCTCCAGAAGGGGGAAAAATGTGGATTTTCCCTGGAAAATGGTGCAAGAGAAGCTCCAGAAGGGGGAAAAAATGTGGTTTTTCCCTGGAAAATGGTGCAAGGGAAGCTCCAGAAAGGCAGAAAATGTGGATTTTCCCTGGAAAATGGTGCAAGAGAAGCTCCAGAAAGGCAGAAAAAGTGGATTTTCTCTGGAAAATGGTGCAAGGGAAGCTCCAGAAGGGGGAAAAATGTGGATTTTCCCTGGAAAATGGTGCAAGGGAAGCTCCAGAAGGGGGAAAAAGTGGTTTTTCCCTGGAAAATGGTGCAAGAGAAGCTCCAGAAGGGGGAAAAAAATGTGGATTTTCCCTGGAAAAATGGTGCAAGAGAAGCTCCAGAAGGGGGAAAAAAATGTGGATTTTCCCTGGAAAAATGGTGCAAGAGAAGCTCCAGAAGGGGAAAAAAATGTGGATTTTCCCTGGAAAAATGGTGCAAGAGAAGCTCCAGAAGGGCAAAAAATGTGGTTTTTCCCTGGAAAATGGTGCAAGGGAAGCTCCAGAAAGGCAGAAATGTGGATTTTCCCTGGAAAATGGTGCAAGAGAAGCTCCAGAAAGGGAGAAAATGTGGATTTTCCCTGGAAAATGGTGCAAGAGAAGCTCCAGAAGGGCAGAAAATGTGGATTTTCCCTGGAAAATGGTGCAAGAAAAGCACCAGAAAGGGAGAAAAAGTGGATTTTCCCTGGAAAATGGTGCAAGAGAAGCTCCAGAAGGGGGAAAAATGTGGATTTTCCCTGGAAAATGGTGCAAGAGAAGCTCCAGAAGGGGAAAAAATGTGGTTTTTCCCTGGGAAATCATGCCAGTCCTCAGGCTGGAGCAGCTCTGTGCTGTCACCGTGACACAGCAAGGAGGAAATGCCTCAGGGCAGAGCTGGGGGAATTCTCTGATATTTCTGGGGATATTTCCTGGTTGGTTTTCTCCAGGGAAAAACTGATTTCCCTGTGCTCAGTGCTGGGGGAATGATCCCAGCAAATCGGGGTAGGAATTATTCCAGGAAATGGGGTTGATCCTGGAAAATCAGGGTAGGAATTATTCCAGGAAATGGGGTTGATCCTGGAAAATCAGGATAGGAATTATTCCAGAAAATTGGGTTGATCCCAGAAAATCGGGTTAGGAATTATTCTGGAAAACAGGGTTGACCCTGGAAAATTTGGTGATGAATTATTCCAGAAAATAGGGTTGATCCTAGAAAATTTGGTTAGGAGTTATTCCAGGAAATGGGGTTACAAATTATCCCTGAAAATTGGGTTGATCCTGGAAAATTTGGTTAGGAATTATTCCAGAAAATGGGGTTACAAATTATTCCAGAAAATGTGGTTGATCCCAGAAAATTTTGGTTATGAATTATTCCAGAAAATGGAGTTACAAATTATTCCAGAAAATGGGGTTGATCCCAGAAAATTTGGGTTATGAATTATTCCAGAAAATGGAGTTACAAATTATTCCAGAAAATTTGGGTTAGGAATTATTCCAGGAAAAGGGATTAGGAATTATTCCAGAAAATTTGGGTTAGGAATTATTCTGGAAGATTGGGTTACGAAATATTCCATAAAATGGGGTTACAGTTATTCCACACAATGGGGTTATACAGATTATCCCAGAAAATCAGTTTACAGATTCTTCCAAGCCTTTCACCCCTTCAGGATCACCCAAAATTGGGGTTTTTTTGGCAGCTCCTCCTGCACCCAACCCCAGATTTTATCTCCAGGGAGGCTTTACCCGAAAGCAGCAGGAAATTCCTGGTGACAGCCCTGGCTGCACGCCTGGGGAACATTTTTTGGGAATGTGTCAGGAACGAGCCCAGCCTGCTCCTCCCTGCCCGGATCCACCTGTGACAGGTGAGGCTGGAATTCTCACCCCCAAATCCTCCTCTAACCACGCAGAAACACCAAATATTCCCCCCAAAAAATCCCAGTTATTTCAGGGTGAAGGGTTCACCCCAAAATATTCCACCCCAAAAAAATCTCAGTTATTTCAGGGGTGAAGGGTTCTTCCTTTTTTTGTGCTTCTCTTCATTTAATTTTTTTTCCTTTTTTTTCCCTTTTTTCTTTTTTTTTTTTTTTTTTTAACTGTAGCTTCTCCCAGAGTTAAATTCAGTGCATTTTGCAGTGAATTTTAATGTTTTTCCACAGATTTTTGTATTTTTTTCCTGCCTCCAGATTCCCAGCCCAACCTGGCAGTTCTGATGAATTACAAACCCAGATCCACCTGTGACAGGTGAGGCTGGAATTCTCACCCCCAAATCCTCCTCTAACCACGCAGAAACACCAAATATTTCCCCCAAAAAATCTCAGTTATTTAGGGCTGAAGGGCTCACCCCAAAATATTCCACCCCAAAAAAATCTCAGTTATTTAGGGGTGAAGGGTTCTTCCTTTTTTTGTGCTTCTCTTCATTTAATTTTTTTTTCCTTTTTTTTTCCCCTTTTTTTCTTTCTTTTTTTTTTTAATGCAGTTTCTCCCAGAGTTAAATTCAGTGCATTTTGCAGTGAATTTTAATGTTTTTCCACAGATTTTTGTATTTTTTTCCTGCCTCCAGATTCCCAGCCCAACCTGGCAGTTCTGGTGAATTACAAACCCAGATCCACCTGTGACAGGTGAGGCTGGAATTCTCACCCCCAAATCCTCCTCTAACCAGGCAGAAACACCAAATATTCCCCACATTCCACCCCAAAAAATCTCAGTTATTTTGACTCACCCTGCAGAACTTCCCTTTTTTGTGCTTCTCTTCATTTAAATGTGGATTTAATTTTTATTTATTTATGTTATTTATTTGTAAATAAATAAATTTATTTAATTTTTTTAACTGCAGCTTCTCCCAGAGTTAAATTCAGTGCATTTTGCAGTGAATTTTAATGTTTTTCCACAGATTTTTGTATTTTTTTCCTGCCTCCAGATTCCCAGCCCAACCTGGCAGTTCTGGGAATGATGAATTACAGATCCCACCCTGAATTGGCACAAAGATCAGGAAAATCTGATCTTCTTCTTCTTTTTCCTTTTCCTCTTTATTTTTTTTTACTAAAGTCTCAAATTTTGCAGAACTCCACCCCCTAATTTTTTTTTTTTTTTTGCAGTTCCTCAGGGTTTGTCAGGAATTCTGAGCTGAAAACCTCAAGTTATGAAATTCAAGCTGGAATTAAATTATGCAATTAAATTATGAAATTAATTATGAAATTAAAGCTGGAATTAAACCTCCCTTGAGGTTTTTACTGCTCTGGGTTACAGCAGCTCCAGCACAGCAAAATCCTGGGAATAAACTCAAATTTTACTTCAAAATTGCCTTTTTAATAAAAATCCAAACTTTTCCCACTTGCTGGACATGACCTTGACATCATGGAAGATTTTTCATTTTAATATATTGAGAGTTACTCACTTTTGGTCATTTTTATCTATTTATTTTTGCTCCATATATTGATTTTTGGGGTTCTGTGGATCAGCTGGAACACGGAATTTTTTTTTTTTTACATTCTGGAGATCAAACTGGAGAGATGAAAAATATTTTAAATTCTTTTAATACTTTTAATTCCTTCTCTGCCCCCTGGGACACATCAACCTCCTCCCTCTGTGCCTTTTGAACAAAATTCTTTCAGATTTGGGGTTTTTTGTTTGATTTTCTGATTTTTTTAAATTTTTTTTTTTAATCCAGAGCCTGCATCTCTTCATCTCCTTTTCCCAGATATCCACCTGAGCTTTTTTTTTCAGGAAATAAGGAAACCATTCAGGAGAAGAGACACAAATTAACTAATTCAGGACTTTTTATAAAGTTCTGGAAAATTCTTATTTTTATAAATGCTAGAAAACTCTTTTTACACCATAAAACCACACAGAGAGAGAGCTGATATTTGGGATTTTTCATGAAAATGATCACCACTTGTCCTGTTTCACTGATCCTTTTTCCAACAATTCCTATTCCAATGATCCCTAAATGGGATTTTGAGCTCAGAAAAAAATGGGATTTTGAGCTCAGAAAAAAATGGGATTTTTGACTCAGAAAAAAAATGGGATTTTTGACTCAGAAAAAAAATGGGATTTTTGACTCAGAAAAAAAATGGGATTTTTGACTCAGCCCCAAACCAGGAAAAAGCAGGAAAAGCTGTAAATACCTATCCAGGTGCTGCTAGAAGCACAAAACAGAACTTTTATAAGTTCTAGAAAGCTCTTTCCACACCATAAAACACCAGAGAGAGCTGATATTTGGGATTTATCAGGGCAGTGGCCACCACTTGTCCTGTCCCACTGATCCTTTTCCCAATGGTCTTTTTTCCCCATGATCTTTTTATAATTATCTTTTTTCCAATTCTCCTTTTCCCAATAATCCTTTTTCAAATTATCTTTTTTGCAATAATCCTTTTCCCAATAATCCTTTTCCCAATAATCCTTTTCCAACTATCCTTTTCCCAACAATTCTTTTTCCACTGATCCTTTTTCCAATTCTCCTTTTCCCACTGATCCCTATCCCCACAATCCCTATCCCAACAAACCCTAAACTCCATTTTAACTCAGAAAAAGAAACCCTGAGCCAGGGAAAAGCAGGAGAGAAGCAGCAAATCCAGGTGAGAATCACCAAATACCTGTCCAGGTGCTGCTAGAAGCACAACACCATCTTCCAGCCTCCTGATTTCCAGAGCAATGGGGTTGATAATCCCAGTGGATAATTCCCAGGTTTCCCAGCAGCTCCCGTCCCAGCTGGCTGCTGTGCTGAGCTCAGGTGTGTTTTATCCCTTCCTGCCCTGAGCTCAGGTGTGTTTTATCAATCCCTATCCCCACAATACCCTAAACTCGATTTTAACTCAGAAAAAGGAACCCTGAGCCAGGGAAAAGCAGGAGAAAAGCAGCAAATCCAGGGGACCAACCAGGTGAAAAAGCACCAAATACCTGTCCAGGTGCTGCTAGAAGCACAAAACCATCTTCCAGCCTCCTGATTTCCAGGACAATCAGGTGGATAATCCCAGTGGATAATTCCCAGGTTTCCCAGCAGCTCCTGTCCCAACTGGCTGCTGTGCTGAGCTCAGGTGTGTTTTATCCCTTCCTGCCCTGAGCTCAGGTGTGTTTTATCAATCCCTATCCCCACAATCCCTAAACTCGATTTTAACTCAGAAAAAGAAACCCTGAGCCAGGGAAAAGCAGGAGAAAAGCAGCAAATCCAGGTGAAGAAGCACCAAATATGTCCAGGTGTGCTAGAAGCACAACACCATCTTCAGCCTCCTGATTTCCAGAGCAATGGGGTTGATAATCCCAGTGGATAATTCCCAGGTTTCCCAGCAGCTCCGTCCCAGCTGGCTGCTGTGCTGAGCTCAGGTGTGTTTAGCCCTTCCTGCCTGAGCTCAGGTGTGTTTTATCAATCCCTATCCCCACAATCCCTATCCCAACAACCCCTAAACTCCATTTTAACTCAGAAAAAGGAACTGAGCCAGGGAAAAGCAGGAGAAAAGCAACAAACCCAGGTGAAAAATCACCAAATACCTGTCCAGGTGCTGCTAGAAGCACAACACCATCTTCCAGCCTCCTGATTTCCACCTGCCTGGAGGACAATGGGGTGGATAATCCCAGTGGATAATTCCCAGGTTTCCCAGCAGCTCCTGTCCCAGCTGGCTGCTGTGCTGAGCTCAGGTGTGTTTTATCCCTTCCTGCCCTGAGCTCAGGTGTGTTTTACCCTCAATCCCTAGCTCTCTACAATCCCTATCCCAACAACCCCTAAACTCCATTTTAACTCAGAAAAAGAAACCCTAAGCCAGGGAAAAGCAGGAGAAAAGCAGCAAATCCAGGTGAGAATCACCAAATACCTGTCCAGGTGCTGCTAGAAGCACAACACCATCTTCCAGCCTCCTGATTTCCAGAGCAATGGGGTTGATAATCCCAGTGGATAATTCCCAGGTTTCCCAGCAGCTCCTGTCCCAGCTGGCTGCTGTGCTGAGCTCAGGTGTGTTTTAGCCCTTCCTGCCCTGAGCTCAGGTGTGTTTTAGCCCTTCCTGCTCAGGTGTGTTTTATCCCTTCCTGCCCACAGGTGACTTTTCCTGCTCCACCTGCCCTGCTGAGCCGTGACTCACTGCAGCTTCCACGGCAAACATTCCCGCCTGGAATGCTCCTGATAAGAGCTCAGCCAGGGCAGAGTGGGGTTTGAGAACTCTTTGCCAGCTTGGGAAAGTATTTTTCACATTTAAAAAAAATTTTTTTTAATTTTCCATAATTTTCATTTCTATTTTTGGAGGTTTTAAAAAAATTTTCCATAATTTTCGTTTCTATTTTTGAGGGTTTTTTGAATTTTTCCGTGTTTTTACAGGGCAGGAAATCTGAAAACTTGAAACTTCCCCTGAAATTGCACTTACTCTTCTCTCCTTTCACTGAGAAACCAAAATAATAATAATAATTAAAATTATAATAATAATAATTTAACAGGGCAGGAATGGGGTTGGAGAACTCTTTGCCAGCTTGGGAAAGTATTTTCCTGAGGGGTTTTTAATTTTCCAGATTTTTAAAAATTTTCCATGATTTTCATGTCCATTTTGGAGGGTTTTAAAAAAATTTTCCGTAATTTTTTTGGAGGAAGTCTCCTGAATGAAAACGTCAAACTTCCCCCAAAATTGCATTTATTCTTCTCTCCTTTCACTGAGAAACCAAAATAATAATAATACTACGATAATAATAATAATAACAATAATAATAAACCACAATAATAATAATAATAATTATTATTATTATTTAACAGGGCAGCAATGGGGCTTGACCCCTCTTTTCCAGCCTGGGAAATTCCGTTTCTGAGAGTTTCTCAATTTTCCATATTTTTGAGAGTTTAAAAAAAAAAATTTCCATCATTTCCATTTCCATATTTGAGGTTTGTTTTTTTAAATTCGGTTTCTGAGAGGTTTTTAATTTTCCCCATTTTTGAGCGACTTTTAAAAAGTTTTCCATAATTTCCATTTCGCGAATTTTTCATTTTTTTAAATGATTTCTGAACAAGGCGCGGGTGAATTTTAACCCTTTCCTCACCGCCATCCCGGAATTGCCTCTGCCCTGTGGGAATCCCGGTGTTCCCGAGGTTTTCCCGGTGGGAATGAGGTGACAACGAGGTGACAACGAGGTGACAACCGGCAGCTCCTCCCTCCGTCACCAGGATGTGCCTTTGGGATTTATTTGCCTCCTCCTGGAGGAATGGGAGCTGGGATTGGGGTGGATCCCAATAATTGTGGGAGATTTCCTCAATTTTTTTTTTTTTTTTTGGTGAATATATATTTATATATATATTTTGGTGATATATTTTGGTGATTCCCAAAGTCATTCCCTGCTGCAGGAGAGGGAAAAGCCTTGATTTTTGCTGATCCTGCGGGAATGCAAAATGCCCTTTTTCCATTCCCTCCTGCCATTCCCTCCTTTCTTTCCTTCCTTCCATTCCTTCTTTTCTTTCCCTCTTTTCTCTCCCTTTTCCCATTTCCTCCTTCTACTCCCTTTTTTCTTTCCTTTTTTCAATTCCCTCCTTTCTTTCCCTCTTCCCATTCCCTCTTTTCTGTCCCTTTTTCCCCTCTTTCCATTCCCTCTTTTCTTTCCCTTTTCCCATTCCCTCCTTCCATTCCTTCTTTTCTTCTCCTCTTTCCATTCCCTCCTTCCATTCATTCCTCCACTCCCTCTTCCCATTCCCACTTTTCATTCCCTCCTCTCATTCCCTTTTTTCTTTCCCTTTTGCTTTCCCTTTTTCCATTCCCTCCTTCCATTCCCTCTTTTCATTCCTTCTTTTCTTTCCCTCTTTTCTGTCCCTTTTCCCATTCCCTCCTTCCATTCCTTCTTCTCATTCCCTCCTTCCATTCCCGTTTTTCTGTCCCTTTTTCCAATCCCTCCTTCCTTCCTTTCCCTCTTTCCATTCCCTCTTTTCTGTCCCTTTTTCCATTCCCTTTTTTCATTTCCCCTTTTCATTCCCTCCTTCCATTCCCTCCTTTCTGTCCCTTTTTCCATTCCCTTTTTTCCATTCCTTCTTCTCCTCCTTCCATTCCCTCTTTTCGTTCCCTTTTTTCTTTCCCTTTTTTCATTTCCCCTTTTCATTCCCTCCTTCCATTCCCTCCTTTCTGTCCCTTTTTCCATTCCTCCTTCTATTCCTTCTTTTCCTTCCCTCCTTCCATTCCCTCTTCCATTCCCTTTTTTCTTTCCCTTTTTCCAATCCCTTCTTCCTTTCCCTCTTTCCATTCCTTCTTTTCTTTCCTTCTTTTCTCTCCCTTTTTCCAGTTCCTCTTTCCATTCCCACTTTCCATTCCCTCTTCCATTCCCTTTTTTCTTTCCCTTTTTCCATTCCCTCTTTTCATTCCCTCCTTCCATTCCCTCCTTCTGTTCCTTCTTTTCTTTCCCTCTTTTCTATCTCTTTTTCCAATTCCTCCTTCCATTCCTTCTTTTCTTCTCCTCCTTCTATTCCCTCCTTCCATTCCCTCCTTGCTTTCCTTCTTTTCTGTCCCTCTTTCCATTCCCTCCTTCCATTCATTCCTCCATTCCCTCTCCCCATTCCCACTTCCCATTCCCACTTTTCATTCCCTTTTTCCTTTCCCTGTTTTTTTCCCATTCCCTTTTCCACTCCCCGCGCTCAGCCTCTCTTATCTCCGAGATAAGCTCAGCCAGCTGAAGGTTGGGTGGGAAGAAAAGGCAAAATGCACTCGGGGAGGAGCCAGGAATTCCTCCCTCCCCTTTTTCCCCTTTTTCCCCCTTTTTCCCCCTTTTTCCCCCTTTTTCCCCCTTTTTCCCCCTTTTCCCCTTTTCCCCCTTTTCCCCCCTTTTTCCCCCTTTTCCCCCTTTTCCCCCCCCTTTTTCCCCCCTTTTTCCCCCCTTTCCCCCCTTTTTTTCCCCCTTTTTTCCCCCCTTTTTTCCCCCTTTTTCCCCCTTTTTCCCCCCTTTTTCCCCCTTTTTTCCCCCTTTTTTCCCCCTTCTTTCCCCCTTCTTTCCCCCTTCTTTCCCCCTTCTTTCCCCCTTCTTTCCCCCTTCTTTCCCCCTTCTTTCCCCCTTCTTTCCCCCTTCTTTCCCCCTTCTTTTCCCCTTCTTTTCCCCTTCTTTTCCCCTTCTTTTCCCCTTCTTTTCCCCTTCTTTTCCCTTTTTTCCCCCTTTTTTTCCCCTTTTTTCCCCTTTTTTCCCCTTTTTTTCCCCTTTTTTCCCCTTTTTCCCCCCTTTTTTCCCCCTTTTCCCCCCTTTTCCCCCTTTTTTCCCCCCTTTTTCCCCCCTTTTTCCCCCTTTTCCCCTTTTTCCCTTTTCCCCCTTTTCCTCTCCATCCAAAGCCAGGAATTCCCCTTTATCCCATACCATCCCCACATCCGGGGCTGCTGCTGCTTTTGGGGTTTTTTTACACCTCGGATTTGTTCCTGAAAGGGAAAAAAAACCTCAGGGAAAATTCCTAAATTCCTAAATTCCTTAGTTCCCCAGGAATTTTCATGGAATTTTGTTCCTCTGATTTTCAAGGGGAAAAATCCAGAAGTGCTGGTCTGAAGGGATTTGTTCCTAAAAGGGATTTTGTGCAGAGAGAAACCTCATGGAATTGCAGCAAGGTCAGAACCAAAATATTCCAGATTTGGAACAAAATTCCAACATCTGTGGAGTGATTCCAGCAGCTGGAATCTTCATGGATTTTTGTGTTTCCCCCTGATTTTTAAAGAAAAAACCCCAAATATTCCTGTTTTGAAGGGGGTGAGGAGCAGGAATGAGAATTCCCTGCAGGGTGAATCGCTGGAGAACATCAGGATTTGTGTTTTCCACATCTCCACATCCACGTGCTGCTCCCGAAATCCCGAAATTTTTAAGGAAAAGTTTCCCTAAAAATTTTTATTTTCAAGGAACACAATCCAGAAGTTTGAGGGCTTGTTTTTGAGGGATTTGTTCCTAAAAGGGATTTTGTGTAGGGAGAAACCTTATGGAATTGCAGCAGTGTCAGAACCAAAATATTCCGGATTTGGAACAAAATTCCAACCTCTGTGGAGTGATTCCAGCAGCTGGACCTTCATGGATTTTTGTGTTTCCCCCTGATTTTTAAAGAAAAAACCCCAAATATTCCTGTTTTGAAGGGGGTGAGGAGCAGGAATGAGAATTCCCTGCAGGGTGAATCGCTGCAGAACATCGGGATTTGTGTTTTCCACATCCCCGAAATCCAGGAAAAACCTCGGGAACACTCCTGTGGGTTCTGGGTTCAGTCCAGCTCGGCTCTTATCAGCTTTTTATCACTCGGGAGAAGTGGGAATGGCACCGGCTGGCTTTTCCCGATAAACAATTCCCTGCTCCCGGCTGGCTTTTCCTGATAAACACAAGTCCCTGGCCAGGTTTTCCTGATAAAAAAAATTCCCTGGTCCTGGCCAAGTTTTTCCCGATAAACAATTCCCTGGGATGGTTTTCCTGATAAAAACAATTCCCAGCGAGGTTTTCCCCATAAACAATTCCCTGGCTAAATTTTCCCTATAAACAAACAATTCCCTGGCTGATTTTTCCCAATAAAACAATTCCCCGGCTGAGTTTTCCCGATAAATAATTCCCTGGCTGATTTTCCCCATGAACAATTCCCTGCTGAGTTTTCCCGATAAAAACAATTCTGGTCCCAGCTAAGTTTTCCCGATAAAAACAATTCCTTGGCTGAGTTTTCCCGATAAACAAACAATTCCCTGCCTCAGTTTCCCTGATAAACAATTCCCTCGTCCTGGCCAAGTTTTCCCAATAAAACAATTCCCTGGCTGAGTTTTCCCGATAAACAATTCCCTGGGTTAGTTTTCCCAATAAACAATTCCCCAGCTGAGTTTCCCCGATTTTTCCCAATAAAGAATTCCCTAGGTTGCTTTTCCCCATAAACAATTCCCTGGCTGAATTTTCCTGATAAACAAACAATTCCCTGGCTGATTTTTCCCAATAAACGATCCCTGGGTTGCTTTTCCCAATAAACAATTCCCTGGCTGATTTTCCCTACAAACAAACAATCCCTGGCTGACTTTTCCCAATAAACAATCACTGGATTGCTTTTCCCCATAAACAGTCCCTGGGTTGCTTTTCCTGATAAATCCCTGGCTGATTTTTCCTGATAAACAATTCCCTGACTGACTTTTCCCGATAAACAATTCCCTGGATTGCTTTTCCCAATAAACAATTCCCGGGCTGATTTTTCCTGATAAAACAATTCCCTGGCTGGGTTTTCCTGACAAAAATCCTGGGTTGCTTTTCCTGATAAACACTCCCTGGCTGATCTTTCCCGATAAACAATTCCCTGGGTTGCTTTTCCCCATAAACATTCCCTGTATTGCTTTTCCCAATAAACAATTCTCTGGCTGATTTTTCCCAATAAACAAACAATTCCCTGGATTGCTTTTCCCAACAAACATTCCCTGGCTGATTTTTCCCCATAAACAATTCCCTGGCTGATTTTTCCCAATAAACAATTCCCTGGATTGCTTTTCCCGATAAACAGTCCCTGGGTTGCTTTTCCTGATAAACACTCCCTGGCTGATTTTTCCCAATAAACAATCCCTGGATTGCTTTTCCCCACAAACAATTCCCTGGATAGCTTTTCCCAATAAACAATCCCTGGGTTGCTTTCCCCCACTAACGGGTTGTTCCCCATAAACAATCCCTGGGTAGCTTTTCCCCATAAACACTCCCTGGCTGATTTTTCCCAATAAACAATCGCTGGATTGCTTTTCCCAATAAACAATTCCCCGGCTGATTTTCCCCACGAACACTCCCTGCCCTGCAGCAGCAGCATTCCGGGCAGTCCCTGCCGTGCTCCGGGCAGGTAAACAGCTCCATCAGGGAATGTTTCCCATGGGTTTATCCTGCCAGCCCCATGCAGGTAAACAGCTCCATTCGGGAATGTTTCCCATGGGTTTATCCTGCCAGCCCCACGCAGGTAAACAGCTCCATCAGGGAATGTTTCCCATGGGTTTATCCTGCCAGCCCCACGCAGGTAAACAGCTCCATCAGGGAATGTTTCCCATGGGTTTATCCTGCCAGCCCCACGCAGGTAAACAGCTCCATCAGGGAATGTTTCCCATGGGTTTATCCTGCCAGCCCCACGCAGGTAAACAGCTCCATTTGGGAATGTTTCCCATGGGTTTATCCTGCCAGCCCCATGCAGGTAAACAGCTCCATCAGGGAATGTTTCCCGTGGTTTATCCTGCCAGCCCCATGCAGGTAAACAGCTCCATCAGGGAATGTTTCCCGTGGTTTATCCTGCCAGCCCCACGCAGGTAAACAGCTCCATCAGGGAATGTTTCCCATGGGTTTATCCTGCCAGCCCCACGCAGGTAAACAGCTCCATCAGGGAATGTTTCCCATGGGTTTATCCTGCCAGCCCCATGCAGGTAAACAGCTCCATCAGGGAATGTTTCCCGTGGTTTTTATCCTGCCAGCCCCACGCAGGTAAACAGCTCCATCAGGGAATGTTTCCCATGGGTTTATCCTGCCAGCCCCACGCAGGTAAACAGCTCCATTCAGGGAATGTTTCCCATGGGTTTATCCTGCCAGCCCCATGCAGGTAAACAGCTCCATCAGGGAATGTTTCCCGTGGTTTATCCTGCCAGCCCCATGCAGGTAAACAGCTCCATCGGGAATGTTTCCCATGGGTTTATCCTGCCAGCCCCACGCAGGTAAACAGCTCCATTTGGGAATGTTTCCCATGGGTTTATCCTGCCAGCCCCATGCAGGTAAACAGCTCCATCAGGGAATGTTTCCCGTGGTTTATCCTGCCAGCCCCACGTGCAGCAGCTCCAGGCTCGGCACTGCTGCAGGCCTGGTTATCCTGCAGGAATTCCCACTGCAATTCCAAAGGGTGAGTTGGATCCTGCCAGGAAAGAGCCGCCGTGAGTCACCAGGGGAGCAGGGAGCTCAGCGTGGGAAGGCTTTCTGGCCATTAGTTCATTTCATTTTGCTTTATTTTATTTTTTAATTTCGTTTAATATTCTGTTCTATTCCATTCTATTCCACTCTATTCTATCCCATTCTATTTCTATTCTGTTCTATTCCATTCCATTCTATTCCATTCTATTCCATTCCATTCCATTCTATTCTATTCTATTCTATTCTATTCTATTCTATTCTATTCTATTCTCTTCTCTTCTCTTCTCTTCTATTCTATTCTCATTCCATTCCATTCCATTCCATTCCATTCTAATTCTATTCCATTCAATTCCATTCGTATTCTATTCCATCCCATCCCATTCCCATCCCATTCTATCCCACTTCACTCTGCTCTGACTGTTGCCATCAGACGATCCCAAGTCGCTTCCCAGAGCAATTCCAGCCTTTCAGGAATTCATTTTATCAGAGTTACCTCCTTTCTTTTCCAGCCCTGGGAATTCCTGCAGCCACAGGGAATTCCCAGAGTGCAGGGAATGGGATTGAACGAGGGATGGAGTTGGGATCAATCCGATTTGGGGTGGCAGTGACCTCCAGGATCATCTCCTTCCCTATCCCTGTTCCCATCCCAGGCTGCTCCAGCCTCACCTGGACAATTCCAGGGATGGAATTCCAGAGAAACCACAGGGAAAATCCATCCCAGCAAAGGATTTATTCCCAATATCCAACCTAAACCTCATCCTTTTCACTCCAAATCCACTCCCCACTCCTCTCCCTCCAGCTCCTGCTGAAAACCCCTCTCTGCTTCCTCGGAGCTCCCTGCAGACCCTGGAATCCCACAGGAATTCCGCTGGAATTCCAGACCCCAACTGCCCCTGGCTTTGCTCCTGCATCCCGCCGAGGCTTTCCCGGGATTCCTGCAGCTCCTGGAATGCACCGGGATGAGCTCATCCTGCGATTTTCCTGTCTGCACCTCCACGCGGCTGTGATTCAGCATGGCAGGGATTCCATCCATTCCCGGGACGTGAGCTCAGCTCCTCCGGATTTATTTTATTTATTTTTTTTATTCCCCCGTTGATCCTGAAGGAGAAACGCCCTGGAATAATGGTTTGGGAATTCCTGGTGATCCCTAAACCGGGAGATTGGTTTTCCAAAGGTTCCAGAGTGGGAAGTTGGATATCAACATCTCCAGGGAAAGGGAAATCCCACCGGAATTGTCTGTGGGTTCAGTCTGGGGAATGTGGAATGATCCTTATCCAGGGAAGAGGAAATCCCGCTGGAATTGCCGGTGGAAGCAGGCAGGGAATGTGAAATTTCAGGGAATTCCAGCTCCTTTAGGGACTGGAAGTGCAGCTGGAGTTGGTGTGGGAAGAGCATGGAAATTAGGGAGTTTTCCCCCTAAAAATCAGGAATGGAGATATGGAAAGAGCATGGGGAATTCGGGAATTTTCCCCTATAGCAGAGGAAGCTGCTGGTGAGGGAGGAGATCACAGAATCACAGAAGTCATGGAATTGGGGAAACGATGGAATCACAGAAATCATGGAACCACAGAAATTATGGAATCACAGAAATCATGGAATCACAGAAATTATGGAATCCCAGAACGCAGAAATGTGGGTCGATGGTCGATGGTGGGGCCTCACAGAAATTATGGAATACAGAAATTATGGATCAGATGAGAAATGATGAATAAGAAATTATGATCAATCAAGAAGTTATGGAATCCCAGAATCACAGAAATGATGGAGTCACAGAAATGGAATCACAGAAATCACGGAATCGCAGAAATGATGGAATCCCAAAATCACAGAAATTATGGAATGCCAGAAATCACGGAATCACAGAAATTATGGGATACCAGAAATGATGGAATCACAGAAATCCCAAAATCCCAGAAACCATGGAATCCCACAAATCCCACTGGAAAAGGCCACCGAGGGAACCCAATCCAATCCCTCAGCCACATTCCCAAATCCCCCATGGAATTCCAATCCCACCCACCCCTGCCCCACCCCCTGCCCGCTGCAGGAATTCCCCCAAAAATCCAACCTAAATCCCCCCTGGCACAACCCGAAAATCCACCCCAGCTGTCTGCAGGGAATTCTGGAGATCCCTAAAATCCCCTTTTCCCAGTTAAATCCCAAATCCCCCCCAGGCAGCGAGGGAAGGGGCTTCTCCCAATTAATTCATTAATTAATTGTCCCAACGAGTGTCCCACGCTCTGTTCCGGTGGCGTTAGTCACTTCCCTCGTGGTGGTGACAGGATGGGTTAGGGAATGATGACAGGATGGCTTTGGGATGGTGACAGGGTGGCTTTGGGATGGTGACAGGATGGGTTAGGGGATGGTGACAGCATGGCCTTGGGAATGGTGACAGAATGGCTTTAGGAATGGTGACAGGGTGGCTTTGGAATGGTGACAGGGTGGCTTTGAGAATGGTGACAGAATGGCTTTGGGAATGGTGACAGAATGGCTTTGGGAATGGTGACAGAAGGGCTTTAGGGGTGGTGACAGAATGGCTTCAGGGATGGTGACAGGGAGGCTTTGGGATGGTGACAGGATGGGTTAGGGGATGATTGTTGGGGAAGATGAACTAGGAAAGCCTTATAGATATGATTGCCTTGCAAAAGATGCTGAGAATATGGAAAATATGAGCGAGATTGAAATGAAAACAAGGTTCGAGTTGTAGAGTAACTAAAGAACAATGTTATGGCCACGGAAGGTAATCCCCCTTCTTGATAGAAGAATGCCCTCTGCCCAGGCAAGTCCAAAGGTCAGAGCAGACCCTGCCTGCCTGGTGGAGATCCCAAAAAGCAGTTTTTTTAAGGTTTGAAACAGCACCCCATATGGTAATGTGATGATTCTTATAGGTTGTATGTAAATGCTGTGGAGTTGGTAGCTTGTCTTAGATTGGTTAAAGGGAATTAGAATATTCAACAGAGAAGATGATTTATCGCATTGTAAACAGCAAATCGCTCTCTTTTACTCTTTTTTACTCTCTTCTTTCTACTCTCTCTCTCTCTCTTTTCTCTGGCCTGCTTTGAGCTGTGTCTTGCAGCCCAGCAAGGCCTCTCACACCCACGCTATTTCACAATAAACCCTCATGTTCTAAAACTCACCTTTAGAGATCTCCTGTCCCTATTTTTACCCCCATAACTAAACCCCACGGAGTCCCTCCTTACAGATGGTGACAGGGTGGCTTTAGGAACAGTGACAGGGTGGCTCTGGGATGGTGCAGGGTGTTGGTGACAGGGTGGCTTTAGGAACAGTGACAGGGTGGCTCTGGGATGGTGACAGGGTGGCTTTAGGAACAGTGACAGGGTGGCTCTGGGATGGTGACAGGGTGGCTTTAGGAACAGTGACAGGGTGGCTGTGGGATGGTGACAGGGTGGCTTTAGGGACAGTGACAGGGTGGCTGTGGGATGGCGCTGTGATGTCACCCATGCCCCCAAGGCTCTCCCGCTCTCCTCTCCCCGATTTCTCCTCTCCCCAAACCACCCCAAGCCCTCTGCTGGCAGAATTCCTCCTGCCGGCTTTGGGATCAGCTGGATTCTCATCCCACACCACAGGGAATGTTTTCCCAGGGAACATCCAGGAGGGAAGGGAGGGTTGGGATTCTGGCCAGGCATGGTTCTGGGGCTCCAGGACCGAATGTGGAGCCTGAAAAACCCTAAAATCTCAAAAAAAGGTGAATCCCTTCTGCTTTCCTCATCCCACAGGAATCCATCGAGGATCCAGACCTGAATTCCAGAGTGAGGATCCTAAAAATTGGATCTGAGGGTGGTGGGGAGAAACCCCTGTGGTGTTTGTGGGGTCAGACTGGAGAGTTTTCCCCTAAAACGGGGATTTTTGGGTGACAAAATGCACATTCCAGGTGGATCCTTTCTGCTTTCCTCACCCCACAGGAATCTATGGAGGATCCAGGACCAAATTCCAGAGTCTGGATCCTAAAAAATCTGAAAATCTCAAAAAAAAAGGTGGATCTCTTCTGCTTTCCTCACCCCACAGGAATCCATTGAGGATCCAGGCCTGAATTCCAGAGTGTGGATCCTAAAAAAAATGGGATCTGGGGTGGTGGGGAAGAGCCCCAGGATGCTCTGTGGTGTTTGTGGTGTCAGACTGGAGAATTTTCCCCTAAAAGGGGGATTTTCAGGTGAAAAAAATGCACATTCCAGGTGGATCCCTTCTGCTTCCCTCATCCCACAGGAATCCATCGAGGATCCCGACCTGAATTCCAGAGTGTGGATCCTAAAAATATGAGGTGGGGAGGAACCTCTGTGGTGTTTGTGGTGTTAAACCTGAGAATTCCCTGCTAAAATGGAGATTTTGGGGAGAAAAAATGCACATTATGCACATTCCAGGTGGATCCTTTCTGCTGTCCTCATCCCACAGGAATCCATCGAGGATCCAGAGCTGAATTCCAGAGTGAGGTTCCTAAAAAATTGGATCTTGGGGTAGTGGGGAGAAACCCCTGTGGTGTTTGTGAGGTCAAACCTGGGAGTTTTCCCCTAAAATGGGGATTTTTGGGTGACAAAATGCACATTCCAGGTGGATCTTTTCTGCTTTCCTCATCCCACAGGAATCCATTGAGGATCCAGGCCTGAATTCCAGAGTGTGGATCCTAAAAAAAAGGGATCTGGGGTGGTGGGGAAGAGCCCCAGGATGCTCTGTAGTGTTTGTGGTGTCAGACTGGAGAATTTTCCCCTAAAAGGGGGATTTTCAGGTGAAAAAAATGCACATTCCAGGTGGATCCCTTCTGCTTCCCTCATCCCACAGGAATCCATCGAGGATCCCGACCTGAATTCCAGAGTGTGGATCCTAAAAATATGAGGTGGGGAGGAACCTCTGTGGTGTTTGTGGTGTTAAACCTGAGAATTCCCTGCTAAAATGGAGATTTTGGGGAGAAAAAATGCACATTATGCACATTCCAGGTGGATCCTTTCTGCTGTCCTCATCCCACAGGAATCCATCGAGGATCCAGAGCTGAATTCCAGAGTGAGGTTCCTAAAAATTGGATCTTGGGGTAGTGGGGAGAAACCCCTGTGGTGTTTGGGAGGTCAAACCTGAGAGTTTTCCCCTAAAATGGGGATTTTTGGGTGACAAAATGCACATTCCAGGTGGATCCTTTCTGCTTTCCTCACCCCACAGGAATCTATGGAGGATCCAGGAACAAATTGCAGAGTGTGGAGCCTAAAAAATCCTAAAATCTCAAAAAAAAAGGTGAATCCCTTCTGTTTCCCTTATCTCACAGGAATCCATCGAGGATCCCGACCTGAATTCCAGAGTGTGGATCCTAAAAATATGAGGTGGGGAGGAACCCCTGTGGTGTTTGTGGCGTCAAAGCTGAGAGTTTTCCCCTAAAATGGAGATTTTTGGGTGACAAAATGCACATTCCAGGTGGATTTTTGGGTTTTTTGGGGTTTTTTCAACGGCAGCAATCCGTATTTCGGTGCGATTTTCACATCAAATTTGGGATTTCTTGAGGTGTCTTTTGTCCTCGCGTGGTGCAGTCACATTTTCCCCATTTTTCCCCATTTTTCTCCCATTTTTTCCCCCATTTTCCCCCTTTTTCCCACTTTTCCCCATTTTCCCCCCATTTTTCCCCCTTTTTTCCCCATTTTTCCCCCTTTCTCCCATTTTCCCCCATTTTCCCCATTTTCCCCCTTTTCCCCCATTTTTCCCCGTTTTTCCCCCATTTCCCCCATTTTCCCCGTTTTTCCCCCTATTTTTTCCCCATTTTTCCCCATTTTTCCCATTTTCCCCATTTTCCCTCACTCCCACCCTCACAGGCCGCGCCCCGCCGCTTCAGCGTTGCCAGGCAACCCCCAAAATGGCGGCTCCGCGCGGGGCACGCCGGGAGTTGTAGTTCACCACCGCTCCACCTCCGCGCTCCACCACCACCGCGAGACTCGCTTTCCCATCACCCACCGCGGCACGGCCGAGCTAGCCATTCACCAGCGGGGAGCGCGGCGCGCCGCGGGGGCTGCTGGGATCGGTAGTTCTGAGCGGACAGCCCGCGCGGTGAAGCTGAGGGGAGGGCGGTGCCTGCGGGACTACAGCTCCCGGCGTGCCGCGCGGCGCGGCGGGCAGGGCGGCGGCGGAGGGCGGGGGGTACGAACGGGAAGCTCGGCGGCGGCGGAGGGGATGCGCAGGTGAGGCCAGGTGAGCGCAGGTGAGCGGGACGGCGAGGGGACAGACGGGACAGAGGGGACAGCGATGGGGACAGCGATGGGGGGGGACAGCAGATGGGGACAGCGATGGGGACAGAGGGGACAGCGATGGGGACAGCGATGGGGACAGAGGGGACAGCGATGGGGACAGCGATGGGGACAGCGGGGACAGCCGTGGGGACAGCGATGGGGTACAGGGATGGGGACAGCGATGGGGACAGCGGGGACAGCCGTGGCTCGGTGGGATTCACCGAGTTCCCCGCGGCTGGGAAGGTTTTGGTTTGGATAAAGAATTATTCCATGTAATCCGAATTTTCTGGGGGAAATTTGGGGTTTTTCACCTCTAAAATCCCAATGTTTCTATGGATTTAGGGGTTTTTCAGCCCTAAAATCCCAGTGTTTCTATTTGGGGTTTTTCACCCCTAAAATCCCAACTTTCTGTGGTGAATTTGGGGTTTTTTAAACCATAAAATCCCAATGTTTCTACGGCAAATCTGAAGGTTTTCACTAAAATCCTAATTTTCTGTGGGAAATTCGGGGGTTTTTTCACCCCTAAAATCCCAATGTTTCTATGGCAAATTTGAGAGTTTTCACCCCTAAAATCCCAATGTTCAATTTGGGTTTTTCACTCCTAAAATCCCAACTTTCTGTGGTAAATTTGGGGGTTTTTAAACCACAAAATCCCAATGTTTCTATGGCCAGTTTAGCGGTTTTTCACCCCTAAAATCCCAATGTTCAATTTGAGAGTTTTCATCCCTAAAATTCCAATTTTCTATGGCAAATTTGGGGGGTTTTCACCCCTAAAATCCCAATTTTTTTATGGTTAATTTGGGGTTTTTTTCACCCCTAAAATCCAAATTTTCTATGGGAAATTCGGGGTTTTTTAAACCATAAAATCCCAATGTTTCCATGGCAAATTTGAGAGTTTTCACCCCTAAAATCCCAATTTTCTGTGGCAAATTTGGGGGTTTTTAAACCATAAAATCCCAGTGTTTCTATGGCCAGTTCGGGTATTTTCACCTCTAAAATCCCAATTTTCTATGGGAAATTAGGGTTTTTTCACTCCTAAAATCCCAATTTTCTGTGGCTAATTTAGGGTTTTTTCACCTGGAAAATCCCAATGTTTCTATGGGAAATTTGGGGCTTTTTAAACCATAAAAAAAGGCCAAATCCCAATGTTTCTATGGGAAATTTGGGGCTTTTTAAACCATAAAATCCCAATGTTTCTATGGCAAATTTGAGAGTTTTCACCCCTAAAATCCCAATGTTCAATTTGGGGTTTTCAGCCCTAAAATCCCAATGTTTCTAAAGAAAATTTGGGGTTTTTTCACCCCTAAAATCCCAATGTTTCTATGGCAAATTTGGGGTTTTATAAATCACAAAATCCCAATGTTTCTATGGCAAATTTGAGAGTTTTCACCCCTAAAATCCCAATGTTTCTATGGTAAATTTGGGGTTTTTTAAACCATAAAATCCCAATGTTTCTATGGCAAATTTGAGAGTTTTCACCCCTAAAATCCCAATGTTCAATTTGGGGTTTTCACCCCTAAAATCCCAATGTTTCTATGGGAAGTTTGGGGTTTTTTCACCCCTAAAATCCCAATTTTCTATGGCAAATTTGGGGTTTTTAAACCATAAAATCTCAAATGTTTCTAGGGAAATTTGGGGTTTTCACCCCTAAAATCCCAATGTTTCTATGGCCAGTTTGGGGTTTTTAAACCCTAAAATCCAAATGTTTCTGTGGCCAGTTTGAGGGTTTTTTCACCCCTAAAATCCCAATGTTCAATTTGGGGTTTTCACCCCTAAAATCCCAATGTTTCTATGGCCAGTTTGGGGTTTTTTCACCTCTAAAATCCCAATTTTCTGTAGCAAATTTGGGGTTTTTAAACCATAAAATCTCAATGTTTCTATGGGAAATTTGGGGTTTTTTAAACCACAAAATCCCAATGTTTCTGTGGCAAATTTGGGGTTTTCACCCCTAAAATCCCAATGTTCAATTTGGGGTTTTTTCCCCCTAAAATCCCAATGTTTCTATGGCCAATTTGAGAGTTTTCACCCCTAAAATCCCAATGTTCAATTTGAGGGTTTTCATCCCTAAAATTCCAATTTTCTATGGCAAATTTGGGGTTTTCACCCCTAAAATCCCAATTTTTTATGGTTAATTTGTGGTTTTTTTCACCCCTAAAATCCAAATGTTTCTATGGGAAATTTGGGGTTTTTTAAACCATAAAATCCCAATGTTTCCATGGCAAATTGGAGAGTTTTCACCCCTAAAATCCCAATTTTCTGTGGCAAATTTGGGGTTTTTAAACCATAAAATCCCAATGTTTCTATGGCAAATTTGAGAGTCTTCACCCCTAAAATCCCAATTTTCTGTGGCAAATTTGGGGTTTTTTAAACCATAAAATCCCAGTGTTTCTATGGCCAGTTCGGGTATTTTCACCTCTAAAATCCCAATGTTTCTATGGGAAATTAGGGTTTTTTCACTCCTAAAATCCCAATGTTTCTGTGGCTAATTTAGGGTTTTTTCACCTGAAAAATCCCAATGTTTCTATGGCAAACTTGAGAGTTTTCACCCCTAAAATCCCAATGTTTCTATGGTCAGTTTGGGCTTTTTCACCCCTAAAATCCCAATGTTTCTATGGCCAGTTTGGGGTTTTTTCACCTCTAAAATCCCAATTTTCTGTAGCAAATTTGGGGTTTTTCACCCCTAAAATCCCAATGTTTCTATGGCAAATTTGGGGTTTTTTAAACCATAAAATCCCAATGTTTCTATGGCAAATTTGAGAGTTTTCACCCCTAAAATCCCAATGTTCAATTTGGGGTTTTCAGCCCTAAAATCCCAATTTTCTATGGGAAATTTGAGGTTTTTAAACCATAAAATCCCAATGTTTCTATGGAAATTTTGGGTTTTTTTCACCCTTAAAATCCCAATGTTTCTATGGCAAATTCGGGTTTTTTAAACCATAAAATCCCAATTTTCTATGGCCAATTTGGGGGTTTTTAAACCATAAAATCCCAATGTTTCTATGGAAAATTTGGGGTTTTTTCACCCATAAAATCCTAGTTTTCTGTGGGAAATTTGGGGTTTTTTAAACCATAAAATCCCAATGTTTCTATGGCAAATTTGGAGGTTTTTCACCCCTAAAATCCCAATTTTCTATGGCAAATTTGGGGTTTTTCACTCCTAAAATCCCAATTTTTTTTGGCTAATTTAGGATTTTTTCACCTGAAAAATCCCAAATTTTCTACGGGAAATTTGGGGTTTTTTAAACCATAAAATCCCAAAGTTTCTATGGGAAATTTGGGGCTTTTTAAACCATAAAATCCCAAAGTTTCTATGGCAGATTTGAGAGTTTTCACTCCTAAAATCCCAATGTTTCTATGGCAAATTTGGGGTTTTATAAATCACAAAATCCCAATGTTTCTATGGCAAATTTGGGGTTTTTTAAACCACAAAATCCCAATGTTTCTATGGCAAAATCAGGTTTTTTTCACCCCTAAAATCCCAATGTTTCTATGGAAATCTGGGGGTTTTTAAACCATAAAATCCCAATTTTCTATGGCAAATTCAGGTTTTTTCAGCCCTAAAATCCCAATGTTTCTATGGCCAGTTTGGGGTTTTTAATTGGTATTTAATTGGTTTTCATTGGCCCTGTTGGGATATTTGCTCCTGGCAGGGGAGGAGCAGCTCAGCCTGCCTGGGGTGGATTGATTTATAAAGAAATAACATTTATTTGATTTCAATAAATAAATATTTGCTGTTGCCAGACTGGGAGCTGGACAAGCGAGTCGGGCACAGCTCAGGGTGACAAAAGTCCTTTTGTTCCCAGCTGGGAGTGGCTCTGTGACAGCTGCGGTGGCACTGGGGTGACACTGCAGCCTGGGGTGACACTGTGAGTCCAGAGAGCCACCAGAGAGCCACCAGCCTGGGGTGACACTGAGGATCCAGAGCCACCAGCCTGGAGTGACACTGTGGATCAACAGAGCCACCAGCCTCAGGTGACACTGTGAGTCCAGAGAGCCACCAGAGAGCCACCAGCCTGGGGTGACACTGTGAGTCCAGAGAGCCACCAGCCTGAGGTGACACTGTGGGACCAGAGCCACCAGAGAGCCACCAGCCTGAGGTGACACTGTGGATCAACAGAGCCACCAGAGAGCCACCAGCCTGAGGTGACACTGCAGATCAACAGAGCCACCAGAGAGCCACCAGCCTGAGGTGACACTGTAGAATCACAGAGCCACCAGAGAGCCACCAGCCTGAGGTGACACTGTGAATCCAGAGAGCCACCAGCCTGAGGTGACAGTGTGAATCCAGAGCCACCAGAGAGCCACCAGCCTGGGGTGACACTGCAGCCTGAGGTGACACTGTGAATCCAGAGAGCCACCAGCCTGGGGTGACACTGAGGATCCAGAGCCACCAGCCTGGAGTGACACTGTGGGATCCAGAGCCACCAGCCTGGAGTGACACTGTGGATCAACAGAGCCACCAGCCTCAGGTGACACTGTGAATCCAGAGAGCCACCAGAGAGCCACCAGCCTGGGGTGACACTGTGGGACCAGAGCCACCAGAGAGCCACCAGCCTGAGGTGACACTGTGGAGCCACCAGAGAGCCACCAGCCTGAGGTGACACTGTGGATCCAGAGCCACCAGAGAGCCACCAGCCTGGGGTGACACTGCAGCCTGGGGTGACATTGTGAATCCAGAGCCACCAGCCTGAGGTGACACTGCAGCCTGAGGTGACATTGTGAATCCAGAGAGCCACCAGCCTGGGGTGACATTGCCAAACAGAGAGCCACCAGCCTGAGGTGACACTGTGGACCAAGAGAGCCACCAGCCTGAGGTGACACTGTGGATCCAGAGCCACCAGAGAGCCACCAGCCTGGGGTGACACTGCAGCCTGGGGTGACATTGTGAATCCAGAGCCACCAGCCTGAGGTGACACTGCAGCCTGAGGTGACATTGTGAATCCAGAGCCACCAGCCTGGGGTGACATTGCAATAGAGAGCCACCAGCCTGAGGTGACACTGTGGACCAAGAGAGCCACCAGCCTGAGGTGACACTGTGGGACCAGAGCCACCAGAGAGCCACCAGCCTGGGGTGACACTGCAATAGAGAGCCACCAGCCTGAGGTGACACTCCCTGAGGATCCAGAGCCACCAGTAGAGCCACCAGCCTGGAGTGACACTGAATCCAGAGCCACCAGCCTGGGGTGACACTGCAGGACATGGTGAGTGACAATTCCCACTTTGCCAGCCTTTTCCTTCTCCTCAGTTTGATAATTCCATCTTTTCCAGCCCTTCTGTTCTCTCACTTCTATCATCTCAATTTCTACAGCCTTTTCAATCTCCTCTCAATTTTATTATTTTAACTTTTCTAACCTTTTAATTCGTCTCTCAATTTTGATAATTTCATCTTTCCCAGCCCTTCCATTCTCTCAGTTTGATAATTCCAACTTTTCCAGCCTTTTCCTTCTCCTCTGGTTTATAATTCCATATTTTCCATATTCCATTTCCATTCTATTTCCGTAGAAATTCTATATTTTCCTTCTTCTCTGGTTTATAATTCCATATTTTCCATATTCCATTTCCATTCTATTTCCATAGAAATTCTATATTTTCCTTCTTCTCTGGTTTATAATTCCATATTTTCCAGCTTTTTCATTCTTTTTTGGTTTATAATTCCATATTTTCCAGCCTTTTCCTTCTCCTCTCAGTTCTATATTTCAGATTTTTCAGCTCCTTCCATTCTCTCTGTTTTATCACTTCATCTTCTACAGCCTTTTAATTCTTCTCTCAGTTCTATAATTTAATATAATTTCATTTTTCCAGCCTTTTCATTCTCCTCTCACTTTTATAATTCCAACTTTTCCAGATCTTCCATTCTCCTGAATCTCCTGAAGGTTTTAGGGCTTTTTTTTTTTCCTCTCTAAATCCCAAATTAAGGGGTGAAACTGTGGGGCTTGGTGGAAAATGCAAATGAAATAAATCATAACAAATATTTGTTAACAAATAACAAAGGAGATTTTTCGGCTTTTAAATGGGATTTTTCGGCTTTTAAAGGAGATTTTTTGGTTTTTAAATGGGATTTTTTGGCTTTTAAAGGAGATTTTTTTGGCTTTTAAATGGGATTTTTTGGCTTTTAAATGGGATTTTTTGGCTTTTAAAGGAGATTTTTTGGCTTTTAAATGGGATTTTTCAGCTTTTAAATGGGAATTTTTGGCTTTTAAATGGGATTTTTTGGCTTTTAAAGGGGATTTTTTGGCTTTTAAAGGGGATTTTTTGGCTTTTAAATGGGATTTTTTGGCTTTTAAATGGGATTTTTCGGCTTTTAAATGGGATTTTTTGGCTTTTAAAGGAGATTTTTTCGGCTTTTAAATGAGATTTTTTGGCTTTTAAATGGGATTTTTTGGCTTTTAAATGGGATTTTTTGGCTTTTAAATGGGATTTTTCGGCTTTTAAAGGAGATTTTTTTGGCTTTTAAAGGGGATTTTTCAGAGATTTTTCAGCTCAGCTTTATTTCCAAGTGGTTCAATAAACCCCAGCAGCTCCAATCTATAAAATGTTGGAATGTCATGAGGTGGAAATCAAAAATATTGATGGTTGAGTCAAAGTCTAGGAGAGCTGAAGGGAAAAAACCATCCTGATTACTTTGATGGGATGGAAATTTAATTTGAATTATTTTAGGGATGGAAATTTTATTTTATTTATTTTATTTTGGAAATCCAGACCTTTGAATGTGTCCTGATTGATTTGAGGGATGGAAATTTCGTTTTATTTTATTTTATTGTATTGTATTTGTATTTTACTTTATTGTATTTTATTTGTATTTTATTTGTATTTTATTTTATTTTATTTTACTTAATTTATTTTATTTTTTTAAAATTTTATTTTATTTTATTTTTTATGGAAATCCAGACCTTTGATTGCATCCTGATTGATTTGAGGGATGGAAATTTCATTTTATTTTATTTTATTTTGTTTTATTGTATTGTATTTGGTTTTTTGTTTTTTTGGTTTTTTAATTTTTTAAAATTTTATTTTAGGATGGAAATCCAGGCCTTTGATTGTGTCCTGATTGATTTGGGGGATGGAAATTTTATTTTATTTTATTTTATTTTATTTTATTTTATTTTATTATGGACATCCAGGCCCTTGATTGCATCCTGATTGATTTGAGGGATGGAAATTTAATTTAATTTAATTTAATTTTTATTTATTTTATTTTATTTTAGGGGTGGAAATCCAGGCCCATGATTGCGTCCTGATTGATGATTTGATTTGATTTGATTTCATTTCATTTCATTTCATTTCATTATGGAAATCCAGGCTCTCGATTGCATCCTGATTGATGATTTGATTTGATTTGATTTTATTTTATTTTATTTTATTTTATTTTATTTTATTTCATTATGGAAATCCAGGCTCTCGATTGCATCCTGATTGATTTGAAGGATGGAAATACCGTTTTATTATATTATTTTTTATTTTATTTATATTTTATTTATTTTAATTTTTATTTTATTTTATTTTATTTTATTTTATTTTATTTTATTTTATTTTATTTTATTTTAGAAATCCAGGCCTTTGATTGTGTCCTGATTGCTTTGAGGGATGGAAATTTCATTTTATTTTATTTTATTTATATTTTATTTTATTTATTTTTATTTTATTTTATTTTATTTTATTTTATTTTGGAAATCCAGGCCCTTGATTGCATCCTGGTTGATTTGAGGGATGGAAAGTTAATTTAATTTAATTTTTATTTATTTAAAATTTTATTTTATTTTATTTTATCTCATTTCTCCCGGCAGGTTTCAGATGGGGAATGTTGTGTGGAAATGTTGGATTCCAACTCCTCCTGCCCTGGGAGCCAACAGTGCAGCCCAGGTGGGGCTGGGAGGAATCCTGGGATTCTGGGGAGATCCTGGGATTTTGGGAGAAAATCCTGGGATTCTGGGGAAATCCTGGGATTTTGGGGAAATCCTGGGATTTGGAGAGAAAATAATGGGATTCTGGGGAAATCCTGGGAGAAAATCCTGGGATTCTGGGGAAATCCTGGGATTCTGGGGAAATCCTGGGATTTTGGGGAAATCCTGGGATTTTGGGAGAAAATCCTGGGATTTTGGGAGAAAATCCTGGGATTCTGGGGAAATCCTGGGATTCTGGGGAAATCCTGGGATTCTGGGAGAAAATCCTGGAATTTTGGGAGAAAATCCTGGGATTTTGGGGAAATCCTGGGATTCTGGGGAAATCCTGGGATTCTGGGGAAATCCTGGGATTTTGGGAGAAAATCCTGGGATTCTGGGGAAATCCTGGGATTCTGGGGAAATCCTGGGATTCTGGGAGAAAATCCTGGGATTTTGGGAGAAAATCCTGGGATTTTGGGGAAATCCTGGGATTCTGGGGAGATCCTGGGATTTTTGGGAAATCCTGGGATTCTGGGGAAATCCTGGGATTTTGGGGAAATCCTGGGATTCTGGGAGAAAATCCTGGGATTTTGGGGAAATCCTGGGATTCTGGGGAAATCCTGGGATTCTGGGGAAATCCTGGGATTCTGGGAGAAAATCCTGGGATTTTGGGGAAATCCTGGGATTCTGGGAGAAAATCCTGGGATTTTGGGGAAATCCTGGGATTTTGGGAGAAAATCCTGGGATTCTGGGGAAATCCTGGGATTTTGGGGAAATCCTGGGATTTTTGGGAAATCCTGGGATTCTGGGGAAATCCTGGGATTTGGAGAGAAAATAATGGGATTCTGGGGAAATCCTGGGATTCTGGGGAAATCCTGGGAGAAAATCCTGGGATTCTGGGGAAATCCTGGGATTCTGGGGAAATCCTGGGATTCTGGGAGAAAATAGTGGAATTTTGGGAGAAAATCCTGGGATTTTGGGGAAATCCTGGGATTCTGGGGAAATCCTGGGATTTTGGGGAAATCCTGGGATTTTTGGGATAAAGTCGGGGAATTTTGGGGAAAAAATCATGGAATTTTGGGAGAAAACAATGGAATTTTTGGGTGAAAATAATCATGGAATTTTGGGAGAAAATAATGGAATTTTTGGATGAAAATAATCATGGAATTTTGGGAGAAAATTGTGGAATTTTTTGGGGAAAATCCTGGAATTTTGGGATAAAATTGTGAAATTTTTGGGATAAAGTCGGGGAATTTTGGGGAAAAAATCATGGAATTTTGGGGAGAAAATTGTGGAATTTTGGGAGAAAATAATGGAATTTTGGGAGAAAAGCATGTAATTATTGGAGAAAATAATGGAATTTTTGGGAGAAAATCATGGAATTTTTTTGGAAAATAGTGGAATTTTGGGAGAAAATAATGGAATTTTTTTGTTAAAATCATGGAATTTTGGGAGAAAATAATGGAATTTTTGGGTTAAAATCCTGGAATTTTGGGAGAAAATAGTGGAATTTTTTGGAGAAAATCATGGAATTTTTTGGTTAAAATCATGGAATTTTTTGGGATAAAATCGTGGAATTTTGGGTGAAAATCCTGGAATTTTTGGGAGAAAATAATGGAATTTTTTGGAGAAAATAATGGAATTTTTGGGAGAAAATAATGGAATTTTTGGGAGAAAATCACAGAATTTTTGGGAGAAAATAATAGAATTTTTGGGAGAAAATTGTGGAATTTTGGGAGAAAATAGTGGAATTTTTGGGATAAAATCAAGGAATTTTTGGTTAAAATCATGGAATTTTGGGAGAAAATCGTGGAATTTTTGGGAGAAAATCATGGAATTTTGGGAGAAAATCATGGAATTTTGGGGAAAATCATGGAATTTTTGGGAGAAAATCCTAGAATTTTTGGAAAAAATCATGGAATTTTTGGTTAAAATCTTGGAATTTTTCTGATAAAATAATGAGATTTTTGGGATAATTTTTCACCTAAAATAATGGAATTTTGGGGAAAAATCATGGAATTTTTTGGGGAAAATCATGGAATTTTGGGGAAAAATAGTGGAATTTTTTGTTAAAATCATGGAATTTTTGGGAAAAAATCATAGCATTTTTGGGATAAAATCATGGAATTTTTGGTTAAAATCATGGAATTTTGGGAGAAAATAATGGAATTTTTGGGATAATTTTTGGGAGAAAATCCTGGAATTTTGGGAGAAAATCCTGGAATTTTTGGGACAAAATAATGGAATTTTGGGAGAAAATCCTGGAATTTTTTAGTTAAAATTGTGGAATTTTGGGATAAAATTGTGAAATTTTTGGGATAAAGTCGGGGAATTTTGGGGAAAAAATCATGGAATTGTGGGAGAAAAAGATGGAATTTTGGGGAGGAAATAATGGAATTTTGGGTGAAAATAATGGAATTTTGGGAGAAAATGGAATTTTGGGAGAAAATCATGGAATTTTTGGGAGAAAATCATGGAATTTTTGGGATAAGATAATGGAATTTTGGGATCCTTTGGGTTGGGAAAAAACCCTTAAAATCATTTGTTCCATGGGAAAATTCCAGGGAAAATTCCAGGGAAAAAAGAATCCTGATTTTTTTTTGGGATTTAGTATCAAAATCCCCTCAGAAGTTTGGGAATTCCCAGAAAATCAGGAATTTCTGCAGTTTTTTTCTGGAAATTCCAAAGAAATTGGGAATTCCTGCTGTGTTTATTGGGAATTCCCAGAAAATCAGGAATTTCTCCTGGTTTTTTTCCAGGAATTCCCAAAAAATCAGGAATTCCTGCAGTTTTTTTCTGGGAATTTCTATTCTTCTTCCTTCCCAAGTTTGGGAATTCCCAGAAAATTGGGAATTTCTGCTGGTTTTTTATGGGAATTCCAAGGAAATCAGGAATTCCTGCTGGTTTTTTAATGGGAATTCCCAGAAAATTGGGAATTCCTGCTGTGTTTATTGGGAATTCCCAGAAAATCAGGAATTTCTTGTGTTTTTCCTTCCCAAGTTTGGGAATTCCCAGAAAATTGGGAATTTCTCCTGATTTTTTTCTGGAAATTCCCAGAAAATCAGGAATTTCTGCTGATTTTTTTCTGGAAATTCCAAAAAATTGGGAATTCCTGCTGTGTTTATTGGGAATTCCCAGAAAATAGGAAATTTCTCCTGTTTTTCCTTCCCAAGTTTGGGAATTCCCAGAAAATCAGGAATTTCTGCTGATTTTTTAATTGGAATTCCAAGAAAATCAGGAATTTTTGCAGTTTTTTCTGGGAATTCCCAGAAAATTGGAAATTCCTGCTTTTTTTTTTTCCCTAGGAATTCCCAGAAAATCAGGAATTTCTTCTGTTTTTCCTTCCTAAGTTTGGAAATTCCCAGAAAATTGGGAATTTCTGCTGTTTTTTTAATGGGAATTCCCAGAAAATCAGAAATTTCTCCTGTTTTTTCCCAGGAATTCCCAAAAAATCAGGAATTCCTGCTGAGAATTCCCAGAAAATCAGGATTTTTTCCCATTTTCCTCCCTTTTCCATGTTTTTTTTTGCAGGATGTTTCCGCAGGTGGAACGAGGATGGAAGCAGCAGCTGCGTGAAGTGTGGGAATGAATCCCAAATAAACCCTACAGGGAACGAGCTGAGGGAGTGCAGGAACTGTGAGTTTGTATGGGATTTTGTACAAATCCTAAATCAATCCCAAATAAACCCTACAGGGAACGAGCTGAGGGAGTGCAGGAACTGTGAGTTTGTATGGGATTTTGTACAAATCCTAAATAAATCCTACAGGGAATGAGCTCAGGGAGTGCAGGAATTGTGAGTTTTTGTGGGATTTTGTAAAAATCCTAAATCAATCCCAAATAAACCCTACAGGGAATGAGCTCAGGGAGTGCAGGAATTGTGAGTTTGTATGGGATTTTGTACAAATCCTAACAAATAAACCCTACAGGGAATGAGCTCAGGGAGTGCAGGAACTGTGAGTTTTTATGGGATTTTGTAAAAATCCTAAATCAATCCCAAATAAATCCTACAGGGAATGAGCTCAGGGAGTGCAGGAATTGTGAGTTTGTATGGGATTTTGTAAAAATCCTAAATCAATCCCAAATCAATCCTACAGGGAATGAGCTCAGGGAGTGCAGGAATTGTGAGTTTGTATGGGATTTTGTAAAAATCCTAAATCAATCCCAAATCAATCCTACAGGGAATGAGCTCAGGGAGTGCAGGGATTGTGAGTTTGTATGGGATTTTGTAAAAATCCTAAATCAATCCCAAATAAACCCTACAGGGAATGAGCTCAGGGAGTGCAGGAATTGTGAGTTTTTGTGGGATTTTGTAAAAATCCTAAATCAATCCCAAATCAATCCCACAGGGAACGAGCTCAGGGAGTGCAGGAATTGGGAGTTTTTATGGGATTCTGTAAAAATCCTAAATCAATCCCAAATCAATCCTACAGGGAACGAGCTGAGGGAGTGCAGGAATTGTGAGTTTGTATGGGATTTTGTAAAAATCCTAAAATCAATCCTACAGGGAATGAGCTCAGGGAGTGCAGGGATTGTGAGTTTTTGGGGAATTCTGTAAAAATCCCAAATCAATCCCACAATTTGGGTGGAAATCCCAGAATTTGGGTCAAAAATCCCACAATTTGGGGTTAAATCCCACAATTTGGGTTAAAATCCCACAATTTGGGTGGAAATCCCAGAATTTGGGTGGAAAACCCACAATTTGGGTCAAAATTCCGTAATTTGGGTTAAAATCCCACAGTTTTTGGGTGGAAATCCTACAGTTTGGGTCAAAATCCCACAATTTGGGTTAAAATCCCACAATTTGGGTTCAAACCCCACAGTTTGGGTTCAAACCCCACAATTTGGGTTCAAACCCCACAGTTTGGGTTCAAACCCCACAGTTTGGGTCAAAACCCCACAGTTTGGGCTCAAACCCCACAATTTTTTGGCTGAAATCCCATACTTCGTTTCCAGCCGGCAGCAAAGGGATGAGTTCCCAACTGAACATCAGCGCAGTGACCCCGCTGAGCCAGAGCCTGGGTGAGCGATGGCGTTGGGATTGGGATTGGGATTGGGATTTGGGATTTGGGATTTGGGATTTTGGGGATTTAAAGGTTGGAATTTTGGGATTTAGGGATTGGAATTTTGGGATTTTGGGGATTTAAATGAGGGGGGGGTGGAATTTTGGGGATTTAGGGATTTGAACTGTGGGATTTAGGGATTTAAATGGTGGAATTTGGGGATTTGAATTTTGGAATTTTGGGATTTAAAAGTTGGAATTTTGGGATTTAAACATTGGAATTTTAGGGATTTTGGGATTTAAATGTTGGGATTTCGGGATTTAGGGATTTGAATTTTGGGGATTTAGGGATTGGGATTTTGGGGAATTAAATGTTTGGATTTTGGGATTTAGGGATTTAAAGGTTGGAATTTTGGGATTTAGGGGTTCAAATTTGGGGATTTGGGATTTTGGGAGTTGGGATTTGGGATTTTGGGATTTGGGGTTTTGGGATTTTGGGATTTGGGATTTGGGGATTTGGGATTTGGGGATTGGGGATTGGGGATTTGGGATTTGGGGATTTGGGATTTGGGGATTGGGGATTTTGGGCTTTGGGATTTGGGATTTTGGGATTTAAAGGTTGGGATTTTGGGATTTGGAATTTTGGGATTTGGAATTTTGGGATTTGGGATTTGGGATTTGAATTTTGGGATTTGGGATTTTGGGATTTAAAGGTTGGGATTTAGGGATTTAGGGATTGGAATTTTGGGATTTGGGGATTGGGGATTTGGGGTTTGGGATTTGGGGATTGGGGATTTAAAGGTTGCAATTTTGGGATTTGGGGATTTGGGATTTTGGGATTTTGGTATTTAAATGATGGGATTTGGGATTTTGGGATTTGGGATTTGAATTTTGGGATTTGGGGTTTGGGATTTTGGGATTTAAAGGTTGGGATTTAGGGATTTAGGGATTGGAATTTTGGGATTTTGGGATTGGGGATTTTGGGCTTTGGGATTTGGGGATTTGGGATTTGGGGTTTTGGGATTTAGGGATTTGGAATTTTGGGATTTGGGGATTGAAACTTTGGGATTTGGGGATTTGGAATTTGGGGATTTGGGATTTTGGGATTTTGGGATTTGGGGATTGAAACTTTGGGATTTGGGATTTGGGAATTTGGGATTTGGGGATTGGGGATTTGGGATTTTGGGATTTGGGATTTTGGGGATTTGGGGATTTGGGATTTTGGGAATTTGGGATTTGGGGATTTGAATTTTGGGATTTGGGATTTTGGGATTTGGGATTTGAATTTTGGGATTTGGGATTTTGGGATTTAAAGGTTGGGATTTAGGGATTTAGGGATTGGAATTTTGGGATTTGGGGATTGAAACGTTGGGATTTGGGGATTTGGGATTTGGGATTTGGGATTTGGGGATTTGGGATTGAAACTTTGGGATTTGGGATTTAAATGGTGGAAAAATTGATTTAATGAGTAAAAACACTGATTTAATGAGTAAAAAAAGCTGATTTAATGTGTTCAAATGACCTGCTTGCTCTCCAAACGCTGAATTTTGGGCTCAATTCCCGCTTTTTGGGATATTTTTCCCCAGGAAGCTCGGAAGTGATTTAAAAAGTGATTTAATGAGTAAAAAAACTGATTGAATGAGTTTAAAAAGTGATTTTAAAAGTGATTTAGTGAGTAAAAAACCCAATTTAATGAATTTAAAACCCCATTTCATTTACTAACCTGACTGCCAGGTACTTGATTGAATTCCAAACGCTGAATTTTGGGCTCAATTCCCGTTTTTTTGGGATATTTTCCCCCAGGAAGCTCGGAAGTGATTTAAAAAGTGATTTAAAAAGAGTAAAAAAAATTGATGTAATGAATTTAAAAAGTGATTTAAAAAGTGATTTAATGAGTAAAAAAAGTGATTTAATGAGTTTAAAAAGTGATTTAAAAAGTGATTTAATGAGTAAAAAAAGTGATTTAATGAGTAAAAAAAATTGATTTAATGTGTTTAAAAAGTGATTTAATGAGTAAAAAAAATTGATTTAATGAGTAAAAAAAAAGTGATTGAATGAGTAAAAAAAGTGATTTAAAAAGTGATTTAATGAGGAAAAAACCTGATTTAATGAGTGAAAAAAATTGATTAAATGAATTTAAAAAGTGATTTAATGAGTAAAAAAAAGTGATTTAATGAGTAAAAAAAGTTATTTAATGAGTAAAAAACCTGATTGAATGAGTAAAAAAGTGATTTAAAAAGTGATTTAATGAGTAAAAAAAGTGATTTAATGAATTTAAAACCCCATTTCATTTACTAACCTGACTGCCAAGTACTTGATTGAATTCCAAACGCTGAATTTTGGGCTCAATTCCCGTTTTTTGGGATATTTTCCCCCAGGAAGCTCGGAAGTGATTTAAAAAGTGATTTAATGAGTAAAAAAAGTGATTTAAAAAGTGATTTAATGAGTAAAAAAATTGATTTAATGAATTTAAAAAGTGATTTAAAAAGTGATTTAATGAGTAAAAAAATTGATTTAATGAGTAAAAAAATGTGATTTAATGAGGTAAAAAAAGTGATTTAATGAGTAAAAAAATGTGATTTAACGAGTAAAAAAAGTGATTTAATGAGTAAAAAAGTGATTTTATGAATTTAAAAAGTGATTTAATGAATTTAAAAGTGATTTAATGAGTAAAGAAAAAGTGATTTAATGAGGTAAAAAAATTGATTTAATGAGTAAAAAAAGTGATTTAAAAAGTGATTTAATGAGTAAAAAAAGTGATTGAATGAGTAAAAAAAGTGATTTAAAGAGTAAAAAACCCAATTTAATGAATTTAAAACCCCATTTCATTTACTAACCTGACTGCCAGGTACTTGATTGAATTCCAAGCGCTGAATTTTGGGCTCAATTCCCGTTTTTTGGGATCTTTTCCCCCCAGGAAGCTCGGAAGTGATTTAAAAAGTGATTGAATGAGTAAAAAGTGATTTAAAAAGTGATTTAATGAGTAAAAAAAGTGATTTAATGAGTAAAAAAATTGATTTAATGTGTTTAAAAGTGATTTAATGAGTAAAAAAATTGATTTAATGAGTAAAAAAAGTGATTTAATGTGTTAAAAAAGTGATTTAATGTGTTAAAAATAGATTTAATGAGTAAAGAAAAAGTGATTGAATGAGTAAAAAAGTGATTTAATGAGTAAAAAAGTGATTTAATGAGTAAAAAACTGATTTAAAAAGTGATTTAATGAGTAAAAAAATTGATTTAAAGAGTAAAAAACCCGATTTAATGAATTTAAAACCCCATTTCATTTACTAACCTGACTGCCAGGTACTTGATTGAATTCCAAGCGCTGAATTTTGGGCTCTATTCCCGTTTTTTTGGGATATTTTCCCCCAGGAAGCTCGGAGGTTGCCGTTTCGCTCATCCTGGGCACGTTCTCCATCAGTTTGTTCCTCATCCTCTCGGTGGCTTTCTTCTTCTTCCTCAAACGAACCAACAGGCTGCCCGGCCTCTGCTACGGGAAAAACAGAGGTAGAAAGGCAATGTAGTGCCTAGTTAGTAATTTTTTAAATTAATGGTTGATAATTAATTTTTAATGATTCATTTTTAATTAATTTTGCTCCCTGGACGGATTGAAATTTGAATTTTTTTCCTCAATTTTCTTCGTGGCAGAGTTTGAATTTTATGGAGCTGCTGGTTTTGTCATGATTGTCCCCAAAAAATTTAATTTATTTTTGTTTTTTATTTTTATTTTATTTTATTTTATTTTATTTTATTTTATTTTATTTATTTTTTAAATTATTAATTAACTGCGAATTAATTTAATTTAATATTTTTTAAATTACATTTGTGGATGGATTTTTGTGGAGTTTTTTTGGTTTTGGAATAAAACTTTTATTTTTTTAATTTTTGGAATGGATTTATTCCATTTGTGGATGGATTTTCCCAAATTAGTCATTTTTTAAATTAATTTTGCTCTGTTAATTGACTGAAATTTGAATTTTTCCTCAAACGAACCAACAAACTGCCCAGCCTCTTCTACAGCAAAAACAAAGGTAAAACATGGGAATTAATTCCTAAATTGTTAATTTTATTAATTAATTAATTCCTAAATTATTAATTTTTTTTATTAATTTGGTTCTACAGGAAAAACAAAGGTAAAACATGGGAATTTAGTCCCAAATTACTCATTTTTTTAATTAATTTTGTTCTACAGGAAAAACAAAGGTAAAAAAAGGGGATATTAGTCAATAAATTCCCAAATTATTCATTTTTTTAATTAATTTTGTTCTGTTAATTGATTGAAATTTGAATTTTTCCTCAAACGAACCAACAAACTGCCAAAGCTCTTCTACAGCAAAAACAAAGGTAAAACATGGGAATTAATTCCTACATTGTTAATTTTATTAATTCCTAAATTAGTAATTTTTTAATTAATTAATTCCCAAATTATTAATTTTTTTTATTAATTTGGTTCTACAGGAAAAACAAAGGTAAAACATGGGAATTTAGTCCCAAAAAAGCAAAGGTAAAACATGGGAATTTAGTCCCAAAAAAACAAAGGTAAAAAATGGGAATTTAGTCCCAAATTTTGGGAATTTAGTCCCAAAAAAAAAAAAGGTAAAAAAATGGGAATTTAGTCCCTAAATTGTTAATTTAATTAATTAATTAATTCCTAAATGATTAATTTTTTAATTAATTAATTAAATAAATTATTAATTTTCAAAATTAATTTGGTTCTACAGGAAAAACAAAGGTAAAAAATGGGAATTTAGTCCCAAATTAATGATTTTTTTAATTAATTTTGCTCTGTTAATTGATTGAAATTTGAATTTTTCCTCAAACGAACCAACAAACTGCCAAAGCTCTTCTACAGCAAAAACAAAGGTAAAAATGGAATTAATTCCCCAAATTGTTAATTTTATTGAGTAATTAATTCCCAAATTAGTCATTTTTTAAATTAATTTTTTTTCTACAGGAAAAATAAAGGTGAAAAATGGGAATTTAGTCCCAAAATAGTCATTTTTTTTTCATTAATTTATTCCTAAATTAGTCATTTTTTTCATTAATTAATTCCTAAATTTGTCATTTTTTAAATTAATTTGGTTCTACAGGAAAAACAAAGGTAAAAAATGGGAATTTGGGCAATTTATTCCCCAAATTATTAATTCTATTAATCAATTTTGTTCCCTGAATGGATTGAAATTTGAATTTTTCCTCAATTTTCTTCATGGCAGAGTTTGAATTTTATGGAGTTCCTGGTTTTATCGTGATTATCCCCAAAAAATTTAATTTATTTTCATTTAATTTAATTTTTCAAATTTTTTTTAAATTTTAAATTAATCATTAATTAATTTTATTTTATTTAATATTTTTTTCATTCTGTTTGTGGATGGATTTTTGTGGAGTTTTTTTTTTTATTTGGGAATAAAATTTTATTTTTTTTTTAAATTTTGGAATAGAATTATTCCATTTCCTGAATGGATTTTGGAAAACTATTCATTCCCAGCCTTGGAAATGAATAGAAATTAATTGAAATTATTTGAAATTAATAGAAATTAATTGAAATTAATCTAAATTAATTGAAATTACTTTTTTTCTCTTTTCAGCATCTGTTCTCCAGCCCAATGAAACAGTGAGTGAAATTTGCTTTTCTGACAATAAAAAGTGATTTTTTTGACATTAATGTGATCAGAAACCTAAAAAATTCTGAATTTTTCAAGGAAAAACAACTATAAATCGGTTTTTTTTGACATTAATATGATTAGAAACCAAAAAAATATTCTGAACTTTTTAAGGAAAAACAATTTAAATTTTTTTTTTTTTTTTACATTCCTATGATGCAAAACCTAAAAAATTCCTGGATTTGAAGGAAAAATAATTAAAAAAAAAGTGATTTTTTTTGACATGAATATGATTAGAAACCTAAAAAATTTCTGAACTTTTTAAGGAAAAACAATTAAAAATGGGGTTTTTTTGGCATTAATATGATTAGAAACCTAAAAAAATTCTGAATTTTTTAAGGAAAAAGTGCTTTTTTTGACATGAATATGATTAGAAACCTAAAAAAATCTAAATTTTTTAAGGAAAAACAATTAAAAAATGCTTTTTTTTGACATTAATGTGATCAGAAACCTAAAAAAATTCTGAATTTTTTGAGGAAAACCAATTATAAATCGATTTTTTTCGCATGAATATGATCAGAAACCTAAAAAACTCCTAAATTTTTTAAGGAAAAACCCTTAAAAAATCGGGTTTTTTTCACATTAATATAATTAAAAACCTAAAAAAATTTAAATTTTTTAAGGAAAAACAATTAAAAAATGCTTTTTTTGACATTAATGTGATCAGAAACCTAAAAAACATTCTGATTTTTTGAAGGAAAACCAATAGTAAATTGGTTTTTTTGGCATTAATATGATCAGAAACCTAAAATATATTCTGAATTTTTTAAGGAAAAGCAATTAATTTTTTTTTTGTTTACATTCCTATGCTTAGAAACCAAAAAAAAATTTAAATTTTTTAAGGAAAAACAATTAAAAAATGGGTTTTTTACATTAACATGATCAGAAACCTAAAAAAATTCTGATTTTTTGAAGGAAAACCAATTGTAAATTGGTTTTTTTGGCATTAATATGATCAGAAACCTAAAAAATATTCTGAATTTTTTAAGGAAAAACCCTTAAAAAATCGGGTTTTTTTCACACTGAATAGAATTAAAAACCTAAAAAATTTAAATTTTTTAAGGAAAAACAATTAAAAAATGCTTTTTTTGACATTAATGTGATCAGAAACCTAAAAAAATTCTGATTTTTTGGAGGAAAAACAATTGTAAATTGGTTTTTTTGGCATTAATATGATCAGAAACCTAAAAAATATTCTGAATTTTTTAAGGAAAAAATGCTTTTTTTACATTAATGTGATCAGAAACCTAAAAACATTCTGAATTTTTTAAGGCAAACCAATTATAAATCGTTTTTTTTCCGCATGAATATGATCAGAAACCTAAAAAACTCCTAAATTTTTTAAGGAAAAACCCTTAAAAAATCGGGGTTTTTTCACATTAATATAATTAAAAACCTAAAAAAATTTAAATTTTTTAAGGAAAAACAATTAAAAAATGCTTTTTTTGACATTAATGTGATCAGAAACCTAAAAAAATTCTGATTTTTTGAAGGAAAACCAATTATAAATTGGTTTTTTTGGCATTAATGTGATCAGAAACCTAAAAAATATTCTGAATTTTTTAAGGAAAAAATGCTTTTTTCCCATTAATGTGATCAGAAACCTAAAAATATTCTGAATTTTTTGAGGAAAACCAATTATAAATCGATTTTTTTCCGCATGAATATGATCAGAAACCTAAAAAACTCCTAAATTTTTTAAGGAAAAACCCTTAAAAAATCGGGTTTTTTTCACATTCATATAATTAAAAACCTAAAAAAATTGAATTTTTTAAGGAAAAACAATTAAAAAATGCTTTTTTTTCACATTAATGTGATCAGAAACCTAAAAAAATTCTGATTTTTTGGAGGAAAAACAATTGTAAATTGGTTTTTTTGGCATTAATATGATCAGAAACCTAAAAAATATTCTGAATTTTTTAAGGAAAAAATGCTTTTTTTCCCATTAATGTGATCAGAAACCTAAAAACATTCTGAATTTTTTAAGGCAAACCAATTATAAATCGATTTTTTTCCGCATGAATATGATCAGAAACCTAAAAAACTCCTAAATTTTTTAAGGAAAAACCCTTAAAAAATCGGGTTTTTTTCACATTAATATAATTAAAAACCTAAAAAAATTGAATTTTTTAAGGAAAAACAATTAAAAAATGCTTTTTTTGACATTAATATGATCAGAAACCTAAAAAAATTCTGATTTTTTGGAGGAAAAACAATTGTAAATTGGTTTTTTTGACATTAATATGATCAGAAACCTAAAAAATATTCTGAATTTTTTAAGGAAAAAATGCTTTTTTCCCATTAATATGATCAGAAACCTAAAAAATATTCTGAATTTTTTAAAGGAAAAGCAATTAATTTTTTTTTTGTTTACATTCCTATGCTTAGAAACCAAAAAAATTCCTGTTTTTTTAAAGGAAAAAATGCTTTTTCTGACATGAATATGCTTAGAAACCTAAAAAAAATTTAAATTTTTTAAGGAAAAACAATTAAAAAATGGGTTTTTTACATTAATATGATCAGAAACCTAAAAAATATTCTGAATTTCTTAAGGAAAAATGCTTTTTTTCCCATTAATGTGATCAGAAACCTAAAAACATTCTGAATTTTTTAAGGAAAACCAATTATAAATCGATTTTTTTTTCTGCATGAATATGATCAGAACCCTAAAAAATTCCTAAATTTTTTAAGGAAAAACCCTTAAAAAATCGGGTTTTTTTCACACTAATAGAATTAAAAACCTAAAAAATTTAAATTTTTTCCGGAAAACCCCCAATAAATTGAATTTTTTCCCATTTTTCCCCCCCAGGCCTCCATGATTCCCTCTGCATCCTCCTCAGGTGAGGAAATCCCGCTGGGGTTTTGCTGCTCTTCCCATCCTGCCTGAGAAAACCGGGAATTCGGGAATTCGGGAATTCGGGAATTCGGGAATCCGGGAATTCGGGAAATCCCAAAAACTCCGCGGCGAAAATCCCAATAAACGCTGAGCTGGCTGCTGGGTTGGGTTGAGTTTGTGGGGTGGGTTTGGGGTTTGGGGTTGATTTTGGGGTTAATTTTGGGGTTTTGGGGTTGATTTTGGGGTTAATTTTGGGGTTTTGGGGTTGGTTTGGGGTTTGTGGGGTTGATTTTGGGGTTTTGGGGATAATTGGGGTTTTTGGGGTTTGTGGGGTTGATTTTGGGGTTAATTTTGGGGTTTTGGGGTTGAGTTTTGTGGGGTTGATTTTGGGGTTTGGGGTTGTTTTGGGGTTAATTTTGGGGTTTTGGGGTTGATTTGGGGTTTTGGGGTTGAATTGGGGTTTGGGGTTGATTTTGGGGTTTTGGGGTTGATTTTGGGGTTAATTTTGGGGTTTTGGGGTTGATTTGGGGTTTTGGGGTTCAGTTTTGTGGGGCTGATTTGGGGTTTTGGGGTTAATTTTGGGGTTTGTGGGGTTGATTTGGGGTTTGGGGTTGATTTGGGGTTTTGGGGTTGATTTGGGGTTTTGGGGTTGAGTTTTGTGGGGTTGATTTGGGATTTTGGGGTTAATTTGGGGTTTAATTTTGGGGTTTGTGGGTTTAATTTTGGGGTTTTGGGGTGAATTTTGGGTTTGTGGGGTTGATTTGGGGTTTTGGGGTTGATTTTGGGGTTTTGGGGTTGAGTTTTGTGGGGTTGATTTTGGGGTTTTGGGGTTAATTGGGGGTTTTGGGGTTGATTTTGGAGTTGAGTTTTCTGGGGTTGATTTGGGGTTTTGGGGTTGATTTGGGGTTTTGGGGTTGATTTGGGGTTTTGGGGTTGATTTTGGGGTTTTGGGATGAATTTGGGGTTTGTGGGGTTGATTTTGGGGTTAATTTTGGGTTTTGGGGCTCAGTTTTCTGGGGTTGATTTGGGGTTTTGGGGTTAAGTTTGGGTTTGAGGTTTAATTTGGGGTTTTGTGGGTTTAATTTTGGGGTTTTGGGGTTGATTTGGGATTTTGGGGTTGATTTTGGGTTTTGGGGTTGATTTGGGGTTTGTGGGGTTGATTTGGGGTTTGTGGGGTTGATTTTGGGGTTTTGGGGTTGATTTGGGGTTTGTGGGGTTGATTTTGGGTTTTGGGGTTGATTTGGGGTTTGTGGGGTTGATTTTGGGTTTAGGTTTGGGTTTTGTGGGTTTAATTTGGGGTTTGGGGTTTAATTTTGAGTTTGGGTTGAGGTTTGGGTTTGGGGTTTTGTGGGTTTAGTTTGGGTTATGTAGTTTTGGGTTTGTGGTGAGTGTGGGTTTGGGGTTGAGTTTTGTGGGTTTGGGTTTGGGTTTGGGGTTGAGGTTTGAGTTTGGGGTTGAGGTTTGGGGTTAATTTTGGGTTTTGCGGGTTTAATTTTTGGTTTGGGGTCGAGTTTTGTGGGTTTAGGGTTGGGTGTGATGGGTTTAGTTTTGGGTTTGGAGTTTAGTTTTAGGTTTTTTTTATTGGGTTTATATGATTTTGGGTTCAGTTTGTGGGGTTAATTTGTGGGTTTGAGTTTTGTGGGTTTGGGGTTTGGGTTTTGTGGGTTTAATTTTGGGTTTTGTGGGTTTAATTTTGGGTTTGGGGTTTGGGTTTTGAGTTTGGGGTTGAGTTTGGCTTTGGGGGTTGAATGTTGTGTGTTTAGCTTTGGGGTTTATGGGTTTAGTTTTGGGTTTGTGGCTGAATTTTGTGGGTTTGGGTTTGGGGTTGAGGTTTGTGGGTTTGGGTTTGGGTTTGGGGTTGAGGTTTGAGTCTGGGGTTGAGGTTTGTGGGTTTAGGTTTGGGTTTAAGTTTGGTTTTGGGGTTGAGTTCTGTGGGTTTGGGTTTAAGTTTGGTTTTGGGGTTGAGTTCTGTGGGTCTGGGTTTGGTTTTGGGGTTGTTTGCAGCTTTGGCCCCTCAGGAATCCTTGGATGGGGTTGGGAATTAATCCCAAAATCCTTGGGGTTGGAAAAGATTTTGGGTTTGGGATCAGAATCCAACCTGGATCCCCTGAATCCCCCTGACCCTGAGTGACCCCGAGGGAATTCCCACTGAAATCCTATTTCCATCACCCTGACCCCATTCCCTGAGGGAATTCCCACTAATATCCCATTTCCATCACTCTGACCCCATTCCCTGCTGGAATTCCCACTGAATATCCCATTTCCCATCACCCTGACCCCATTCCCTGAGGGAATTCCCACTAATATCCCATTCCCATCACCCTGACCCCATTCCCTGCTGGAATTCCAACCAAAACCCCATTTCCATCACTCTGACCCTGTTCCTTTATGGAATTTCCACTCAATATCCCATTCCCATCACTCTGACCCCATTCCCTGCTGGAATTCCCACTAATATCCCATTTCCATCACTCTGACCCCATTCCCTGCTGGAATTCCCACCAATATCCCATTTCCATGCACCCTGACCCCATTCCCTGCTGGAATTCCCACTCAATACCCCATTTCCATCAACCCTGACCCCATTCCCTGCTGGAATTCCCACTCAATACCCCATTTCCATCACTCTGACCCCATTCCCTGCTGGAATTCCCACTAATATCCCATTCCCATCACCCTGACCCCATTGCCTGCTGGAATTCCAACCAAAACCCCATTTCCATCACTCTGACCCTGTTCCTTTATGGAATTCCCACTAATATCCCATTCCCATCACTCTGACCCTATTCCCTGAGGTAATTTCTGTTCAAACCCCATTTCCATCACCCTGACCCTATTCCCTGAGGGAATTCCCACTAATATCCCATTCCCATCACTCTGACCCTATTCCCTCAGGGAATTTCCGTTCAAACCCCATTCCCAGCAATCCAACCCCATTCCCTTATGGAATTCCCATTCCAACCCCATTCCCATCACTCTGACCCTATTCCCTGCCGGAATTCCCATTCAAACCCCATTCCCATCGCTGACCCCATTCCCATATGGGATTTCCTCTCAAACCCCATTCCCATCACTCTGACCCCATTCCCTTATGGGATTTCCTCTCAAACCCCATTCCCATCACTGACCCCATTCCCATATGGGATTCCCTCTCCAACCCATTTCCCATCACTGACCCCATTCCCTTATGGGATTCCCTCTCAAACCCATTCCCATCACTGACCCCATTCCCATATGGGATTCCCTCTCAAACCCCATTCCCATCACTGACCCCATTCCCATATGGGATTCCCTCTCAAACCCCATTCCCATCACTGACCCCATTCCCATATGGGATTCCCTCTCAAACCCATTTCCCATTGCACTGACCCCATTCCCATATGGGATTCCCTCTCCAACCCATTGCCCATCACTCTGACCCCATTCCCTTATGGGATTCCCTCTCAAACCCCATTCCCATCACTCTGACCCCATTCCCTTATGGGATTCCTTCTCAAACCCCATTCCCATCACTCTGACCCCATTCCCTTATGGGATTCCTTCTCAAACCCCATTCCCATCACTCTGACCCCATTCCCTTATGGGATTCCTTCTCAAACCCATTCCCATCACTCTGACCCCATTCCCTTATGGGATTCCCTCTCAAACCCATTCCCATCACTCTGACCCCATTCCCTTATGGGATTCCCTCTCCAACCCCATTCCCATCACTGACCCCATTCCCTTATGGGATTCCCTCTCAAACCCATTCCCATCACTGACCCCATTCCCTTATGGGATTCCCTCTCCAACCCATTCCCATCACTCTGACCCCATTCCCTTATGGGATTCCCTCTCAAACCCATTGCCCATCACTCTGACCCCATTCCCATATGGGATTCCCTCTCAAACCCATTCCCATCACTGACCCCATTCCCATATGGGATTCCCGCTGTTTTCCCTGTTCTCATCCCCCACAGTCCGCAAGCCGCGCTATGTTCGCCGCGATCGCTCGCTGGGCTCTGCGACCCCAAAGGACAGCCGGGTGAGCCATGTCTGACCCCAAAGGGACACCGTCTGACCCCAAAGGGACACCGTCTGACCCCAAAGACAGCCGGGTGAGCCACGTCTGACCCCAAAGGGACACTGACCCCAAAGGGACACCGTCTGACCCCAAAGGGACACCGTCTGACCCCAAAGGACACCCGGGTGAGCCACGTCTGACCCCAAAGGGACACTGACCCCAAAGGGACACTGACCCCAAAGGGACACCGTCTGACCCCAAAGGGACACCGTCTGACCCCAAAGGACACCCGGGTGAGCCACGTCTGACCCCAAAGGGACACTGACCCCAAAGGGACACTGACCCCAAAGGGACACCGTCTGACCCCAAAGGGACACTGACCCCAAAGGGACACTGTGTGACCCCAAAGGGACACTGTCTGACCCCAAAGGACAGCCGGGTGAGCCACGTCTGACCCCAAAGGGACAGTGACCCCAAAGGGACACTGACCCCAAAGGGACAGCAGGGTGAGCCACGTGTGACCCCAAAGGGACACCATCTGACCCCAAAGGGACACCGGGGTTAGCCACGTGTGACCCCAAAAGGACACTGTGTGACCCCAAAGGACAGCCGGGTGAGCCACGTCTGACCCCAAAGGGACACTGACCCCAAAGGGACACTGACCCCAAAAGGACATCGGGGTGAGCCACATCTGACCCCAAAGGACACCATCTGACCCCAAAAGGACACCAGGGTGAGCCACGTGTGGCCCTAAAGGGACACTGACCCCAAAGGGACACTGACCCCAAAAGGACAGCAGGCTGACCCCAGAAGGACACCGTCTGACCCCAAAAGGACACCGGGGTGACCCACATCTGACCCCAAAGCCTCCAGGACCCTTTTCCCGATCCACCAAGTGCCAGGAAGGTTCCAGAAGCTGCTGACCCTAAGGAATTCCAGGGTTTGTGCCAAAGGATCCCAAAGGATCCCAAAGGATCCCGAGAAAGCCCGGGTGACGCCAGGCTGGGGATTTGGGGTCAGCTGGATTTGGGGTTTCTCGCTCTCCTCCAGCAGGAGAATCCCAGTGGGATTTGCCTTTCCTCGGAGCACTTCCCCTGCTTTGGGGTGATCCCAAAACTGGAGCTGGGGTGATCCCAAAACTGGAGCTGGGGTGATCCCAAAAGTGGAGCTGGGGTGATCCCAAAAGTGGAGCTGGGGTGACCCCAAAAGTGGAGCTGGGGTGACCCCAAAAGTGGAGCTGGGGTGACCCCAAAAGTGGAGCTGGGGTGATCCCAAAACTGGAGCTGGCAGCACCACAGAATTCTGGGATCGTCGGGATTTGGGATTGTCGGGATATGGAATTCTGGGATCGTCAGGATTTGGGATCGTCGGGATGAGGAATCTTGGGATTGTCATGATACGGAATTCTGGGATCGTTGGGATTTGGGATCGTCGGGATATGGAATTCTGGGATCGTCAGGATGAGGAATTCTGGGATCATCGGGATATGGAATTTTGGGATCGTCGGGATGAGGAATCCTGGGATTATTAGGATATGGGATCCTGGGATTGTTGGGATTTGGGATTATTAGGATATGGGATCCTGGGATTGTTGGGATTTGGGATCATTGGGATGAGGAATCCCGAGATCATCGAAATTTGGGATCATTAGGATGTGAGATCCCGGGATTGTTGGGATTTGAGATCATTGGGATGAGGAATCCTGTGATCATCCTAATGGGGAATCCCAGGATCATTAGGATATGGGATCATCTGGGTGTGGAATTTTGGGTTCATTAGGATATGGGATCCTGGGATTGTTGGGATTTGAGATTGTCGGGATGAGGAATCCCAGGATCATCAGGATTTGGGATCATTAGGATATGGGATCCTGGGATCATCAGGCTATGGGGTCATTAGGATATGGGATCCTAGGATTGTTGGGATTTAGGATCATTGGGATGTGGGATCATCTGGATGTGGAATTTTGGGATCATTAGGATATGGGATCCTGGGATTGTTGGGATTTGGGATTGTTGGGATGAGGAATCCCAAGATCATTGGGATTTGGGATCATTAGGATGTGGGATCCTGGGATTATTGGGATTTGGGATTGTTGGGATGAGGAATCCCAAGATATTGGGATTTGGGATCATTAGGATATGGGGTCCTGGGATTGTTGGGATTTGGGATCGCAGGATTTGGGATCATAGGATATGAAATCCCAGGATATTAGGATGAGGAATAGGATATAGGATTTGGGATCATTAGGATATGGGATCCTGGGATCATCAGGCTATGGGGTCATTAGGATATGGGATCCTAGGATTGTTGGGATTTAGGATATTAGGATGTGGGATATCTGGATGTGGAATTTTGGGATCATTAGGATATGGGATCCTGGGATTGTTGGGATTTAGGATTGTTGGGATGAGGAATCCAAGATCATTGGGATTTGGGTTCATTAGGATGTGGGATCCTGGGATTGTTGGGATTTGGGATTGTTGGGATGAGGAATCCCAGGATCATTGGGATTTGGGATCATTAGGATGTGGGATCCTGGGATTGTTGGGATTTGGGATCGTCAGGATTTGGAATCATTAGGATTTGGAATCCCAATCATCGGGATGCAGATCCACTCTGGAATGGGAACTCAGCCAAGCGACCCCAAAGTCGTTCCCAAAGCTGCTTTCACCTGGGGGACAATGGGACAGCAGTTAATGAATTAATTACAGCAGCAATTAATTAATTAGGGCAGCAGTTAATTAATTACAGCAGCAGTTAATTAATTAACACTCAGAATCCTCCGGAGATCCTCAGCTCAGCTGGGAACATTCCCAAATCTGGGAATCCTTGGGGAGTTTGGAGGTTTTTTAATGACGTTTTTTGGCAAATAATGGGATTTTTTTGGTCAATGGGTTTTTGTGGTCAGCAATGGGATTTTTGGCCAATAATGGGGTTTTTTTGGCTAATGGGGTTTTTTTGGCCAGTGGGGTTTTTGGTCAACAATGGGGTCTTTTTTCCAATAGTGAGGTTTTTGGCCAGTGGGGTTTTTTTGGTCGATAGTGGGTTTATTTTCAATAATGGGTTTTTTGGTCAATATTTGCTTTATTTTCAATAATGGGTTTTTTGGTTCAATAATGGGATTTTGGCCAATAATGGGGTTTTTTTGGCCAATGGGGTTTTTGGTAAGCAATGGGGTTTTTTTCAATAATGGGGTTTTTGGCCAACAGTGAGGTTTTTGGTCAATAATGGGGTTTTTTGGTCAATGGGGTTTTTTGGTCAATAATGGGTTTTTTTGGTCAATATTGGGTTCATTTTCAATAATGGGATTTTTGGCCAACAATGGGGTTTTTTTGGCCAATGGGGTTTTTGGTAAGCAATGGGGTTTTTTTCAATAATGGGGTTTTTGGCCAACAGTAAGGTTTTTGGTCAATAATGGGTTTTTTGCTCAACATTGGGTTTATTTTCAATAATGGGATTTTTGGTCAATAATGGGTTTATTTTCAACAATGGGATTTTTTGCTCAACAATGAGGTTTTTTGGCCACCAATGGGGTTTTGGGTCAATAATGAGGTTTTTTCCTCAACTGGGGTTTTTAGCTCCTCCATTGCCATGGGAACACGTGAGATTCCCAAATTCCAAAATCCCTAAATCCCTGGAATTCCAAATCTCTAAATTCCCTAAATACATGGAATTCCAACCCTGAGACCCCAAATCCCCAAATCCCTAAATCCCTAAATCCATGGAATTCCAAAATCCTAAATTCCTAAATATATGGAATTCCAACCCTGAGACTCCCAAACCCCAAATCCCTAAATCCCTGGAATTCCAAATTCCTAAATTCCCTAAATACATGGAATTCCAACCCTCAGATTCCCAAATTCCAAAATATTCCAAATTCCTAAATCCCTAAATCCCTGGAAATTCCCAAATTCCCAAATAATCCCTAAATCCCTGGAATTCCCAAACCCAACCCAAATCCCACGTGGAAAACCCAAATTCCCTTTTTCTGGGATTTAAAAGGTTTTTCCAATTGGAAAGCTCGGGATGGGAGGAGATAAATTTTTCCCAATTCCCAGGAATTTTGGGACATTTGGATTCACTTTCATCCCCTAATAAATAATGAGATTTTCATGGAATTTTCTCCGTGAAAAACCCCAAATCCCGGAGAGCTTCCTGTGCCAAAAATCCCGGAAAATTCCCTTTTTTTTTCCCTCCCTTTCTCGAGGATAAATCAATTTATTTTCCCGACAACCTTCAAGATTCCCATGTGGAAATTCTGGCAGAATTTGGGAAAATCCAAATTGGAAAATTTGGGAAAATCCAAATTATTGGAAAATTTGGGAAAATCCAAATTACTGGAAAATTCGGGAAAATCCAAATTAGAAAATTTGGGAAAATCCAAATTGGAAAATTTGGGAAAATCCAAATTTTATCACTTCAAGTTGTTTTTTTTCCTGCTGCTCAGAATTTATTTTTTTCCCCTCCCGAGGCAGAAAATCTGAAATTTTATCCCAAATTTTTTCAATCCCTGAGGATTTTCCTGATTTCTGAGAGGGAAAATTTTAAAAAAACGGAATAACTATGCAAACAACGCCAAGGAAAACTGAATTTCCGGGAATTCCGTCATTCTGAATTCCCAAAATTCCATTTATTTCGGGATCTCTCTGTTCTCTGTTTCTCCTCCTCGAGTGGAATTTTTTCCCTTTTTTTTTTGTCCAAAAATTCCCAATTTTGCATCGAGTTTTTCCCGCCGAAAATTCCCGGAAAACTCTCAAATTTTGGGATTTTTCCCTCGTTTTTTCTGTGGTTCACCTTAGAATTTATCCTGATTTCCTAATTTTCCTCCTTTTTTTTTTCCCCACTGTCGAATTCCCTATAAAATCTCCTGTTTTCCTTCCCGTTTTCCCCAAAAAACGACAAAAAAAAGTGTTTTAAAAATCCATATTTGTGTTTGAAAAATTAATAATGTGTTTGGAAAAAAATCTCCTTTTCTCCACCTTGATGTTCTGTGGATTTGTAGCTTTTCAAATGGTGCCAAAATAAAAAGATTTCAGCTTTTTTGGGGGTTTTTTTTGGGTTCTTTTTTGGGGTTTTGGGATGATTCTGGAGGTTTTTCTGTAGTTTCAGCTCATCTGACACCGAGATGGAGAGAAAAGGAGCAAAAATGGGTAAAAAAATCACTTTATTTTGGTGTTTGAAGTGGGAGGCTGAGGCTGGGTTGGGTTTTTGCGCCTTAAAAATCCTAATTTTCCCCTAATTTTCCAGTTTCTCTTCCCTGGATTTCCGTGGAATTCCCTGGGTTTAATTCCCTGGAATTCCCTGAATTTCCCTGGATTGAATTCCCTGAATTTCCCTGGATTTCCCTGGATTTCCTGGATTTAATTCCCTGGATTTCCTTGGAATTCTCTGGATTTCCCTGGATTTAATTCCCTGGGTTTAATTCCCTGGAATTCCCTGGATTGAATTCCCTGGATTTCCCTGAATTTCATTCCCTGGAATTCCCTGGATTTCCCTGGATTTAATTCCCTGGATTTCCCTGGAATTCCCTGAATTCCCTGGATGTAATTCCCTGGATTTCCCTGGATTTCCCTGGAATTCCTGGATTTAATTCTCTGCTTTTAATTCCCTGCATTTCCCCAGAATTCCCTGGAATTCCTGGATTTAATTACCTGGATTTCCCTGGAATTCCTTGGATTTAATTCCCTGAATTTCCCTGGATTTAATTCCCTGGAATTCCCTGGATTTAATTCCCTGAATTTCCCTGGATTTAATTCCCTGGAATTCCCTGGATTTCCCTGGAATTCCTGGATTTAATTACCTGGATTTAATTCCCTGGATTTCCCTGGAATTCCCTGGATTTAATTCCCTGAATTTCCGTGGAATTCCCTGGATTTAATTCCCTGGAATTCCCTGGATTTAATTCCCTGGATTTCTCTGGAATTCTCTGGATTTAATTCCCTGCATTTCCCCAGAATTCCCTGGAATTCCTGGATTTAATTCCCTGGATTTAATTCCCTGGATTTCCCTGGAATTCCCTGGATTTAATTCACTGAATTTCCCTGGATTTAATTCCCTGGAATTCCCTGGATTTCCCTGGAATTCTCTGGATTTCATTTCCTGCATTTCCCCAGAATTCCCTGGATTTCCTGGATTTCCCTGGAATTCCTGGATTTAATTCCCTGGATTTAATTCCCTGGATTCCCTGGAATTCCCTGGATTTAATTCCCTGGATTTAATTCCCTGGATTTCCCTGAATTTAATTCCCTGGATTCCCTGGAATTCCCTGGAATTCCCTGGATTTCATTCCCTGGATTCAGTTCCCTGGAATTCCCTGGATTTCATTCCCTGGAATTCCCTGGATTTCTGTTTCTCTGGCCGCCTGGGGGAGCAGAAAGCACGCAGAGCTCTCCGTGTGCATCTCCTGGGGAAAACAATTTGGGGATTTGGGGTTGGAATTGGGGAGAATTCCTCGTTTTTTGGGAGGTTGGGAATGTCGGGAGGTTCGGTGCTCGGTGGGAATTACAGAACTGGGAGGTTTGCAGGAAATCAGAATGGAATGAATCAGAATGGAATAAAGTACAGAAAAAAAAAATAAAGTGGAATGGGAAAAAATTAGAGTGGAATGAAATAAATTAGAATGGAAGAAAGAATAGAATAGAATTAGAATAGAATAAAATGCAATAGAATAAAATAAAATTAGAATAGAATTGAATAGAATAAAAATTAGAATAGAATTGAATGGAATAAAAATTAGAATAGAATAGAATAGAATATTCCTGATTAATTTATTTTTTTGATTAATAAAACTTCTTCTTAAAACCTATTTTTGATTAATTTATTTTTTATTAATTTATTTTTTGATTCATTTATTTTTTTATTTAATTTATTTTTTTTTCATCTAAACTTCTTGTTAAAACCTCTTTTTGATTCATTTATTTTTTATTAATTTATTTTTTGATTCATTTATTTTTTTATTAATTTTTTTTCATCTAAACTTCTTAAAACCTCTTTTTGATTCATTTATTTTTTTATTAATTTTTTTATTAATTAATTTTTTTATTAATTTTTTTTATCTAAACTTCTTGTTAAAACCTCTTTTTGATTCATTTCTTTTTTTATTAATTTATTTTTTGATTAATTTATTTTTTTATTAATTTTTTTCATCTAAACTTCTTTAAACCTATTTTTGATTCATTTATTTTTTTTAATTTATTTTTTGATTAATTTTTTTTTATTAATTTATTTTTTTTTAATCTAAACTTCTTGTTAAAACCTCTTTTTGATTCATTTCTTTTTTTATTAATTTATTTTTTGATTAATTTCTTTTTTTATTAATTTATTTTTTTGTTCCTCTAAACTTCCCGTTAACACCTCTTTTTGATTCATTTCTTTTTCACGATTACCCAAACTTCCCATTAACCTTATTTCTGATAAACTCATTTCTCTAACCAATTAATTTTTTATCCAACTTCAACCTCACACTAACTCCCAATCCTCTTGAAATATTCCAAGATCGGCAAAAATCCCTGGATTTCGGGTGGGAAAATCCCCCTGGGATCCCAGCCTGCCAGTGCTCCTCGTTAATTCGGGCGGGTCGTTAATTGGCGGAAGGTTTAACGAGCTTTGCCCGGCGGTTGGGGTTTATGGGGACGATGAACCCGGAACGTTCCGGCAAACCCAGCCCCATCGATTGTGTGGAAGTTCCTCCTCTGAACGGAACTGAACGGAACTGCCGCTCTTTGCTCGGGGGGAGAATTCCCTCCTGATTCTCGCTGGGAAAACATGGAAAATTCCCTTTTTATTTTCCTTGGTATTTCTCCTTTTTCCCATTTATTTTTCCTTTTTTTCTCCTTCCTTTTTTCCCCTTTTTTTCCCCTTTTTTTCCCCTTTTTTCCCCTTTTTCCCCTTTTCCCCCTTTTTTTCCTTTTATTTTACCTTTTCTTTTCCCCTTTTTTCCCCCTTTTTCCTCCTTTTCCCCTTTTTTTTCCCTTTTTCCCCTTTTTTCCTTTTTTTCCCCTTTTTCCCCTTTTTTCCCCTTTTTTTCCCTTTTCCCCCTTTTTCCCCTTTTTCCCCTTTTTTTCCCTTTTTCCCCTTTTTCCCCCTTTTCCCCCCTTTTCCCCCTTTTTCCCCTTTTTCCTTTTTTTTTCCTTTTATTTTACCTTTTCTTTTCCCCTTTTTCCCCCTTTTTTCTTTTTTTTCCACTTTTTTTTCCTTTTTTCCCTTTTTTCCTTTTTTTTCCCTTTTTCCCCTTTTTCCTTTTTTTTTCCTATTTTACCTTTTCCCCTTTTTTCCCCCCTTCCCCCTTTTTTCCTTTTTTTCCCTTTTTCCCTCTTTTTTCCCCTTTTCCCCTTTTTTTCCTTTTCCCCCTTTTTTCTTTTTTGCCTTTTATTTTACCTTTTCCCCTTTTTCCTCCTTTCCCCCTTTTCCCCTTTTTCCCTTTTTCCCTTTTTTTCCCTTTTTCCCCTTTTTCCTTTTTTCTTTTTATTTTACCTTTTCTTTTCCCTTTTTTCCCCTTTTTCCCCTTTTTTCCTTTTTTTTCCCTTTTCCCCTTTTTCCTTTTTTTCCCCTTTATTTTACCTTTCCCCTTTTTTTCTTTTTTCCCCTTTTTCCCATTTTCCCCCTTTTTTCCTTTTTTTTCCCTTTTCCCCTTTTTCCTTTTTTTTTCCTATTTTACCTTTTCCCCTTTTTTCCCCCTTCCCCCCTTTTTTTCCTTTTTTTCCCTTTTTCCCTCTTTTTTCCCCTTTTCCCTTTTTTTTCCTTTTTTTCCCTTTTCCCCCTTTTTTCTTTTTTGCCTTTTATTTTACCTTTTCCCTTTTTTCCCCCCTTTCCCCCTTTTCCCCTTTTCCCCTTTTTCCCTTTTTTTCCCTTTTTCCCCTTTTTCCTTTTTTCTTTTTATTTTACCTTTTCTTTTCCCTTTTTTTCCTTTTTTCCCCTTTTCCCCTTTTTTCCTTTTTTTCCCCTTTTCCCCTTTTTCCTTTTTTTCCCTTTTATTTTCCCTTTTCCCTTTTTTTTTCTTTTTTTGCCTTTTATTTTACCTTTTCCCTCTTTTTTCCCCTTTTCCCCTTTTTCCCTTTTTTTCTTTTTTTCCCCTTTTCCCCTTTTTCCTTTTTTTCTTTTTATTTTACCTTTTCTTTTCCCTTTTTTCCTTTTTTCCCCTTTTTCCCCTTTTTTCCCCTTTTCCCCTTTTTTTCCCTTTTCCCTTTTTTTCCTTTTATTTTACCTTTTCTTTTTCCCCCTTTTTTCCCCTTTTTCCCCATTTTTCCCCATTTTTCCCCCCCCTTTCCCACACCAACCCCAAAGCTGTTGCTGCAGCTGCGCCCAGCCCTGCCCTGGCTTTTTATGGGGTTTTTATAGGTTTTTATGGGGTTTTATAGGTTTTTATGGGGTTTTATAGGTTTTTTATGGGTTTTTATGGTGTTTATCCTCATCAAACCCAACCTGCTCCTTCCTCCTCCCTTTGCCACCCTGAGCAATCCGTGAAAACAGAATTTTGGGAATTTCTGCCTCTGGGGTGCTGGAAAAGCAGCTGGAAAAGCCTGGGAGGTGAATGGGAAGATGGAAAAATTCCTTTTCTTTTCCTAATTCACTGTGAGGAAGTTGGGATTCAGAAACAGCGAAAATTCCCATTTTTTCCCCATTTCCCTATGGAGAACTTGGGATTCACAAGGAGCAAAAATTCCCATTTTTTCCCCATTTCACTGTGGAGAACTTGGGATTCAGAAACAGCGAAAATTCCCATTTTTTCCCCATTTCCCTATGGAGAACTTGGGATTCAGAAACAGCGAAAATTCCCATTTTTTCCCCATTTCCCTATGGAGAACTTGGGATTCAGAAACAGCAAAAGTTCCAGTTTTTTCCCTATTTCACTGTGGAGAACTTGGAATTCAGAAACAGCGAAAATTCCCATTTTTTCCCCCATTTCTCTGTGGAAAAAGTGGGATTCAGCCATGGAAGAGTCTTTGGTCAATGGTGGGTGAAGGAGGATGGGGAAAAAAGGGAAAAAGGGGAAAAAGGAAAAAAAGGGGGAAAAGGAGAAAAAAAGGAAGAAAAGGGGAAAAAAGGAGGAAAAAAGGAAAAAATTAATAATAAAAGGAAGAAAAGGGAGGGAAAAGGGGAAAAAAGGGAAAAAAAGGAAAAAGGGAAAAAGGGAAAAAAAGGGGGAAGGGAAAAAAGGAAGAAAAAAGGAAAAAAGGGGGGAAATGGAAAAAAAGGAAACAAAGGAAAAATAAAAGTAAAAAAGGGGAAAAAAGGACAAAAAGAGGTAAAAGGGGAAAAAAGGGGAAAAAAGAAAAAAGGAAAAAAAGAATAAAAAGAAAAAGAAGGAAAGTTTTCCCGCTGGGATTTGGTGTTGGAATGAAGATTTCATCTTGTGGGAATAAAGGTTTATATTAATTTTTAATTAATTTATTTATTTGACTTCTTTCTTTATTTGCTTGATATTTATTTTTCTATTCACGTCACGGTTTCAGGTGGATTCTCCCAGGCTGTGCCTGAATGTCACCCTCTGAAATAAAATAAAATTAAAAAAAAAAAAAATAAAATAATATAAATAAAGTAAAAATAATAAAAATATGGCAGAATTGGTAATTTGGTGTTTTCCAGCACTTTGGAGGTGTTTGGTCTGCAGCAGCCTCAGGCCAGGAAAATTATTTCTATTTTATATTTCACATTTTACACTTTATATTTTACATTTTCCACTTTACACTTTATATTTTACGTTTTAGATTTTACATTTTATATTTTACATTTCACATTTCACACTTCACACTTCACACTTCACACTTACTTTATATTTTATGTTTTATATTTTATATTTTTTATTTTTTATTTTATATTTTATATTTTATATTATCTTTTATCTAATATCTTCTATGTTTTATATTTTGTATTTTTGTATTTTATGTTTTCTAATTTATATTTTATCTTATATATTTTATCTTATATTTTATGTTTAATATTTTATATATTTTAATATTTTATCTTATTTTCTATTTTCTATTATTTTCTATTTTCTAACAAGCTGCGCCATCCCATAACCAAATCTCCCAAATCCTCTCCCAGCTCTCCCATCTCCACATTTCCCCCAAAAATCCTCCAATCCTTCCCCTCATCCCTGAAATCTGATTAAAAAAACCCTGAAAAACCCAAAATTCCCCTTTTCCCTCTCAAACCACAATTCCTTCAGGAGAACAGAAATAAATCCCACATCCAACCAGAAATAAATCCCAAATCCAACTGGAAATAAATTCCAAACTAACGAGAAATAAATCCCAAACCAGCCAGAAATGAAATAAATCCCAAATCCACCAGCAATAATCCCAAATCCAACCAGAAATAAATCCCAAACCCAACCAGAAATGAAATAAACCCAAACCCAACAAGAAATAAACCCAAATCTAACCAGAAAAAAATCCCAAAACCAACTGGAAATAAATCCCAAAACCAACGGAAATAAACCCAAACCAACCAGAAATAAATCCCAAAACCAACTGGAAATAAATCCCAAACCAACCAGAAATAAATCCCAAACTAACCAGAAATAAATCCCAAACCCAACTGGAAAAAAAATCCCAAATCCACCAGAAATAAATCCCAAAGCCAACTGGAAAAAAAATCCCAAATCAAACCAGAAATGAAATAAATCCCAAACCCAACCAGAAATAAATCCCAAAACCAACTGGAAATAAATCCCAAATCCAACTGGAAATGAAATAAATCCCAAATCCACCAGAAATAAATCCCAGACTAACCAGAAATAAATCCCAAACCCAACCAGAAAAAAATCCCAAACTAACCAGAAATAAATCCCAAACCACCCAGAATAAATCCCAAAACCAACCAGAAATGAAATAAATCCCAAACTAACCAGAATTAAATCCCAAACCCAACCAGAAATGAAATAAATCCCGAACCAGCCAGAAATTAAATAAATCCCAAATCCACCAGGAATTAATCCCAAACCCAACTGGAAATAAATCCCAAACCCAACCAGAAATAAATCCCAAACACACCCTAAATAAATCCCAAATCCACCAGAAATAAATACCAAACCCAAGAGAAAAATCCCAAACACACCAGAAATAAATCCCAAATCCAATCAGAAATAAATCCCAAATCCACCAGAACTAAATCGCAAACCCAACTGGAAATAAATCCCAAACTAACCAGAAATAAATCCCAAATCCAACTGGAAATAAATCCCAAACTAACCGGAATTAAATCCCAAAACCAACGAGAAATAAATCCCAAACTAACCAGAAACAAATCCCAAATTAACCAGAATAAAACCCCAAACCCAACTGGAAAAAAATCCCAAATCCACCAGCAATAAATCCCAAACCAACCAGAAATAAATCCCAAACTAACCAGAAACAAATCCCAAATCCACCAGAAATAAATCCCAAACCCAAGAGGAAAAAAATCCTAAATCCACCAGAAATAAATCCCAAAGCCAACTGGAAAAAAAATCCCAAACCCAACTGGAAATAAATCCCAAACCCAACCAGAAATAAATCCCAAACTAACCAGAATAAAACCCCAAACCTAACTGGAAATAAATCCCAAACTAACCGGAATTAAATCCCAAACCCAACCAGAAATAAATCCCAAACTAACCAGAAATAAATCCCAAATTAACCAGAAAAAAACCCCAAACCCAACCGGAAAAAAATCCCAAATCCACCAGCAATAAATCCCAAACCAACCAGAAACAAATCCCAAATCCACCAGAAATAAATCCCAAACCCAAGAGGAAAAAAATCCTAAATCCACCAGAAATAAATCCCAAAGCCAACTGGAAAAAAAATCCCAAACCCAACTGGAAATAAATCCCAAACCCAAACAGAAATAAATCCCAAACTCAACCAGAAATAAATCCCAAACTAACCAGAACAAAACCCCAAACCCAACTGGAAATAAATCCCAAACTAACCGGAATTAAATCCCAAAACCAACCAGAAATAAATCCCAAACTAACCAGAAACAAATCCCAAATTAACCAGAAAAAAACCCCAAACCCAACTGGAAATAAATCCCAAACCACCAGCAATAAATCCCAAACCAACCAAAATAAACCCAAATCCACCAGAAATAAATCCCAAATCCACCAGAAATAAATCCCAAACCAAGAGGAAAAAAATCCTAAATCCACCAGAAATAAATCCCAAAGCCAACTGGAAAAAAAATCCCAAATCAAACCAGAAATGAAATAAACCCAAATCCAACCAGAAATAATTCCAAACCCAACCAGAAATAAATCCCAAAACCAACTGGAAATAAATCCCAAATCCAACTGGAAATGAAATAAATCCCAAATCAACCAGAAATAAATCCCAGACTAACCAGAAATAAACCACCAACAGAAATAAATCGCAAACTAACCAGAAATAAATCCCAAACCCAAGAGGAAAAAAATCCTAAATCCACCAGAAATAAATCCCAAAGCCAACTGGAAAAAAATCCCAAATAAACCAGAAATGAAATAAATCCCAAACCCAAACAGAAATAAATCCCAAACCCAACCAGAAATAAATCCCAAACTAACCAGACTAAAACCCCAAACCCAACTGGAAATAAATCCCAAACTAACCAGAATGAAACCCCAAACCAACAGAATAAAACCCCAACCCCAACCAGAAATAAATCCCAAACTAACCAGAATAAAACCCCAAACCTAACTGGAAATAAATCCCAAACTAACCAGAATAAAACCCCAAACCCAACTGGAAAAAAACCCCAAACCCACCAGAACTAAACCAAATCCCAAAGCCACCCAAGCAGAGCTGCGATTTCCCTCCCTGCAGCCCAAAGTTAAAAATTACTCAAAGTGGAGAATTCCTTCCTGGGAACTCCCGACTGTACCAGGCGAAGATTTCTCTGCTCTCCCTGCCGGGCCAGCGCAGATAACAGGGAAAATCCCGGGATTTTTGGGGTTTTCCCGCAATTCCTGGATTTTGGGATGAGGATTTGGGGTTTGCTGCTGCTGCTGCTGCTGCTGCTGCTGTGGGGTTTGCGTGGAGAAATGGGATTGAGGTAAGGCTGGCTGGAGTTTGGGATTTTCCTCTGGGATCCTTGGGATGTCAGTGTTCTGAGGGGTTTGGGGGGAAAAAGGGGATTTTTGGGATTTGGGGGTGTTTGAGGCTGGGGAAGATTCCTGGGATTTTGGGATGAGGATTTGGGGTTTGCTGCTGCTGCTGCTGCTGTGGGGTTTGTGTGGAGAAATGGGATTGAGGTAAGGCTGGTTGGAGTTTGGGATTTTCCTTGGGATCCTTGGGATCTCAGTGCTCTGGGGGGGTTTGGGGAAAAGGGTTTTTTGGGATTTGGGGTGTTTGAGGCTGGGAAAGATTCCTGGGATTTTGGGATGAGGATTTGGGGTTTGCTGCTGCTGCTGCTGCTGTGGGGTTTGCGTGGAGAAACGGGATTGAGGTAAGGCTGGTTGGAGTTTGGGATTTTCCTCTGGATCCTTGGGAGCTGAGGGGTTTGGGGGGAAAAAGGGGATTTTTTGGGATTTGGGGTGTTTGAGGCTGGGAAAGATTCCTGGGATTTTGGGGTGTTCGGGGCTGGGAAGAGGGAAATTTCTTGAGGAATTAATAAAGGGATTGAATGTGGGATCTTCAAGTCCCTTCCCAGTTTTCTGGTGATTCCCAAACATTCCCAGCTTGGATGAAGCTGTTTGAGAGACAATAAAGGAATTGATGTGGGAAAAATCCCATAAAGGATTTATTTCCTATTTCTCTTAGTTAATCCCTAACTCTGCAGTGACTGGTGTTGTCTGGAATCTCACTGGGATGTTTTCCAAGAGTTTTTCCTGAGGAATCCTTGGATTGGGATCTGCCTGGCCTGAGGGGTTTGGGGAGAAAAAAGGGGAAATTCTGGGATTTTGGGGTGTTTGGGGCTGGGAAAAATAATGGGATTTTGGGCACTTGAGATCCCTGTTTCCCTGGGAAGAGAGAAGTTTCTTGAGGGATTATTGATTATGGATAAAGGGATTAAAAGAGGAATCCTGAAGTTCCTTCCTGTTTTTCTGGTGATTCCCAAACATTCCCAGCATGGATAGAGTTGTTTGAGAGGCAGGAAGGGAATTAAAAAGGGAAAAAAACCCATAAAGGATTTATTTCCTTTTTTTTTTCTTTTTTTGGGGTTAATCTCTAACTCTGCAGTGACTGGTGTTGTCTGGAATCTCACTGGGATGTTTGCCAAGGATTTTTCCTGAGGAATCCTTGGATTGGGATCTGCCTGGCCTGAGGGGTTTGGGGAGGAAAAAAGGGGAAAAAATCCTTAAAGATCCCTAAAATCACCCAAATGTCCCTAAAATCACCCAAAGGTTCTTAGAACCATAAAAAAAAAATCCCTAAAATCACCCAAAGATCCCTAAAATCACCCAAAGGTTCTTAGAACCATAAAAAAAAATTCCCTAAAATCACCCAAAGGTTCTTAAAACCATCCCAAAAAAAAATCCCTAAAATCACCCAAAGGTTCTTAAAACCATCAAAAAAAAAAATCCCTAAAATCACCCAAAAGTTCTTAGAAACATCCCAAAAACCCAAAATCCCTAAAATCACCCAAAGGTTCTTAAAACCATCCCAAAAAAAATCCCTAAAATCACCCAAAGGTTCTTAGAACCATAAAAAAAATCCCTAAAGTCACCCAAAATCCCTAAAATCACCCAAAAGTTCTTAGAAACCATCCCCAAAAAAAATCCCTAAAATCACCCAAAGGTTCTTAGAACCATCAAAAAAAATCCCTAAAATCACCCAAAAATCCCTAAAATCACCCAAAGGTTCTTAGAACCATCCCAAAAAAAAATCCCTAAAATCACCCAAAAATCCCTAAAATCACCCAAAGGTTCTTAGAACCATCCCAAAAAAAATCCCTAAAATCACCCAAAGATCCTTAAAATCCTCCAAAAATCCCTAAAATCCTCCCAAAAAATCCCTAAAATCCTCCAAAACTCCCTAAAATCAGCCTGGAGCAGCAGAAAATCCGGATTTTTTCCCTGGAGGGTTCAGAGGTGTCAGAATTTGGTTTTATCGCCACACAGATGGTGTTGGATTGAATTATTTCATACTCCGGACGCTTCCCGGATTTTCCTCCACATTATTCCCAAAATTCTCCCTTTTCCAGGATGGGAATGTTCCGTTTGGGATGTGAAGCACAAAGGGTTTGGGGTTTTCGGTTGGGATTTTCCTTGGGTTTATTGTTAGGATTTTTGTGGGGATTTTGTTGGGATTTTTTTGTTGGTTGGGATTTTTGTTGCTTTTATTTCTTGGGGGATTTTTTTGTTATTTTTTTGGGGATTTTGGTTCAGTTTTCCGTCGTTTTTTTTTTTTTCTATTGGGATTTTTTGGGATTTTTGTGTTACCTTTTTTGCTGGGTTTTTTGTTGGGATTTTTTTTTTTTTTCTGGGATTTTTCTGTTGGGATTTTTTTTCCTGTGATTCTTTCTTGGGATCGAGGTGGGATTCTGGGATTTTTTCCTGAGATTCTTTTCTTGGGATTCTTTTGTTCAGTCCTTTGTTGGGATTTTGGTTGAGATTTTGTTGGGGATTTTTTTTTGTTGGGATTTTTCTGTTGGGATTTTTTTGTTAAATTTTCTGTTGTGTTTTTCTGTTGGGTTTTTTTTTTGTTGGGATCTTTCTGTTGGGATTTTTTTCCCTGTGATTCTTTTCTTAGGATTCTTTAGCTAGGTTTTTTGTTGGGATTTTTTTTTCTGGGATTTTTTTTCTGGGATTTTTCTGTTGGGATTTTTTTCCCCTCGATACTTTGATTTGAATTCTTTCGTTAGTTCCTTTGTGGGATTTTTTTGTTAAGTTTTTTGTTGGGATTTTGGTTGAGGTTTTTTGGATTTTTTTTTGGTTGGGATTTTTTTGTTGGGTTTTTGGTTAGGTTTTCTGTTAGGATTTTTTTTTTGTTAAATTTTCTGTTGTGTTTTTCTGTTGGGATTTTTTTGCTGGGATTTTCCTGTTGGGATTTCTTTATGGGATTTCTTTATGGGATTTCTTTATGGGATTTTTCTGTTGGGATTTTTTTCCCTGTGGTTCCTTTCTTGGGATTCTTTAGCTCGATTTTTTTGGGGAGATTTTTTTTTTCTGGGATTTTTTTGGTTGGGATTTTTCTGTTGGGATTTTTCTGTTGGTTTTTTTTTCTGCGATTTTTCTGTTGGGATTTTCTTTTCTGTTGGGATTTTCTGTTGGGATTTTTTTTCTGTTGGGATTTTTCTGTTGGGATTTCCTTTTCTGTTGGGATTTTTCTGTCGGGATTTTTTTCTGGGATTTTTTCCCCTCGATTCTTTGATTGGAATTCTTTTGTTAGCTCCTTTGTGGGATTTTTCCCTCCGTCCAAGGCGATGACTCAAACTTGGTTCCAATCCAAGGCAAACAAAAGGTGCAGAGGCTGCCTGGCTTAACCCCTCAGCTGCTGGATTCCCGGAGCAGGAAATGATCCTAAAATTCCTCCCAGCGCTGTAGGATCAACCTTTTCCAGGTTTTTATGGGATTGAGTCTCTCCAGGCTGATGGGAATTGAAATTTCCTGATTTTCTGTTTTTTGGTGTTAAATTCTGAAGTTAAGCAGCACCTGCTTCTCGAGGCTCCTGAATTTCTGGGATTTAAGAGCAGGAAATGATCCTAAAATTCCTCCCAGCGCTGTAGGATCAACCCTTTCCAGGTTTTTTGGGATTGAGTCTCTCCAGGCTGATGGGAATTGAAATTTCCTGATTTTCTGCTTTTTTGGTGTTAAATTCTCCCCTCCTGGTGAGGTTAAGCAGCACCTGCTACTCGAGGCTCCTGGATTTCTGGGATTTAAGATCAGGAAATGATCCTAAAATTCCTCCCAGTGCTGTAGGATCAACCCTTTCCAGGTTTTTCTTTTTTTTAATTTGGAAATTTCCTGATTTTCTGCTTTTTGGGAATAAATCCTCCCCTGCTGATGAGGTTAAGCAGCACCTGCTTCTCGATGCTCCTCAATTTCTGGGATTTAGGGATCAGGAAATGATCCTTTTCCCAATTTTTTGGGGATTGAGTCTCTCCAGGCTGATGGGAATTGGAATTTCCTGATTTTCTGCTTTTTTTGGGAACAAATCCTCCCCTCCTGCTGAGATTAAGCAGCACCTGCTTCTCGAGGCTCCTGAATTTCTGGGATTTAAGATCAGGAAATGATCCTAAAATTCCTCCCAGCGCTGTAGGATCAACCTTTTCCAGGTTTTTATGGGATTGAGTCTCTCCAGGCTGATGGGAATTGGAAATTTCCTGATTTTCTGCTTTTTTTGGTGTTAAATTCTGAAGTTAAGCAGCACCTGCTTCTCGAGGCTCCTGAATTTCTGGGATTTAGGGATCAGGAAATGATCCTAAAATTCCTCCCAGCACTGTAGGATCAACCCTTTCCCAGGTTTTTTTGGGATTGAGTCTCTCCGGGCTGATGGGAATTGGAAATTTCCTGATTTTCTGCTTTTTTTGGGAATCAATTCTCCCCTCCTGCTTCCCGAGGTTTGCAGGAAATGTTTTTTTTAGGATGGAGTTGAACGTTTTTGGGGATTTTTGGGATCAGTTCAGCCTTGGGCTGAATGGGGAATGGGAGTGGAGTGACAGTTCCTGATAATTATTGATCATTCCTGATAATTATTGGTAATTCCTGATAATTATTGGTAATTCCTGATAATTATTGGTAATTCCTGATCAATCCTAATAATCCCTGATAATTATTGATAATTCCCGATAATTCCTGGCAATTCCTGATAATTATTGATAAATTCTGATCATTCCTGATCATTCCTAATAATCCCTGATAATTATTGATAATTCCTGATCAATCCTAATAATTCCTGATCATTATTGATAATTTCTGATCATTCCTGACAATTCCTGATAATTATTGATTAGTTCTGATCATTCCTGATCATTCCTAATAATCCCGGATAACTATTGATCATTCCTGATAATTATTGATAATTCCTGATGATTCCTGACCATTCCTGATCATTCCTAATAATCCCTGATAATTATTGATATTTCCTGATAATTCCTGATAATTATTGATATTTCCTGATCATTCCTGATAATTATTGATAATTTCTGATCATTCCTGACCATTCCTGATAATTCCTGATAATTTCTGACAATTCCTGATAATTCCTGATCATCTCTGATAATTTCGGATCATTTCTGCACCAGGATGGAGTTGGAAATGACGGAAGGGAAAATTTGGGAATTTTCCCAGTTCCCAACTGGAATTGGAATTCCGCCTGGATCCAGCTTGGAGAATATTTGGAGATTTAAATATCCGGAGATGCAGATTTCAAGGTGGAGATCTCCAAATTCAGGATTTTTTGGAATCCTGTTTCCAATGGAATTTTCCAATGGAAAAGCTCCGTTTCTGATGGAATTTCTCTCTCTCCTCTCCATTTTCGGGTTGTCCTGAAGATAATTCCGCAGGGAAAAATTCCCAAATCGCTGCCCTCAAATCCCAAAATTCCCAAAAAATTCCCCAAAAATTCCCCAAAAAATTCCCCAAAAATTCCCAAATCCCTGTCCTCAAATCCCAAAAAATTCCAAAAAAAATCCCAAATCCCTGTCCTCAAATCCCAAAAAATTCCCCAAAAAAATCCCAAATCCCCGTCCTCAAATCCCAAAAAATTCCCCAAAAAAATCCCAAATCCCTGTCCTCAAATCCCAAAAAATTCCCCAAAAAATTCCCAAATCCCTGTCCTCAAATCCCAAAAAATTCCCCAAAAATTCCCAAATCCCTGTCCTCAAATCCCAAAAAATTCCCCCAAAAATTCCCAAATCCCTGTCCTCAAATCCCAAAAAATTCCCAAAAAAATCCCAAATCCCCGTCCTCAAATCCCAAAAAATTCCCAAAAAAATCCGAAATCCCTGTCCTCAAATCCCAAAAAATTAAAAAAAAATCCCAAATCCCTGTCCTCAAATCCCAAAAAATTCCCCAAAAAAAATCCCAAATCCCTGTCCTCAAATCCCAAAAAATTCCAAAAAAAAATCCCAAATCCCTGTCCTCAAATCCCAAAATTCCAAAAAAAAATCCCAAATCCCTGTCCTCAAATCCCAAAATTCCAAAAAAAAATCCCAAATCCCTGTCCTCAAATCCCAAAAAATTCCCCAAAAAAATCCCAAATCCCTGTCCTCAAATCCCAAAAAATTCCCCAAAAAATTCCCAAATCCCTGTCCTCAAATCCCAAAAATTCCCCCAAAAATTCCCAAATCCCCGTCCTCAAATCCCAAAAATTCCCCCAAAAATTCCCAAATCCCCGTCCTCAAATCCCCAAAAAATTCCCCAAAAATTTCCCAAAAATTGCCAAATCCCACTTAATTCCATCATTTAAAAGTCAAAACAAATTAGTTTTAATTCTCTTAAAACTCAGGGCAAAGGGGTTGAATTCTCATTTTCCACCAAAAGCCACAATTCCTTCCCTTCCCGGGATTTTTGGGAAGCGGCGGGAGGAGTCAGCTCTGCTCGTTATGGAAATCCTAATTAAACATTCCTTAATTAATCCTGGCCCAAACCAACCGGAGCAGCTGCCGGGGAAGAGGATTTTGCCAGGAAAAATACGGATTTGAATAATTTTGCCTGCAGTCCCTGCGCCCTGATTTCCTTGGCAAACCCTGGCGAATTGTCTTCGGATTTATTCAGATTTTATGGAAATATTTTTATACTCAAATTTGATAGAAATAATTTTCTATTCAAATTTTCCCTCCGGGGGAAAATAATTGTGATAAATCCTGGAGGAGTTGAAGGGGAAAAACTTTTAAAAATGAAAAAATAAAGCTGGGATTTATTTATTATTATTATTATGATTATTATTATTATTATATTGTTATTATTATTATCTCTACCCATAACAGTGCAGAGCTAAAAAGATTATATAAATATTATAAAAAAATATATTATAAATATTATGTATTATATATATAATAAATATTCCAGAGCCTGGGAAGGCTGTGGGGTTTGGGACAAAATCCTTTTTTAAGGTTCCTAAAAACCCAAAATATTTCAGATTTAGAATTAGGATTTTAGGGTTAAAATGGTGATTTTAGGATCAAGACCCTCCCATGGTTTTAGGATTAAAATGATGACTTTATGATTAAAATTACCATTTTAGGGTTAAAATGATGATTTTAGGATCAAAACCCGCCCACAGCTTTATGATTAAAATGATCGGTTTATTACTAAAAATTAAAATTCTATTATTAAAATGATGACTACGATTAAAATGACGATTTTAGGATCAAAACCCTCCCACGATTTTATGATTAAATGATCATTTTGTGATTAAAATTACGATTTGAGGGCTAAAATGATGATTTTAGGATCAAAACCCTCCCGTGGTTTTAGGATTAAAATGATGACTTTATGATTAAAATTACGATTTTAGTGTTAAAATGATGATTTTAGGATCAAAACCCTCCCATGATTTTATGATTAAATGATCATTTTGTGATTAAAATTACAATTTTAGGATTAAAATGACGATTTTAGGATCAAAACCCTCCCGTGGCTTTAGGATTAAAATGACGATTTTATTATTAAAATGACGATTTTATTATTAAAATGACGATTTTATTATTAAAACGATGACTTCAGGATTAAAATCACCATTTCAGCATTAAAATCCCAATTTTAGGGTTAAAAATTTCCCACCCTTGTCCTTCTCCACCATCCCAACCCACATCCCTATTGTCCCATCCCGGTTTGTCGAGTTTTTTGGGATTTGTTCCAACTCTGCACCTGCGCTGCACCTGCCGCCGGGAAACCCAATCCTGGGGCAGAAAATGGGGAAATTGTCCCATTGTCCTCATTTTGGGGTTTTCTGCCGAAATTCCCATTTGGATTGTCTGAGGGGAAATTGGGGAAATTGTCCCATTGTCCCCATTTTGGGGTTTTCTGCCGAAATTCCCACTCGGATCTCGTCCCAAGGGTGAGGTGGGGGGGAAAATGGGAAAATTGTCCCATTGTCCTCATTTTGGGGTTTTTCTGCTGAAATTCCCATTTGGATTGTCTGAGGGGAAATGGGGAAATTGTCCCATTGTCCCCATTTTGGGGTTTTTCTGCCGAAATTCCCATTTGGATCTGTCTGGGTATCCGGGGAAATTGGGAAAATTGTTCCCATTGTCCCCATTTTGGGGTTTTCCTGCCAAAACTCCCACTCAGATCTCATTCCCAAGGTGAGGTTTGTGGGATTATCTGAGGGAAAATAGGGAAAATTGTCCCATTGTCCCCATTTTGGGGTTTTCCTGCCGAAATTCCCACTTGGATTATCTGAGGGAAAATAGGGAAAATTGTTCCCATTGTCCCCATTTTGGGGTTTTCTGCTGAAATTCCCATTCGGATCTTGTTCCCAAGGTGAGGTCTGTGGGATTTTCCAAGGGAAAACAGGGAAAACTGTCCCCATTTGGGGGTTTTTCTGCCGAAATTCCCATTTGGATTGTCTGAGGGGAAATTGGGGAAATTGTCCCATTGTCCCCATTTTGGGGTTTTCCTGCCGAAACTCCCACTTGGATTATCTGAGGGAAAATAGGGAAAATTGTTCCCATTGTCCCCATTTTGGGGTTTTTCTGCCGAAATTCCCATTCGGATTATCTGAGGGATAATGGGGAAATCGCCCCATTGTTCCCATTTTGGTTTTGGGGTTTTCCTGCCAGTTCCGCTGATCGTGTGGGATTACGGCGAAAAGGGGAAATTGTCCCCATTTTGGGGTTTTCTCACTGCAATTCCCGCATAGGATCTCCTTCCCAAGGTGAGGTCTGTAGGATTATCCAAGGGATAATCAGGAAAATTGTCCTCTTTGTCCCCATTTTGGGGTTTTCCTGCCACAATTCCCACTCGGATGTGTGGGAATATCTGAGGGAAAATCAGTCAAATGTCCCCACTGTCCCCATTTCTGCCGTTCCCACCCCATTCCCATATGGATCTCATTCCCAAACTAATGTCTATGGGATTACCCGAGCAAAAATCAGTCAAATGTCCCCATTTTTCTGTCCCCACCCCATCGGTCTCATTCCCCTAAGGTCTATGGGATTTATAAAAATAAAATAATGCCCACCCCAGTCCCGCTCAGATCTCATTCCCAAACTAAAATATATGGGATTATCCAAGCGAAAATCAGTCAAATGTCCCCACTGTCCCCATTTTTGCTGTTCCCACCCCAATTCCCACATCGGATCTCATTCCCAAACTAAGGTCTATGGGATTATCCGAGCAAAAATCAGTCAAATGTCCCCATTGTCCCCAGTTTGGGGTTTTCCCACCCCATTCCCGTATGGATCTCATTCCCAAACTAAGGTATTTGGGATTATCTGAGCAAAAATCAGTGAAATGTCCCCATTTTTCTGTCCCCACCCCAATTCCCACTCGGATCTCATTCCCAGACTAAGGTATAGGGGATTATTTGTGGGATTATTTGAGGGAAAATCAGTCAAATGTCCCCACTGTCCCCATTTTCTGTCCCCATTTTTCTGTCCCCATTTTTCTGTTCACCCCAATTCCCGCTCATATCTCATTCCCAAACTAAGGTCTATGGGATTACTGACAAAATCAGTGAAATGTTCCTATTTTTTGCCCACCCCAATTGGATTCATTCACAAAGGTCTATGGGATTACACCGAAAATCAGTCAAATGTCCCCACTGTCCCCATTTTTCTGTCCCCACCCCATTCTGTATGGATCTCATTCCCAAACTAAGATATATGGGATTACCCGATGGAAAATCGGTAAAATGTCCCCATTGTCCCCAGTTTGGGGTTTTCCCACCCCAATTCCCAATCTCATTCCCAAACTAAGGTATTTGGGATTGCCCGACCTAAAATCAGTAAAATGTCCCCACTGTCCCCATTTTTCTGTTCCCACCCCATTCCCACTCGGATCTCATTCCCACACTAAGTGGGGTACTTATGGGATTATCCGACCGAAAATCAGCCAAACGTCCCCATTGTCCCCATGTCTCTGTCCCCACCCCATTCCCGCTCGGATCTCATTCCCACACTAAAGTATTTGGGATTATCCGACAGAAAATCAGTGAGATGTCCCCAGTGTCCCCATTCTGAGCTTTCCCCACCCCATTCCCGTATGGATCTCATTCCCAAACTAAGGTCTATGGGATTATCCTGGGATTACTGAGGAAAATCAGTCAAACGTCCCCACTGTCCCCAGTTTGGGGTTTTCCCACCCCAATTCCCGAGGATCTCATTCCCAAACTAAGGTCTATGGGATTATTTGAAGGAAAATCAGTCAAACGTCCCCATTTTGTCCCCAGTGGTTCTGTCCCCACCCCATTCCCGCTCGGATCTCATTCCCACACTAAAGTATTTGGGATTCCCCGACCGAAAACCAGTCAAACGCCCCTATTTTTCTGTCCCCATGGCTCTGTCCCACCCCATTCCCTGGCCGTCTGTCCCCACAGCAGGTCTGTAGGATAATCGCAGAGTCACCCGAGCCTCAGCAAACAGTCCCGCCCTGCGCTGTGGGGTTTATCGACTTCAATCGGAGCCGAGCCGGAGCTGCGCCCTTAACGCTTTCCTGCCCGCCGCGGGGCGGCGAGGGAGATTTGGGGTTTTGCCGTGCGGCTGTGGGGTTTTGACCTTTTTGGGGTGGGATTTGGGGGAGGAAAAGCCAAACATGTTCCGTGGTTTTGCTGTGGGGTTGTGGGGTTTTTACATTTTTTGGAACAGGATTTGGGGGAAGGAAAATCCCAAGCTGTTCAGGGAAGTGTTTGGGGAACAATTTCCTTTCCCCTTTTTGGGTTGGGGTTGGATCTGTGCTGATTTCGCTGTGGGGTCATGCGGTTTTTACCTTTTTAGGTTCAGGGTTTGGGGGAAGGAAAATCCCAAACTCTTCCAACACAGCAAGTGTGAAAATCCAAAGTTACTCCACAGAAGTGTTTGGGGAACAATTTCCTTTCCCATTTAGGGTTTGGGGTTTAATTTCTGATGATTTTGCTGTGGGGTTGCGGGGTTTTTACCTTTTTAGGTTCAGGATTTGGGGGAAGGAAAATCCCAAACTCTTCCAACACAGCAAGTGTGAAAATCCAGAGTTATTCCAGGGAAGTGTGTGGGGGAACATTTCCTTCCCATTTAGGGTTTGGGGTTTAATCTCTGATGATTTCACTGTGGGGTCATGGGGTTTTTACCTTTCTGGGTTCAGGGTTTAGGGGAAGGAAACCCCACGCTGTTCCCACAGCCAGGGAAGGTCGGGGAGGAGGGCAGGAGCTGCTGAGTTACCTGGGCAGGTGAGTCAGAGCAGGAGGCTGAACCCCAAATCACTTCCTTCCTCAGCTGAGGGTTCGGGTTGGAGATTCGGTGATTTCTCTGTGGGGTCAGGGAGTTTTTACCTTTTTAGGTTCAGGGTTTGGGGGATTTGGGGGAAAGAAAAATCCCAAGCTGTTCAGGGAAGTGTGTGAGGAACAATTTCCTTTCCCATTTGGGGTTTGAAGTTTAATCTGATGATTGATTTTCTGTGGGGTCAGGGAGTTTTTACCTTTTTAGGTTCAGGGTTTGGGGGATTTGGGGAAAGAAAAATCCCAAGCTGTTCAGGGAAGTGTGTGAGGAACAATTTCCTTTCCCATTTGGGGTTTGAAGTTTAATCTGATGATTGATTTCTCTGTGGGGTCAGGGAGATTTAACCTTTTTAGGTGCAGGATTTGGGGGATTTGGGGGAAAGAAAAATCCCAAACTGTTCCCACACTCCAGGGAAGTGTGGGGGGAATAATTTCTTTCCTCATTTGAGGTTTTGAATAGGTTTGGGGTTGGATCTGTGCTGATTTCACTGTGGGGTCATGGAGTTTTTACCTTTTTAGGGTCAGGATTTGGGGGAAGGAAAATCCAAACTCTTCCAACACAGCAAGTGTGAAAATCCCAAGCTGTTCAGGGAAGTGTGTGTGGAACATTTCCTTTCCCATTTCAGGGTGGGGATGGAAATTTGGGATTTCACCGTGGCGTTGTGGGGTTTTTACCCTCTTTGGTGTGGGATTTGGGGAGAGGAAAACCCAAAGCTGTTCCGTGATTTTGCTGTGGGGTTGTGGATTTTTTACATTTTTTTGGAACAGGATTTGGGGGAAGGAAAATCCCAAGCTGTTCAGGGATCCCAAGCTGCTGGGAAGGAAAATCCCAAGCTGCTGTGTGTGGGGAACAATTTCCTTTCCCATTTAGGGTTTGGGGTTTAATTTCTGATGATTTTGCTGTGGGGTTGTGGGGTTTTTACCTTTTTAGGTTCAGGATTTGGGGGAAGGAAAATCCAAACTCTTCCGACACAAGGAAGTGTGAAAATCCCAAACTGTTCCAGGGAAGTGTGTGGGGAATGTTTTCCTTCCTCATATGAGGTTTTGCAGAGAGTTGGGGTTAGATATTTGGGGTTTTTTCCATGGGGTCACGGATTTTTCACCTTCTTTGGTTCAGGATTTGGGGGAAGGAGAACCCCAAGGTGTTCCCACACTCCAGGGAAATGTGTGAGGAATTGTTTCCTTCCCCATCTGAGGTTTTAGAAAGAGTTGGATATTTGGGATTTTTTCCATGGGGTCACGGATTTTTCACCTCTTTCAGGTCAGGATTTGGGGGATTTGGGGGAAGGACAATCCCAAGCTGTTCCCACAGCCCAGGGAAGTGTGTGGAGAACAATTTCTTTTCTCCTTTGAGGTTTTACAAAGAGTTGGGGTTGGATATTTGGGTTTTTTTCTGTGGGGTCACGGATTTTTCACCTCTTTCTGTTCAGGATTTGGGAATTTGTGGGATTTGGGGGAAGGACAATCCCAAGCTGTTCCCACAGCCCAGGGAAGTGTGTGGAGAACATTTTCCTTTCCCATTTGTGGTTTTGCAGAGAGTTGGGGTTGGATATTTGGGTTTTTTCTGTGGGGTCACGGATTTTTCACCTCTTTCAGTTCAGGATTTGGGGGATTTGGGGGATTTGGGGGAAGGAAAATCCCAAGCTGTTCCAGGGAAGTGCGTGGAGAACAATTTCCTTTCCCATTTGTGGTTTTACAAAGAGTTGGGGTTAGATATTTGGGTTTTTTCCATGGGGTCATGGATTTTTCACCTCATTCAGTTCAGGATTTCAGGATTTGTGGGATTTGTGGGATTTGGGGATTTGGGGGAAGGACTCTCCCGTGCTGCTCCCCCAGCCGGAAGGTCAGGCAGTTCTCCAGCCCTACCTGGCAGGTGACTCAGCAGGGAGAACACCTGCCGGCTGAGCACGGCTCTGCCCTTGGCCGCTGGCCAGGCGGGGAGCAGGGCCGGGCCGGGCCGGGTCGGGCCGGATCTGCTCGCACGCGATGGGAAGGGATGGAGAGAGCGACAGGGAATTCGGGAGGAATTGGGGAGGAATTTGGGGAGAAATTTGGGAGAAATTCGGGAGAAAGCCAGGAGGAATTTGGGAGGCATTTGGGAGAAATTCGGGAGAAATCCGTGAGGAACTGGGGAGAAATCAGGGAGGAATTTGGGAGGAATCCAGGAGAAGTTTGGGAGAAAGCTGGGAGAAATTTGGAGAAATTCGGGAGAAAGCTGGGAGGAATTTGGGAGGAATCCGGGAGAAATTTGGGAGGAATCCGGGAGAAAGCTGGGAGGAATTCGGGATAAATTCGGGAGAAAGCCAGGAGGAATTCGGGAGAAATTTGGGAGGAATTTTGGAGAAATTCAGGAGAAATTTGGGAAGCATTTGGGAGAAATTTGGGAGGAATTCGGGAGAAAGCTGGGAGGAATTTTGGAGAAATTTGGGAGAAACATGGGAGGAATCTGGAAGATATCCAGCAGAAATTTGGGAGAAATTCAGGAGAAATCTGGGAGGAATCAGGGAGGAATTTGGGAGGAATCCAGGAGAAGTTTGGGAGAAAGCTGGGAGAAATTTGGAGAAATTCGGGAGAAAGCTGGGAGGAATTTGGGAGAAATTTGGGAGAAATTCGGGAGAAATTTGGGAGGCATTTGGGAGAAATTTGGGAGGAATTCAGGAAAAAGCTGGGAGAAATTTGGGAGGAATTTTGGAGAAATCAGGGAGAAATTTGGGAGAAATCTGGGAGGAATCCGGAAGATATCCAGCAGAAATTTGGGAGAAATTAAGGAGAAATCCAGGAGAAATCTGGGAGGAATCTGGGAGGAATTTGGGAGGAATTTGGGAGGAATTTGGGAGAAATTTGGGGGAAATTTGGGAGAAATCTGGGAGAAATCCAAGAGGACGTTTGGGAGAAAGCCGGGAGGAATTTGGGAGAAATCTGGGAGAAATCTAGAAGAAATTTGGGAGGAATTCGGGAGAAATAGGGGGGAAATCCAGGAGAGAGAAAGACGTTGCGAGAAATTTGGGAGGAATTTGGAAGAAATCCGGGAGAAATCTAGAAGAAATTTGGGAGGCATCTGGGAGAAATTCGGGAGGAATTTGGGAGAAATCTGGGAGGAACTGGGGAGAAATCCAGGAGCAAGACGGGAGGAAATTGGGGGAAATCTAGGAGAAATTTGGGAGAGATCTAGGCGGATTTCGGGAGGAATCCGGGAGAAAGCCGGGAGAAATGGGAGAAATTTGGGAGGAATTTGGGAGAAATCAGGGAGAATTCTGAGAGAAATTTGGGAGAAATTCGGGAGAAATATGGGAGAAATCAGGGAGGAATTTGGGAGAAATTTGGGAGGAATTTGGGAGAAATCTAGGAGGAATCTGAGGGAAATCCGGGAGGAATTTTGGAGAAATTTGGGAGGAATTTGGGAGAAATCAGGGAGAAATCTCAGAGAAATTTGGGAGAAATATGGGAGAAATTTGGGAGAAATTCGGGAGAAATATGGGAGAAATCAGGCAGGAATTCGGGAGAAATTTGGGAGGAATTTGGGAGGAATCTAGGAGGAATCTGAGGGAAATCCGGGAGAAATCCAGGAGGAATTCGGGAGAAATTCAGAAGAAATCCTTCCCGGGGGAGTGAGGAGCTCCTGGATGGATTTCCTGATGCCAGTGGGGAGAGCCACTCCCTTAAAACAGAAATTTGGGAAAAATCCGGAGAAATTCGGGAGAAATTCGGGATAAATCCTTCCTTGGGAGTGTGAGGAGTCCCTGGATGGATTTCCCCATGCCAGTGGTGAGACCTGCTCCCTGAGAGGAGAAATTCGGGATAAATTCGGGATAAATCCGGCATAAATCCAGGATAAATTCAGCATAAATTCGGGATAAATTCAGTATAAATTCAGGATAAATTCGGGATAAATTCAGGATAAATTCGGGATAAATTCAGTATAAATTTGGGATAAATTCAGGATAAATTCAGGATAAATTTGGGATAAATTCAGGATAAATTCGGGATAAATTCAGGATAAATTCAGGATAAATTCAGGATAAATTCAGGATAAATTCAGGATAAATTCGGGATAAATTCAGTATAAATTTGGGATAAATTCGGGATAAATTCGGGATAAATTCAGGATAAATTCAGGATAAATTCAGGATAAATTCGGATAAATTCGGGATAAATTCAGGATAAATTCAGGATAAATTCGGGATAAATTCAGTATAAATTCAGGATAAATTCAGGATAAATTCAGGATAAATTCAGGATAAATTCGGGATAAATTCGGGATAAATTCAGGATAAATTCGGGATAAATTCGGGATAAATTCAGTATAAATCTGAGATAAATCCGGCATAAATCCAGGATAAATTCAGCATAAATTCGGGATAAATTCAGTATAAATTCAGCATAAATTCGGGATAAATTCAGTATAAATTCGGGATAAATTCAGGATAAATTCAGGATAAATTCAGGATAAATTCAGGATAAATTCGGGATAAATTCAGGATAAATTCAGGATAAATTCAGGATAAATTTGGGATAAATTCAGGATAAATTCGGGATAAATTTGGGATAAATTCAGTATAAATTCAGGATAAATTCGGGATAAATTCAGGATAAATTCGGGATAAATTCAGGATAAATTCGGGATAAATTCAGTATAAATTTGGGATAAATTCAGGATAAATTCAGTATAAATTTGGGATAAATTCAGGATAAATTCGGGATAAATTCAGGATAAATTCAGGATAAATTCAGGATAAATTCAGGATAAATTCGGGATAAATTCAGTATAAATTCAGGATAAATTCGGGATAAATTCAGGATAAATTCAGGATAAATTCGGGATAAATTCGGGATAAATTCAGTATAAATTCAGGATAAATTCAGGATAAATTCAGAATAAATTCAGGATAAATTCGGGATAAATTCAGGATAAATTCAGGATAAATTCAGGATAAATTCGGGATAAATTCAGGATAAATTCAGGATAAATTCGGGATAAATTTGGGATAAATTCGGGATAAATTTGGGATAATTTCAGGATAATTTCAGGATAAATTTGGGATAAATTTGGGATAAATTCAGGATAATTTCAGGATAAATTCAGGATAAATCCTGCCCGGCTTGCTCCATCCCCACAGTGTCCCCACAGCACCCCTGCGTGACTTTTCCACCCCAACATTCCCAAAATTCCAGGATTTTTTGGGAATTCTGAGTGGGCAGAGCTGCTGGCAGGGAGATCCCATTGAGGGGACAGGGAACACTTTTATCCCAAAAAACCCCCAAAAAAGCTAATAAAGCAAAAGGGGGAAAGGCGGGGAAAGTGTCAATCAGTCCTTGTTATTAAAATTATTATTTAATTAGGAAAATGATGGCTTTGGGATGCCAGGGATGATTTTAGGATCAAAACCCTGCCATGGTTTTGGGATGGAAATGATGATCTTAGGATTAAAATTAGGATTTTCGGATTAAAACAGTGATTTTAGGATCAAACCCATCCCACGGTTTTGTGATTAAAATGGTGATTTTTAAGAATCAAATGATGATTTTAGGATCAAAACCATCCCACGGTTTTGTTGTTGAAATGATGATTTTATGCTTGAAATTGCGATTTTAGGATCAAAACCATCCCCTGGGTCTATGATGAAAAATGCTGATTTTATGATTTTAAACGATGGTTTCGTGATTAAAATGATTGATTTCTAAAATGATGAGTCTGTGGTGACAATGATGATTTTGGGATCAAAACCCTCCCATGGTTTTGGGATGGAAATGATGATTTGGTGATTAAAATTGCGATTTTAGGACCAAAACTTCCCGTGGTTCTGTGACTAAAATGAAGATTTTAGGATCAAAACCGTCTCATGATTTTATTATTAAAATGATGCTGTTGTGATTAAAATGATGATTTTAGGATTAAACCATCCTATTGTTTTTTGATTAAAATTAAGATTTCAGGACCAAAACCATCCCATGGTTTTATGATTAAAATTACGATTTTAGAATTAAAACCATCCCATGGTTTTATGATTAAATTGATGATTTTAGGATTGAACCATCCTATTGTTTTATGATTAAAATGATGATTTTAGGATCAAACCATCCCATGGTTTTGTGATTAAAATTATGATTATTTTAGAATCAAACCATCCTATTGTTTTTTGATTAAAATTAAGATTTCAGGATCAAACCATCCCATGGTTTCATGATTAAAATTACAATTTCAGGATTAAAACCATCCTATTGTTTTATGACTAAAATGATGATTTTTGGATCAAACCATCCCATGGTTTTATGATTAAAATGACGATTTTAGGATCAAACCATCCTATTGTTTTAGAATTAAAATTACAATTTTAGGATCAAGCCATCCCAAGGTTTTATGATTAAAATTACAATTTTAAGATTAAACCATCTCATGTTTTCATGATTAAAATTACCATTTCAGGATCAAACCATCCTATTGTTTTATGATTAAAATCACGATTTCAGGATCAAACCATCCTATTGTTTTATGATTAAAATTAAGATTTTAGGATCAAACCATCCCATGGCTTTATGATTAAAATGATGATTTTTGGATCAAAACCATCCCATGGCTTTATGATTAAAATTAAGATTTTAGGATCAAACCATCCTATTGTTTTAGAATTAAAATTACGATTTTAGGATCAAACCATCCTATTGTTTTAGAATTAAAATTACGATTTTAGGATCAAACCATCCTATTGTTTTAGAATTAAAATTACGATTTTAGGATCAAACCATCCCAAGGTTTTATGATTAAAATTACGATTTTAAGATTAAACCATCTCATGTTTTCATGATTAAAATTACCATTTTAGGATTAAACCATCCTATTGTTTTATGATTAAAATCACGATTTCAGGATCAAACCATCCTATTGTTTTATGATTAAAATTAAGATTTCAGGATCAAACCATCCTATTGTTTTATGATTAAAATTATGATTTCAGGATCAAACCATCCCATGGCTTTATGATTAAAATTACGATTTTAGGATCAAACCATCCTATTGTTTTAGAATTAAAATTACAATTTTAGGATCAAACCATCCCTAAGGTTTTATGATTAAAATTACGATTTTAGGATTAAACCATCTCATGTTTTCATGATTAAAATTACGATTTTAGGATCAAACCCTCCTATTGTTTTATGATTAAAATCACGATTTCAGGATCAAACCATCCTATTGTTTTAGAATTAAAATTACGATTTTAGGATCAAACCATCCCATGGCTTTATGATTAAAATTACGATTTTAGGATCAAACCATCCTATTGTTTTAGGATTAAAATTACGATTTTAGGATCAAACCATCCCAAGGTTTTATGATTAAAATTACGATTTTAAGATTAAACCATCTCATGTTTTCATGATTAAAATCACGATTTCAGGATCAAACCCTCCTATTGTTTTATGATTAAAGTCCCGATTTCAGGATCAAACCCTCCCGTGGTTCTGTGATGACAGTGATGGGTTTAGGATCACCAACAGCCCCACAACAACCCCGCAGAGCCCCTGGGGCTGATTAACGGGATGCTGCTCGCCCTGCTGGGAATCCTGGCTGTTAGTCACCCTTTAAATGGGAAAAACATGGGATGTTTGCGTCCTAAAATGGTAATTTTCATCATAAAAACATGGGATGTTTGCATCCTAAAATGGTAATTTTCATCATAAAAACATGGGATGTTCGCATCCTAAAATTGTATTTTTCATCATAAAAACATGGGATGTTTGCATCCTAAAATGGTAATTTTCATCATAAAAACATGGGATGTTCGCATCCTAAAATTGTAATTTTCATCATAAAAACATGGGATGTTCGCATCCTAAAATTGTATTTTTCATCATAAAAACATGGGATGTTCGCATCCTAAAATTGTATTTTTCATCATAAAAACATGGGATGTTCGCATCCTAAAATGGTAATTTTCATCATAAAAACATGGCATGTTTGCATCCTAAAATGGTAATTTTCATCATAAAAACATGGGATGTTCGCATCCTAAAATTGTATTTTTCATCATAAAAACATGGGATGTTTGCATCCTAAAATTGTAATTTTCATCATAAAAACGTGGGATGTTTGCATCCTAAAATGGTAATTTTCATCATAAAAACATGGGATGTTCGCATCCTAAAATTGTATTTTTCATCATAAAAACATGGCATGTTTGCATCCTAAAATCATAATTTTCATCATAAAAACATGGCATGTTCGCATCCTAAAATCGTAATTTTCATCATAAAAACATGGGATGTTTGCATCCTAAAATCGTAATTTTCATCATAAAAACGTTGGGTGGTTTGCATCCTAAAATCGTAATTTTCATCATAAAAACGTGGCATGTTTGCATCCTAAAATTGTAATTTTCATCATAAAAACATGGGGTGGTTTAATCCTAAAATCATATTTTTCATTAGAAAAACATGGGATGTATTAATCCCAAAATTGTAATTTTTAATCACAAAAACATTGGGATGTTTTAATCCCAAATTCATATATTTTCATCGTAAAAACATGGGGTGGTTTGCATCCTGAAATCATGCTTTTCATGATAAAATCACAGGATGGTTTTAATCCTAAAATCATCATTTTAATCAGAAAAAACGTGGCATGTTTTCATCCTAAAATCGTATTTTTCATCATAAAAACATGGGATGTATTAGCATCCCAAAATTGGATCATTTTCATCAAAAAAACATTGGGTGTTCTCATCCTAAAATCATAATTTTCATCATAAAAACATTGGGATGTTTTAATCCTAAAATCATATTTTTCATCATAAAAACATGGGATGTTTGCATCCTAAAATCGTATTTTTCATCATAAAAACATGGGGTGTTTTAATCCTAAAATCATGTTTTTCATCATAAAATCACAGGATGGTTTTGATCCTAAAATCATCATTTTAATCAGAAAAACGCAGGCATGTTTTTAATCCTAAAATCGTATTTTTCATCATAAAAACATGGGATGTATTAGTCCCAAAATTGGATTTTTCATCATAAAAACATGGGGTGTTTTAATCCTAAAATCATAATTTTAATCATAAAATCATGGGATGTTTTTAATCCTAAAATAATATTTTTCATCATTAAAACATGGGGTGTTTTAATCCTAAAATCGTATTTTTAATCACAAAAACATTGGGTGTTTTAATTGTAAAATCATATTTTTAATCATTAAAACATGGGATGGTTTTGATCCTAAAATCATCATTTTAATCATAAAACCACAGGATGGTTTTGATCCTAAAATCATCATTTTAATCATAAAACCACAGGATGGTTTTGATCCTAAAATCATCATTTTAATAATCAAATCCTCATTTTAATCACAAAGCCATGGGAGGGCTTTGATCCTAAATCCATCATTCTAATCATAAAGTCATCACTTCAATAATGAAATCATCGTTTTGATAATAAAACCATCATCATACAATCATCATAAAACCATAAACCCATCGTTTTGACCGTAAAACCATCATTTTAAATAATAAAATTATCATTTTGACCATAAAATCATGGGAGGGTTTTGATCCCAAAATCACCATTGCAATCATAAAGTGATCACTTTAATAATTAAATCATCACGTTCATCATAAAACCATCATTTTAAATAATAAAATTATCATTTTGACCATAAAATCATGGGAGGGTTTTGATCCCAAAATCACCATTGCAATCATAAAGTGATCACTTTAATAATTAAATCATCACGTTCATCATAAAACCATCATTTTAAATAACAAAATTATCATTTTGACCATAAAATCATGGGAGGGTTTTGATTCTAAAATCATCATTGCAATCATACAGTCATCACTTTAATAATTAAATCATCACGTTCATCATAAAACCATCATTTTAAATAATAAAATTATCATTTTAATCATAAAACCACCTGATGGTTTTGATCATAAAATCATCATTTTAATAATCAAATCATCATTTTGATCATAAAACCATGGGATGGTTTTGATCCTAAAATCATCGTTGCAATCATAAAGTCATTAAAATGAAAGTTATTAAAATGAATAATTAAATCATCGCGTTCATCATAAAACCATCATTTTAAATAATAAAATCATCATTTTAATCCTAAAACCCTGGGATGGTTTTATTCCCAAAATCCTAATTTTAATCATAAAACCATTGGAGGCTTTTGATCCTAAAACCATCATTTTAATAATAAAATTATCATTTTAATCATAAAACCCTGGGATGGTTTTAATCCTAAAATCACAATTTTAATCATAAAACCATGGGATGTTTTGATCCTAAAACCATCATTTTAATAATAAAATTATCATTTTAATCATAAAACATGGGATGGTTTTAATCCTGAAATCTTAATTTTAATCAAAAAACAATAGGATGGTTTAATTCTAAAATAATCGTCAATTTTAATCATATAACCATGGGATGGTTTTACTCCTAAAATCATCATTTTAATAACAAAATTATCATTTTAATCCTAAAACCCTGGGATGGTTTTATTCCCCAAATCACAATTTTAATCATAAAACCATTGGAGAGTTTTGATCCTAAACCCATCATTTTAATAATAAAATCCTAATTTTAATGATAAAACCAGGGCAGGATTTAACCCCAAACTCCCCATTTTTTACCATAAAACCACGGGATGGTTTTGGTGACTCCCAATATTTAATAATTCCATTTAATCCCACAGTTTTCAGCCAGCTTTCCCTGGAATTCCCGTTCCCTTCGATTCCCATTTCCTGAGGAATGTGGGGTTGGAGCTGGCTCGTGCTGAGAACCACAAAAATGACATTTTCCTGCTCAGTTGAGTGAGTTACACATTAACTTTTGGGAAAAAATAAAAATAATCGGGATTGCTGCTGGATTTTGTGGGGTTTTTATCCACGCAGGGCCAACAGTCCCTAAATATTCCCTAAAACATTGTGGGTTAAATTCCTAATATATTCCTTAAGATATCATGGGTTAGATTCCTAAAATATTCCCTAAATATTCCCTAAAATATTTCCTAAAATATTTCCTAATTATTCCCTAAAACACCGCAGGCTAAATTCCCAAAATATTCCCTAAATATTCCCTAAATATTCCCTAAAACATAGCGGGTTGAATTCCTGAAATATCCCCCAAAATATTCCCTAAAATATCGCTTCTTAAATTCCTAAAATATCCCCTAAATATTCCCTAAAATATTCCATTAAATATTCCCTAAATATTCCCTAAAATATCGCGTCTTAAATTCCTAAATATTCCCCAAATCACGGCGTGCTGAGCTCATTCCAGGTGAAAACTGGGAATTTTCCATGTGAAAACTGGGAATTTTCCAGGTGAAAATCAGGAATTTTCCAGGTGAAAATTGGGAATTTTCGAGGTGAAAATCAGGAATTTTCCAGGTGAAAACTGGGAATTTTCCAGGTGAAAATTGGGAATTTTCCAGGTGAAAATCGGGAATTTTCCAGGTGAAAATCAGGAATTTTCCGGGTGAAAACTGGGAATTTTCCAGGTGAAAATTGGGAATTTTCCAGGTGAAAATCAGGAATTTTCCGGGTGAAAATCAGGAATTTTCCAGGTGAAAATCGGGAATTTTCCAGGTGAAAATTGGGAATTTTCCAGGTGAAAATCAGGAATTTTCCAGGTGAAAATCAGGAATTTTCCAGGTGAAAATTGGGAATTTTCTGGGTGAAAATTGGGAATTGTCCGGGTGAAAATTGGGAATTTTCCAGGTGAAAATCGGGATTTTTCCAGGTGAAAATCAGGAATTTTCCGGGTGAAAATCAGGAATTTTCCAGGTGAAAATCGGGAATTTTCGAGGTGAAAATCGGGAATTTTCCAGGTGAAAATTGGGAATTTTCCGGGTGAAAATCGGGAATTTTCCAGGTGAAAATTGGGATTTTTCCAGGTGAAAATCAGGAATTTTCCGGGTGAAAATCAGGAATTTTCCAGGTGAAAATCGGGAATTTTCCAGGTGAAAATCAGGAATTTTCCAGGTGAAAATCGGGAATTTTCGAGGTGAAAATCGGGAATTTTCCAGGTGAAAATTGGGAATTGTCCGGGTGAAAATCGGGAATTTTCCAGGTGAAAATCGGGAATTTTCGAGGTGAAAATCGGGAATTTTCCAGGTGAAAATTGGGAATTGTCCGGGTGAAAATCGGGAATTTTCCAGGTGAAAATCGGGAATTTTCGAGGTGAAAATCGGGAATTTTCCAGGTGAAAATCAGGAATTTTCCAGGTGAAAACTGGGAATTTTCCATGTGAAAACTGGGAATTTTCCAGGTGAAAACTGGGAATTTTCCGGGTGAAAATCGGGAATTTTCCCGCTGAAAATCGGGAATTTTCTGGAAGTGGATTTGGGGTGAAAACACCATTCTGGGGCTCAGCTGCTCCAACCCAACTCCATCCCAACCGCTGGGATCCAACCCGAGCTTCCCGAGGGATTTCGGGAATAATTTGGGAACCTTTGGGGAATTCTGGGCGCAGGTTGAGCTAATTAGCGGCTAATTGGAGTTGGGAATTGCTCTTCCCTGGGAATTGTGTTTCCCTCGTAACGAGGGGAAAACATCGCCCTTGTTTTTGTTCTGTTTTTTTGGAGAATTTTCCGACTATTCCTTCGGGAGATTCCGGGTTTTGAAAGGATATTTACACAGCCGCAGGTTGGAATTTTTTAGGGAAAATTTATTTGGTTTTGATTTGAAATGTTTTTATTTGGATTTTTTTTTAATTTGAAATTTTTTTTTTTGGAAATGTTTTCATTTGAAACGCTTTCCTTTGAAATCCTTTCCTTTGAAATGCTTTTATTTCTTTGAAATGCTTTTATTCTAAACGTTTTTATTTGGAATTTTTTCATTTGAAAGGCTTTTATTCGAAATTTTTTTTTGAAATGTTTTCATTTGAAATGCTTTCATTTGAAATGCTTTCCTTTGAAATGCTTTTATTTCTTTGAAAGGTTTTTATTCGAAACGCTTTTATTTGGAATTTTTTCATTTGAAAGGCTTTTATTTGAAATTTTTTTTGGAAATGTTTTCATTTGAAACTATTTCCTTTGAAATCCTTTCCTTTGAAATGCTTTTATTTATTTGAAATGCTCTTATTTGAAGGGGTTTATTAGAAATGCTTTTAATTCGAATCTCTTTTGTTTGAAACGATTTTATTCGAAATGCTTTTATTTGAAACTCTTTTATTTACAACGCTTCTATTCAAATTGTTTTTATTTGAAATGGTTTTATTTGAAATTCTCTGTTTCCGAGCACTCCAGTTCTATTTCCCATCCCGAAATACTTTCCAAATTTGGGTTAAATCTTCACTAACTCCCCCAAAAATATGGAATTTTTAGGAGGAAATGCCCTGGAATGACTGTGATGTCAACAATGGCACCATGACCGGATATGGGAACCATCTGCTTTTCACTTTTATTTTGGGACACCCAAATTCTTATTCCAAATTATGGAATTTTTATTAATTTTTATTAATTTGTATTAATTTGCGTTAATTCCTGAGCCTATGGTGGTCATCACCAGGCCGGATGGTGATGAAATTCCACCTTCTAAGAGGTTTGGGGGAAAAATCATCTCTTGGGATGTCCATCAGCAATTCCCGGTCTGTCCGAAATTCCCAAATTCCCAAAAATTCCCAAATTCCCGGGATCGGTGTCACCTTTTTTTGGAAAATCACCATCGATGTTCCAATCCGTGTTCCCTCTCTTCTGGAAAGGCAAGGAGAATTCCGGGTGGAGAATTCCATCTCTGTTTTTCCAGCCCCGTTGGATTTGGGATTGCTTTGGAAATCTTCCCTCAAACCCCACAAAAAAATTCTGAAATACAGAAAAATCAAAAAAAACCCTTAAATTTATAATGATTTGTATCAATTTGATTCTGATCTCAATCAAACCTTCCAAAGAATCCTTTTCTTCCCCCAACTTTGGGATGGGATTTGGTTGGCAGGAGGACAATGTGGGAAGGTGGATTTGGGAGAGAGGGAAGAACTTCCTGATATTCTGAGTTTGGGGTTTGGAAGAACTTCCTGACATTCCAAGTTTGGGATTTGGAGGAGAGGGAAGAACTTCCTGACATTCCCAGTTTGGGGTTTGGAAGAGAGGGAAGAACTTCCTGATATTCTGAGTTTGGGGTTTGGAGGAGAGGGAAGAACTTCCTGATGTTCCAAGTTTGGGATTTGGAAGAGAGGGAAGAACTTCCTGACATTCTGAGTTTGGGGTTTGGAGGAGAGGGAAGAACTTCCTGACATTCCAAATTTGGGGTTTGGAAGAGAGGGAAGAACTTCCTGATATTCCGAGTTTGGGATTTGGAAGAACTTCCCAACATTCCGAGTTTGGGGTTTGGAAGAGAGGGAAGAACTTCCTGACATTCTGAGTTTGGGGTTTGGAGGAGAGGGAAGAACTTCCTGACATTCCAAGTTTGGGGTTTGGAGGAGAGGGAAGAACTTCGTGACATTCCAAGTTTGGGATTTGGAAGAGAGGGAAGAACTTCCCGACATTCCAAATTTGGGGTTTGGAAGAGAGGGAAGAACTTCCTGATATTCCGAGTTTGGGATTTGGAGGAGAGGAAAGAACTTCCTGATATTCCCAGTTTGGGGTTTGGAAGAACTTCCTGATATTCTGAGTTTGGGGTTTGGAAGAACTTCCCAACATTCTGAGTTTGGGGTGTGGAAGAGAGGGAAGAACTTCCTGACATTCCGAGTTTGGGATTTGCCCAAAATCTTGGCTCTGGGGAGAATTTGAGGGTCAGTGAGACAAAAAGGGAATGGAGAGACCTTGGAGATCCTTGGAGGACCTGAAGGGATCCAGGAGAGCTGGAGAGGGATTTGGGATGAGGGATGGAGGGACGGGAAAATGGGGAATGGTTTTGTGCTGAACGAGGGTGGGATTGGGTGGGAAATTGGGAGGAAATTGGGTGGAAATAGTGAGAAAATTTGGAGTAAATTATGAGGAAATTGTGTGAGGAGATTGGGAGGAAATTTTGAGGAAATTGTGGGGAAATTTGGAGTAAATTGGGAGGAAATTGTGATGAAGTGAGGAAATTGTGATGAAATTGGGAGTAAATGATGATGAAATTGTGAGGGAATTGTGAGGAAATTGTGAGAACATTGTGAGGAAATTGTGAGAATATTGTGAGGAAACTCGGAGCAGATTGTGATGAAATTGTGAGGAAAGTGTGAGGAAATTGTGACTGAAATTGTGACTAAATTGTGATGAAATTGTGAGGGAATTGTGAGGAAATTGTGAGAACATTGGGAGGAAATTGGGAGGAAATTGGGAGGAAATTGGGAGGAAATGATGAAATTGTGATGGAATTGTGAGTAAATTGTGAGGAAATTGTGATGAAATTGTGATGGAATTGTGACTAAATTGTGAGTAAATTGTGATGAAATTGTGAGGGAATTGTGAGGAAATTGTGAGAACATTGTGAGGAAATTGTGAGAACATTGGGAGGAAATTGGGAGGAAATTGGGAGGAAATGATGACATTGTGATGGAATTGTGAGGAAATTGTGAGTAAATTGTGAGAACATTGTGAGGAAATTTGCAGTAAGTTGTGATGACTTTGTGAGGAAATTGTGAGGAAATTGTGAGGAAATTGTGACTAAATTGTGACTAAATTGTGATGAAATTGTGAGGGAATTGTGATGAAATTGTGAGAACATTGGGAGGAAATTGTGAGAACATTGTGAGGAAATTGTGAGAACACTGTGAGGAAATTTGGAGTAAATTGTGAGTAAATGGTGAGTAAACGGTGATGAAATATGAGGAAACTGTGAGGAAACCATTCCCCGTGAGGCTGGCAGGCCTTGGCCGGCAAACCCCAGCGCTGCCCATCCCTGCAGTGCCCAAGGCCACCCTGCCATGGCGGCAACCCTCCCTGCCCACCTTTGGGCTCAACCAGCTCCCCACACCCCTTCCCACCCCAAAACCAGGAAACACCTCCTCACTAAGCCACCCTTTGTCAGGCCCGGCCCAGCCGCTCCGGCCGCTCCCAGGGCCGGACACACCTGTTGGGCTCGGAGCTCCGCCATTGGCTGGCGGGCAATGCACCTGCGCGGGGAGGAGTGTGGAGCTCCATGTAAGCCGAGCCTTGGCGGAGCTCCCCATCCAGCTCCATTCCAGCTCCGACACGCAGCTCCTCCGAGGCTCCGCGCTCCGCACGGCCTGCCCGGCCTGCTCTCCCCCACCTTTCCAACCCCATTTCAAACCTCAGTTTTCCTTTTTAAAACCTCCGTTTTGTTTCTCCACGCTCCCGGCAGCCTAACGAGGCGCGGCGGTGTTGTTTTTCCAGGTCCGGCTGAGTTTTCGGCCTCCTCGCGGATTTCCCTCGCGCTTTGCCGGGAGGAGGAAGATGGAAGTTCTCCCAGGATTTGCTGATCCTTCCATCCTTTTCCTTCCCCACCCGGAGGTCCATCAGGATTTGGGAGAAGCTGCTGGAGCTCCCGGGGTTGAAGTTTTCCCCCTCAGTTTGGTAAGAGACAAAGTTTTGCGCGTGGGGGGAGAAAAATGGGATTTACGGAGCGCCAAGAGCGACTCCTCGGAGTTTTTTCCTGCTTGATTTTCCCTTTTCCTCCTCATTTTCTCCGCGGTTCTTCCCTCTTTCTCTCTTCCTCCTTCTCCCCCCGGGTGGATCGGAGGGTTTAGTCGGTCAGATCAGGTTTGGTGCGCTGGGGGAGGGGAGGGCAGAGAATGAATCCAAACGTTCATTTTACAACCAGTCCAACCAGTCCGGGCAGGTCGAGGGCTCCGAGAAGGAGGGGGAAAAGCTGCTTCCACCCAGGGAAAAGTTGGGGGGAAAAGGGAGTTTTGGGGAGGTTTGATTGAGATCCGAATGAAATTTATATCAATTGATATAAAACTTAAGGGGGTTCTCCGGATTTTCCCGTATTTCGGGATTTTTTGGGCGGTTTGAGGGAGGATTTCCCAGCTTGGGAGGATTTGAAATCCGAGTTTGCTGCTGGCTCTGAGTAATGATTGCCATGTTTCAATTACTTCGTTAATTAACCAGCCTTTAATGGGTTTTCTCCGCCGTGAAAATCACCCAATCCTCGTTTTTCCCTTTTCCCTCCTTCCCGACCCAAACCGATCCCTCCATAAAGGCAGCGAAGGGCACAGATTGGGAATTTTCCAACCAGAAACACAAAAATTTGGGAATTTTTATTCCACCCGAGTGGAAAATTCGGATTCAGCCGGCGCCGTCGGTTTCCGCCGGTGGCAGGAGGAGCCATTTTGGGTTGGTTTTGTTGATTCCTTCCCCACCTGGGGTATTTTTTTTGTTCTTTTTGGGGCCTGGAAAAATGAAAATAATGGAAGTTTTGTCTTCCCTGCGCCGCTGGATCCAACCAGGACCAGCCTGGACTTGTTTTTCCTTTCTTTGAGGAGCTGGGAGAAGGGAGAAGACAAAACAAAAGTGGTTTCATTTCATTTTTGGAGGGTGAAGTCAATCCCCTGGTGCCTCAAAATCCCATTTTTTTGGGGTTTAGGATTCCGGTGGGAATGGGGGAATTCTGCCGCCGGTCGGGTTTTGTTCTCCGCCAGGATTTTTGGGGAATTTTCTGGGGGATTTGGGGATTGGGATCGATTGGGATTTGTCATCGTGAAAGGTTTGCTCACTCCTTCCCTCCAGCCCTGGAGGGAAAACCTTCCGGAAAGTTCTGTGGGGCGCGGAGAGGGGAATTATCCCAAATTCCGGGCAAAAGTGGAATTTCCCCAAATATTCCTTTTGTCCCCATTAAACTCTTTTGATTGATTTCATTGAGAGCTCTTTGTGGCTTTTTCCTGAAAAAACAACAGGAATTTATTCACCCTGAGCTGAATTCCTGATTTTTTTTTTTTTCTCCCTGATTAACTTTTTCACTCAGCATTGCAAAGATTTCAATCCACTCCTCACTTTCGCTCGATTCCAATAAATTTCGCTTTATTTTAGTCCAAAATAAAAGACTTTTAATACAAAAAAATTCCGGGTTTCACCCTCTCCAAACCCAAACCCCCCCTTTTTTGGCCCCTTTTCAGCAGCAGGGCCAGATTTGAGTTGGAATTTGCAAATTTGAATTGTTTTCGATGATTTTTTTTAATTAGGAGCTCCTGGCCCAGAGCTGAGGTTACGTGAGCAGAATTTCAACACCAACTTCACATTTTTTGGTGTTTCAACCTCCCTCAAAATCCACTTTTTTAAACTGTTATTGATTAATCTATTGATTATTATGATGATGATTTAAATGTTGTTATTATGAATAATTCTATTTAATTGGAATTTGGGGCGTTGAGGCCATTTGGGGTCAATGGGGACGAAATTCAAAATGGTGCAGAATTGGAGAAAATCCTCGGGATGGACAGCAGGATTTTGGGAATTCTGGGGTCAATCCTTGGAATTCTGTTCCCGTTCCAGGGAAAGGCCAGGAATTCCTCACGGGAATTCCAGCGGGAATTGGGTTGGTTTAGTGAATTTTGGGAAAGCTGAAATTCCCAATTTCGGAATTTGGCAACTCCCGGAAGTCATGGAGAGTTGGGAATTCCAAATCCTGGATTTAGCTCCATTGTCCAGTGGAGAAAAGGAGAAATCCTTACTGGTTTTACTGGGCAGGACTGGGATTTTAAATATTGCTGCGTGCAGGGAATGAGTGCCAGGAGGTGACCTGGTGACACAGTTGGATTTCATTTATTTATTTCATTTATTTATTTCATCTATTTATTTTATTTCATTCGTTGTATTTCCTTTCAATCATTTCAATCCGAGATCCATAAAAATGGGAAATTCTCCTGAGCTTCCCTTTTGTCCCGATGGTTTCCCATGCAGAAAATTGAGGGTTTTTTGGGGGAAAAAAAAATCCAGAAAATTGGCTAAAATGAGAATTTTCTATCTTTTAATAAAAGGGCAAAGACCTCAGTGAAATTTAGGATTTCAACATTGCCAAATGGATGTTAAACCTCCATTTCTTGGACATCTTCTTTGCCAAACCAATGAAAATTGGAATATTTTCCCTCTATTTCAGGCAGGGAAAAGCAATCCCACAGAATTCCATTTTACTTCCATGAATTTTGGGGAGTTTTGGTGGATTTTTTGGGTTTTGGTTTTTTGGTTGGTGTTTTTTGGTTTTTTGGAGAGATTTTTGGGTGGTTTTTTGGTTGTTTCTTTGTTTTTTGTTGTCGTTTGGTTGGTTTGGGTTTTTTCCTTAGTTTTGTTTGGGTTTTTTAGGGTTTTTTTGTTTGTTTGGGTTTTTTGGGTTTTTTTTTGGGTTGTTTTTTTGTTTGGGGTTTTTAGGTTTTATTTATTTTTTTGTTTGGGTTTTTTAGGGTTTTTTTGTTGTTGTTGTTTGGGTTTTTTGGGGTTTTTTTTTGTTGTTTGTTTGGGGTGTTTTAGGGTTTTTTTTTGTTTGGGTTTTTTGGGGTTTTTTTGGGGTTTTTTGGGGTTTTTTTGTTTTTAATGGCTCTTCTTCCCCTCAAACCCAACCCAACCCACTTCAGCCTCTGCCTTTCCCTCAATCCCAACTCTTCGCTCAACCAAACCCACCTGAAATCAAAATTTGAGCTTTTTTTTAATTTTAATTTTTTTAATTTAAATTTAAATTTAAATTTAATTCAATTTAAATTTAATTTTTTTTATTTTTAATTTTTTTTAAAATTTTAATCTTTTCCTCCTTTTCCCTCCCACCTCCAGGTCCAACTTTTATCCAATCAACTCGGAAAATCTTAAATTCCCATTTTTATTCCTTCCCTGCTCTGATCCTTAATTAAAACTCAACCTCTGGCTTAACTCAGAATTCCCATTTTTTCCTCCCTCAGAGCTGGAATTTTTTCCAAATAACTTTTTTTTCCAAATATTTTTTTTTTCCAAATAATTTTTTTTCCAAATAATTTTTTCCCAAATAATTTTTTTCCCAAATAATTTTTTTCCCAAATAATTTTTTTCCCAAATAATTTTTTTCCCAAATAATTTTTTTCCCAAATAATTTTTTCCCAAATATTTTTTTTCCCCCAAATAACTTTTTTCCCCAGCCCTCAAATTCAACTTTGGGATAATTAAAGGGATTTTTTAAAGCTGAAAAATTGGGATTTAAGGCAAATTTTAAATCCGGAATGAGGAGGAGGACCAGGGAGGAATCCCAGGTGCTGAAAATTCCGGATAAAAGCGGGAATGAGGTGAATTCCTCATTTTCCACCCCTTGGCTTTCCTGGAGGAAATAATTGGGAATGAAGTGATGATTAACCCAAAGCATGAGGTCACCTGCTGATCCCAGAGCTGCTTGGGATTCCTTGGATCTCCAGGAACACAAAGGGAAAACTGGGAATTCTGCTGGGATTTGCCTTTTTCCCTTGGGTTTTCCTCATTTTTCCCTTTTTTCCCAGTGTTTTCCCCTTTTTCTCTTTTTCTCAGTGTTTTTCCTCATTTTTCCCTTATGCTTTTCCTCTTTTTCACTTTTTTCTTTGTGTTTTTCCCAATTTTTTCCAGTGTTTTCCCTCAATTTTCTTTGTGTTTTCCCCTTTTATCCCAAGTGGTTTTCCTCATTTTTCCTTTTTTCCCAGTGATTTTCCTCTTTTTCCCGTTTTTTATGTTTTTCTTAATTTTTTCCAGTGTTTTTCCTCATTTTTCTTTGTGTTTTCCCCTTTTTTCCCAAGTGCTTTTCCTCATTTTTCCTTTTTTCCCAGTGATTTTCCTCTTTTTCCCTTTTTTAATGTTTTTCTTAAGTTTTTCCTCATTTTTCTTTGTGTTTTCCAATTTTTTCCCAAGTACTTTTCCTAATTTTTCCTTTTTCTCTTGTGTTTTTCTTTTTCCCCTTCTTTCCTTGTGTTTTTCCTTGGTTTTCCCTTTTTTCCCCAGTGTTTTTCCCTTTTTCTCAGTGGTTTTCCTCATTTTTCCCTTATATTTTTCCTCTTTTTCCCATTTTTCCCATTTTTCCCTTTTTCCCACTCCTCACCTGGCCCTTGATCTCTCTGCAACTTTTCCAAAATTCTGCCTAAAACAAAAGAATATTTGGATTTATTTCCCCCTTTTTTTGCCAATCTGTCCATAAAAAAATTAATATTCATATGGAAATATTAAAATGGAAATAAAAAATTCTTATCTATCTTATCTATCTGAATTTATCTAAAAATTCCCTCCTGGAAATTATTTTCTTTATGGGAAAAAGGAGTTTCTTTTAGTGACTCTGAGCTTTATTATTGAGATAATTTGGGCCAAAAAACCACATTTTTACTATTATGATTATTATTATTACTATTATTATTACTATTATTATTACTATTATCATCATTATTTTCTAATATATTATTATTATTACTATTGCTATTACGATTACTATTACTATTAATTATAATATTTGTCATTATATTTATTATAATATTTATTATTACATTTATTATTACATTTATTATTATAATCCCTTTAAAATTCCCAACAAAATCCCCATAAAAAACTTGACTTTTCCATTAAATAATTCCATTTTTTTCCCCTCTCCCACCCTTCCATTCCCACATTTCACTCCCATTTTTATCCCCATTTTATCCCCATTTCTGCACAATATTTCCATTCACCATTTCCCCATTTTAATCCCATTTTTTCCTCCGCAAAAAGTCTCATTTTTCCTTGTAGGAAGTTGGGAGAAGCAAATTCCAGAGGCATTGTGAGTTCAGCAATGATTAACTCGGCATTGGCGAATGACGCAGCGCAGAAAAATGTAATTATTGAGCTCTGATTCCATTTATTCCATTTATTCCATTTATTCCCATTTATTCCCATTATTCCCATTTATTCCATTTATTCCATTTATTCCCATTATTCCCATTTATTCAATTTATTCCATTTATTCCCATTTTCCCCCTTTATTCCCTTTATTCCATTTATTCCATTTATTCCCATTATTCCCATTTCTTCTCCTTTATTCCCATTTATTCCCATTATTCCTATTATTCCCATTTATTCCCATTTATTCCCATTATTCCCATTATTCCCATTTATTCCATTTATTCCATTTATTCCCATTATTCCCCTTTATTCCATATTATTCCCATTTATTCCCATTATTATTTCCCATTTATTCCATTTATTCCATTTATTCCCATTTATTCCCATTTATTCCCATTTATTCCCATTTATTCAATTTATTCCATTTATTCCATTTATTCCCATTATTCCCATTTATTCCATTTATTCAATTATTTATTCCATTTATTCCCATTATTCCCATTTTCCATTTATTCCATTTATTCCCATTTATTCCCATTATTTCCATTTATTCCCATTTATTCCATTTATTCCATTTATTCCCATTTATTCCATTTATTCCCATTTATTCCCATTTGTTCCCATTTATTCCCATTTATTCCCATTTATTCCCATTTATTCCCATTTTTCCCAGAACCTGGGAGCAGGAGGGGGTTGGGATTTTGGGGAGTTTTGGGGTTTTTTTGGGAATTTTTTTCTGTTTTATTGGGGTTTCTGGGGAATTTTTTATTGTTCCAGTTGGGGGTTTTGGCAGTTCTTTGTTATTTTTATTTATTGTTAATTTTTATTTTATTATTTTAATTATTTATTTGTTATATTTATTTATTTATTGGCAGTTTATTGTTATTTAGGGGATTTGGAAACTTTTATTATTGTTGGGGTTTTTAGGATTTTTTGGTTGTTTCTGTTGGGATTTTGGGGATTTTTTTTGGTTGTTCTTTTGGGATTTTAGGAAGTTTTTATTGGGGTTTTTTGGGGAATATTTTATTATTATATTTGGGATTTTGGGGGTTTTTTGCTGTTTTTGCTGAGGGGTTTTGGGAACTTTTAATTGTTGTATTTGGGATTTTTTGGGGTTTTTTGGTTGTTCTTTTGGGGGTTTTTGGCACTTTTTTGTTGGGTTTTTTGGGGAATTTTTTGTTGTTATATTCGGGATTTCAGACTTTTTTTATTATTGTTGTTTGGGGGTTTTTTTGATGTTTTCCTTGAGGTTTTGGTGCTTTTTTAGGTTCTGGATTTTTTCATCTTTTTTTGGTTGTTGGTGGTTTTAAAAAAAAATTTGGGGAGTTGGTTTTTAATTGGTTTTAACTGGTTTTTAACTGGTTTTTACTGGTTTTTAATGGTTTTAACTGGTTTTAACTGGTTTTAACTGGTTTTAACTGGTTTTTAACTGGTTTTTAACTGGTTTTAAACTGGTTTTAACTGGTTTTTAATGGTTTTTAACTGGTTTTAACTGGTTTTTAACTGGTTTTAACTGGTTTTTAATGGTTTTAAACTGGTTTTAATGGTTTAAACTGGTTTTAACTGGTTTTTAACTGGTTTTAACTGGTTTTTAATGGTTTTAAACTGGTTTTTAATGGTTTTAACTGGTTTTTAACTGGTTTTAACTGGTTTTTAATGGTTTTTAACTGGTTTTAACTGGTTTTAACTGGCTTTTAACTGGTTTTAATTGGTTTTAACTGGTTTTTAATGGTTTTAAACTGGTTTTAACTGGTTTTTAATGGTTTTTAACTGGTTTTAACTGGTTTTTAACTGGTTTTAAACTGGTTTTTAATGGTTTTAAACTGGTTTTTAATGGTTTAAACTGGTTTTAACTGGTTTTTAATGGTTTTAAACTGGTTTTTAATGGTTTTAACTGGTTTTTAACTGGTTTTAACTGGTTTTTAATGGTTTTTAACTGGTTTTAACTGGTTTTAACTGGCTTTTAACTGGTTTTAATTGGTTTTAACTGGTTTTTAACTGGTTTTAACTGGTTTTTAACTGGTTTTTAATGGTTTTAATTGGTTTTTAATGGTTTTTAACTGGTTTTAACTGGTTTTAACTGGCTTTTAACTGGTTTTAATTGGTTTTAACTGGTTTTTAACTGGTTTTAACTGGTTTTTAACTGGTTTTTAATGGTTTTAATTGGTTTTAACTGGTTTTTAATGGTTTTTAACTGGTTTTAAACTGTTTTAAACTGTTTTTAACTGGTTTTAACTGGTTTTAAACTGGTTTTAACTGGTTTTTAACTGGTTTTTAACTGGTTTTAACTGGTTTTTAACTGGTTTTAACTGGTTTTAATTGGTTTTAACTGGTTTTTAACTGGTTTTTAACTGGTTTTTAATGGTTTTTAATGGTTTTTAACTGGTTTTAACTGGTTTTAACTGGGTTTTAACTGGTTTTAAACTGGTTTTAACTGGTTTTTAATGGTTTTTAATGGTTTTAAACTGTTTTTAACTGGTTTTTAATGTTTTTTAACTGGTTTTAACTGGTTTTTAATGGTTTTTTACTGGTTTTTAATGTTTTTTACTGGTTTCTAACCGGTTTTTACTGGTTTTAACTGGTTTTTAATGGTTTCTGACTGGTTTGAGTGTTTTTTGGTGAATTTCAGTGTCCAAATCCCACATTTTCCCCTCCACATCCCATCTGGGGTTGCCTGGAAATTGGGAAAAAAATCCCAATAATAATCCCAAAAATAAAAATACCAATTTAGGGAAAGATCCGCAATTGAAGAAATAAATCTTCTTTATTTTAGGGATTTTCCACCTAAAAAAAAAAAAAAAAAGGGGACAATATTGCCCTGATATTGATTTATTGATTTGGCCACCAAACCAATTGATTGATTGATTGATCAGATCAAAAAATCGATTTCTATCTTAATTTCTATTTTTTTCCTTTTCCTTCTCCAAGGAATATTCCCTCCCAACCCTCAGCTGGAGGAATTTTGCAGGAATTTTGCGGGAATTTTGCAGGAGTTTTGCAGGAATTTTGCGGGAATTTTGTAGGAATTTTGCGGGAATTTTGTGGGAATTTTGTAGAAATTTTGCGGGAATTTTGTGGGAATTTTGTGGGAATTTTGCAGGAGTTTTGTGGGAATTTTGTGGGAATTTTGCAGGAATTTTGTGGGAGTTTTGTGGGAATTTTGTGGGAATTTTGCAGGAATTTTGCGGGAGTTTTGCGGGAATTTTGTAGGAATTTTGTAGGAATTTTGCGGGAATTTTGCAGGAATTTTGCGGGAATTTTGTGGGAATTTTGCGGGAATTTTGCAGGAATTTTGTAGGAATGGAATTCCCATTTGCAGAGGGAATTGAAGGTATTTTAGATAAAAGGTGGTTTGGATAAATCCCAATTTGGACAAATCCCAAATTCCCCCAAAACCGATGGGATTTCTCCGGTTATTGTGAATTTCTTTGTCCGATTCGAGTCACAGTCTTGGCTCATTCCCGAAATCCCATTGGATGAGATTTCCTGAGTTATCCAGGATTATTAATGATATTATTGCAGCACTTTGCTCTGATTGCAATGAAATTTTGGGGTGGTTTGGTGAACTGCATTCTAGGATTTTTTTTTTAAAATTTAAATTTAAATTTTAATTTTTATTTTTATTTATATTTTATTTTTGGGTTTGGTTTTTATTTTTATTTATTTTTGGTTTTATTTTTATTTTTATTTTTGTTTTTATTTTTGTTTTTATTATTTTTATTTTTGTTTTTATTTTTGTTTTTATTTTTGTTTTTATTTTTGTTTTTATTTTTGTTTTTATTTTTATTTTTATTTTTGTTATTTTTATTTTTATTTTTGTTTTTATTTTTGTTTTTATTTTTATTTTAATGTTCATCACCACTACATTACTATCATTATTATTATCATCACCATCATCATTATTATTATAATTATTATCATTTTTATCATTATTATCATCACCAATACAATCTTTATTCATCACCACACCCATTTTATCCCATAATTCTGATTATTTTCCCCAACATCCCACAGATCCCAGAGCTGATTTTTATCCAAACAAAACCTAACAAATCCACATTTTTCCCTTTACAAAACCTCCACCTATTTCCCAAACAGCACTTTGCCAAAACACAATTTTGGGTTCATTTTCCCACTTTTCCCTTGAAAAATCCCAAAAAATCAGAAATCCCAACAGACATTTATCCCAGATAATTTTTCCCAAACACCACTTTTCATAAACACAATTTTGGGATCATTTTCCCACTTTTCCCCTAAAAAAATCCCCCAAAAAATCAAAATCCCAATGACTTTTCCCAGATTTTTTTCCCAAACATCTCTTTGCATAAACACAATTTTTTTTTTTTTTTTTTTTTGCATAAACACAATTTTTCTTATTTTCCCCATTTTCCCCCCAAAAAACCCCAAACCCCCAAAATCCCCAAAAAAAACCCCAAAATCCCACCAGACATTTATCCCAGATGATTTTTCCCCAAACAATTTTGCATAAACACAATTTTGGGCTTTTTTCCCACATTTTCCCCTTGAAAAATACCCCAAAAAATCAGAAACCCAACAGACATTTATCCCAACCAGCACTTTGCATAAACACAATTTCCTCTTATTTTCCCACATTTTCCCCCCAAAAAAATCCCCAAAATCCCCAAAAATCCCCAAAAAAACCCCAAAATCCCAACAGACATTTATCCCAGATGATTTTTTCCCCAAACACCACTTTGCATAAACACAATTTTTCTCTTATTTTCACCCATTTTCCCCCCAAAAAAAATCCCCAAAAACCCCAAAAATCCCCAAAAAACCCAAAATTCCCCAAAAAAACCCCAAAATCCCAACAGACATTTATCCCAGATGATTTTTTCCCAAACACCACTTTGCATAAACACATTTTCCCCCTGAAAAATCCCCCAAAAAAGCAAAAATCCCCCAAAAAATCAGAAATGCCAATGGATATTTATCCCAGATAATTTTTCCCAAACAGCACTTTGCCAAAACACAATTTTGGGATCATTTTTCCACTTTTTCCTTGAAAAATTCCCCAATAAAGCAGAAATCCCAATGGATATTTATCCCAGATAATTTTCCCCAACATCTCTTTGCATAAACACAATTTTCTCTTATTTTCCCCCATTTTCCCCCTGAAAAATCCCCCAAAAAAGCCAAAATCCCCAAAAAACCCCAAAATCCCAACAGACATTTATCCCAGATGATTTTTTTCCCAAACATCTCTTTGCATAAACACAATTTTTCTCTTATTTTCCCCCATTTTCCCCCCAAAAAAATCCCCAAAAACCCCAAAAATCCCCCAAAAAAATCCCAAAATCCCAACAGACATTTATCCCAGATGATTTTTTCCCCAAACAATTTTGCATAAACACAATCTTGGGCTTTTTTTCCCACTTTTCCCCATGAAAAATACCCCAAAAAATCAGAAATCCCAACAGACATTTATCCCAACCAGCACTTTGCATAAACACAATTTCCTCTTATTTTCCCACATTTTCCCCCCAAAAAAATCCCCAAAACCCCCAAAAATCCCCAAAAAACCCCAAAATCCCAACAGACCTTTATCCCAGATGATTTTTCCCAACCAGCACTTTGCATAAACACAATTTTTCTCTTATTTTCCCCCATTTTCCCCCGAAAAAATCCCCAAAAATCCCCAAAAAACCCAAAAACCCCAAAAAACCCAAAATCCCCAAAAAACCCCAAAATCCCAACAGACATTTATCCCAGATGATTTTTTCCCCAAACACCACTTTGCATAAACACAATTTTTCTCTTATTTTCCCCCCGAAAAATCCCCAAAAAACCCCAAAAAATCCCCAAAAAACCCCAAAAATCCCCCAAAAAAACCCCAAAGTCCCAACAGACCTTTATCCCAGATTTTTTTTTCCCAAATCCCGGGAATTCCTCCCCGCACTCCCGGTTCCTGACCCCGAGACATGCTCACCATCTTACTGGGCAGCATTGGATGAATTCTGCTGCTCTAATACTGCCTGGTAATGATGATGAGGATGTTTCCCGAACTCCGAGGGAAAAAAATTCCAAAAAATTCCAGGTTTGAGCCCAAAAAATGGGAATGGAAGGTTTGGGGTTTGGGGGATTTGGTGGAGGAGGTGCTGGGGGTGGAAAAAATGGGATTTTTTGGGGGTTAGAATGGGGTTGGGATGGATTTGGAGGAGGGAAAATGCTGGAAAAATGGGGATTTTCGGGTGGAAAAATGGGGATTTTCGGGTGGAAAAATGGGGATTTTCGGGTGGAAAAATGGGGATTTTCGGGTGGAAGAATGGGGATTTTCGGGTGGAAAAATGGGGATTTTCGGGTGGAAGAATGGGAATTTTCGGGTGGAAAAATGGGGATTTTCGGGTGGAAAAATGGGGATTTTCGGGTGGAAAAATAAAGGGTTGTGGGAGTGAGAGAAATGTGGGAATTGTTGTCCCAAAAAAAATGGTTTTTTCCTTCTCTTTTGAACGCCTGGAGCTTCCCAGTGAGTGAATATTCAATATTCAATATTCAATATTTAATAGTCAATAGTCAATAGTCAATAGTCAATATTTTATTGAAATGGAAATTTGGAATTTCCTTGTCTGTGTTGTTAGGCTTTTTCTGCTTTAGATCTCTAAGCAGATCTTTTCTATTTAACCAGATTTTTTAAAATTTTAAATCTGTATTTAACCAGGTTTAACCTCGTGATTTTATTTCAGATCTTTCTTAAATCAGATTTAACCTCCTATTTCTCTTTTAAATCGGTATTAAATCAGATTTAACCTCCTATTTCTCTTTTAAATCTGTATTAAATCATATTTCACTTCCTATTTCTCTTTTTGATCTGTACTAAATCAGATTTAACTTCATTTTTCCCTTTTAAATCTGTATGAAATCACATTTTAACTTCATTTTTCTCTTTTAAATCTGTATTAAATCACATTTTAACTTCATTTTTCCCTTTCAAATCTGTATTAAATCACATTTTAACTTCATTTTCCCCTTTTAAATCTGTATGAAATCACATTTTAACTTCATTTTTCCCTTTCAAATCTGTATTAAATCACTTTTAACTTCATTTTTCCCTTTCAAATCTGTATTAAATCACTTTTAACT
>JAKEPQ010001025.1:3107500-3335000 GCA_024500445.1 Entomyzon cyanotis
TGATCCCTCCCCCTTGACCCTTCCGGACTGGCTGATGTGAGCCAGGACCGCCTCCTAACCCCACGGAGAAAAGCCCAGCAGGACCCGGAACACACTCTCTTTGATTCTGGGCTTCATGGGGCAGCTATCCTCCCCTGACTCTCCCTTCCCCTTCCCCACTCCCCAGTTCCATCCTTTATTATCCCAATAAACCACCTGAAGCCTGGAATGAACAGCTACCTTTCTAGACCTGCTACGCTTCCACACAGCCCCAGTCTGACCAGTCCCACCGCCCGTGGCCAAGAAGAAACCATCCTGCGTGTTCCGGCTCTGGGGCAGCCCTCCCCCCTGCAGCAGGGGAGAGCTGCCCTTGGGTACTGCACTGCTGCAGGACAGCACCTGAGCTGAGGTGGGATTGGCACCAGGACATGGAAATCAGGCTCAGGAGGTGTTTGGTGAGCACAGTTTGGGGTTGGCACCCCTCAGCCCTGCCCTGGGGACGGTGACAGTGGCTGGGCTGTGACTTTGCTGATGTGCAAACCTGTCCTGGGCACTGCAGGCTCTGATCCTGCAGCCCCTGCTGCTCCCTGGGGGGCTGGGGCAGAATAATCAGTAAAATCCACATATAATTTCCATTTACAACAACAAAAGCCCAAAAGAACAACTAAACTAAACAAAGAGGAAAGAACATAAAGAGTTCCCTATATCAAATCCACAAATAACAGCACAGCACAAGACAAAAAGAGGAATTACACAGAATCCACCCCTCGGCCTTTCACTACAGCTACAACACCAATTTCCAACTCTCATTCTACTTAAAAACATAGCTTAACACTTGCTTTGCCCATTATTTCTCCCAGTTAGAAAGAGAATTTGCCAGCTGAAGCCCTGGGGTTGATTTTCCCAGCGACTTCCATCTCCTGCTTTCCTTGGGACTCTCACAGTGCCCTTCCCACCCTGAGCTGGGGTTATAAATTTGAATTTTGCACCCAAATTTATAAACCACATCTGCCAGCCCCACAGACAGGGATCTCCCCAAACCCACCAGCAAATCCCATCCCTCCCCAGTTTTTTAGGGAATGTTCTTGCACAGCTCCCAGCAGTTTGCTTCAAAACATGTGTTTACCTTTGAAAGACAAAATCCAGCAGTTTGGGTGGAAAAGGTTTCGGAGGCAAAACTGACAATTTATTGCCGAAATAATGGCACTGAGATAGATCCCTGTGATTGCAATTATGGAGCTAAACCCTTCCCAAGGAGGTTTCTGTCATTCTCCACACTTGCCACGATTCCTGTCATACAAATGTGTTCATTATTTTTATCTTTTTTTTTTCCTTCTTCTTCTTATTACAGGTTTTGCCATGAGAATAACTCATCAAGGTTTTATGACTAATAAATTCTCTAAATTACAGTCCAAGGATGCATTACTTTAATTTTTTCCCCTCCATATTCTGTTTTTAATTGCCAGGCGATTTCCCACTTGCCTTTTTTTTAATGACTCATTAGGCTTAAGGGGAAAGAACAGAATTTAGTCCAACAAAGACCTTGCATCAAGTTTTGGACACCTCAGAGGGGAAGTGATACATCAAGGGAGGAAAAATCTGAGAGGAGAATTCGGATTTCAAGGGCTGAGGATATTCAGAGCCAAACAAACCCCAAATTTTTAAGCAAGCTGCAGGCCAAGTGTTGTTTATTAATTATTTGAGCAATTATCTCTAATGAGAAGTGGAGTCAAGATGTCTTTTTGGGTTTTGTAAGGTGTAGATGTGTTCATGACCTTTGATGTGTCAATGGATCTCCTGGGATCGTCCCAGAGTTCTGAGGATTGAATTTAGATGTGTCCTTAAAATCCTTGTGAAAGCAGGGCTGGAGGGAATGAAAGGTGAAGTTTTTGGTTCCAAATTCATTTTTCAGGCTTTGTGCTTTGCTGGGGCATTGAGGGCACCTGCTGGCCTCTGCAATCAAAGGGGATGATGTCCTTTTGGGTTTTACTGAAATCACTGCCCATTTGGGGTTTTCCTGAACCCACTGCCCATTTGGGATTTCTTGAACCACGCCATTTGGGATTTCTTGAACCCACTGCCCATTTGGGGTCTGCTGAACCCAGGGCCCATTTGGGGTTTACTGAACCCACTGCCCATTTGGGGTTTACTTGAACCCACTGCCCATTTGGGGTTTCTTTAACCCACTGCCCATTTGGGGTTTTCCTTAACCCACTGCCCATTTAGGTTTGCTGAACCTACTGCTCATCCCAGCACTGCCCATTTGGGGTTTTCCTTAACCCACTCCCATTGGGGTTTATTTAACCCACTGCCCATCCCAGCACGCCCATTTGGGTTTTCCTGAACCCACTGCCCATCCCAGCACTGCCCATTTGGGGCTCCAAGGCTGCTGCCATGGCATCTCTATCAGCAAACTCCACCTGTGCAGCAGGGAGAGATTTTCCACCCTGGATGTAAATTCCCAGACGCCACAAACAAATTTCAGAATACTTAAGAAAGTGGGAAATCTGCTGGTGGGCAGACACACAGTTAAACCCCTTCCTATTAAGAGTTAAACTCCTTCCTATTAAGAGTTAAACTCCTTCCTATTAAGAGTTAAAACCCTTCCTATTAAGAGATAAAACCCTTCCTACACAGAGTTAAAACCCTTCCTAAAACCAATTCCTATTAAGAGCTAAAACCCTTCCTAAACCCCAGAAAACAGACGTTTTCAGTTTGGGGACAGAGACTTGGCAGCGCTGAGGACACCAAGTTTGTCCCTGCTTGTCCCACACGAGCTCAGCTGCTGCATCGCCAGCCCTGCACTGCTTCAAATTTTTTAAGAAGCCCTAAAGAGCGAGGAAAATCCCATTGACTGCAGAAAAAGGAATTTCCACCGCGAGTAGCATCGCAGCCTCTCTAGAGGGAGGCAGAGCGCTGCTCGGGAATCACCGCCGGCTTTGGGAGCAGCAAAATCAGCAGCTGAAACCAACAAAAAAAATAATAAAAAAGCTCTTTGTCGAGTGTGTTTCAGGTGGCAGCACAGGTTAGGCCAGTGGCAAAGTCCTTAAATATTCGCCTCCATCAGCGGCTCAGCAGGATTTGGCTCTTGCAGGAATCCTCCAGCACTTTCCCTTCAATTGCAGCCCTTGGAGGGAACACCCTGGGGTGCTCTGGGGAGCTGGCTGGGAATTTTGGGCTAATCAGGGCTGGAAGTTGTGGCAAAGTGGTGCCAATCCTCCCCTCTGGGCTGCCAGGATGTAATTATTTCACACGCTGGAGGGTTATTTAAATGCACTCCTCCAATGTTTCTCCTTCCTCTGCTGAGCCAGAGTGGTTTGCTGGGAAAGTCTGAATCCCACGTGGATTCAGTGATTCCACCCAAAAAATCACCCAAAAAATCGCCCAAAAAATCATGAATTTTTGGAGCTGCACCCTGTATTTAATGGGAGATGAAATCCAGCCTTGGTGGAGCTGATGAGCTTCAGCCCAGGTTTGCAGGAAATCATCTCTTTTGCAGAAAATTTTCTCTTCTGCAGCATCTTTGGTTGTGTTATTTTCAAACTGGCACAGCAGCCCAGCTACTAAATAGGTTTTACCTAATAGCCAAAATTTTTTGGATGTGTTTGTGTGCCTGTTGAGGCCTTGTGTTTTACTGTAAATAATTCATGGAGAATTACACCCATCCAGGACACTGTGGCCATTCCATCCATCCTTTGGAAAAACCTTTGGGTTTTTCCCAAAAACCCCAAAAAACCTCCTGCTCCTCAGGATCTGAGGGTGATTTGAGGAGAATTGTGTGTGAAAGCCTGAAATTTGGGTTATTTCCTTCAGAAATGAGGTGCCAGGGATGCTGCCTGGTGGGTGGATGGATGTGTTCAGCTGATGATGCTGGAGGAGACTTGGAAAGGATTTTTTTCCTCCCTTTCTCCAGCAATTAAATCACAGAGTTCTTGTCCACCTTCAGCTCAGCAGCCTCTGAGTTCTCTTCTCAGCAAGGACAGACCCAAAGCCAGGCTGCAAGGCTGACACAAATGCATGGAGAGCCAGAGTGGAAAAAAAACCCAACAAGCAGCATTAAATTCGTGAAGATCTGCTTGTATAGGTTTACCTCTCCGTGCATGTGGAAATCTCCAGGAAAACGCCATCCCAGAGAGCTGGGGGTCACACAAAGAGCTTGCAGGACAACCTGATCCCACTGCAGCCCAAACTCAACACCTAAAACTTTTCCATTTTTGTTTGCAGACTATGATTTCCCGCTGAAAACTCAAGCCCTGATGTGCATTTAACCCATTAATTGGGTTTAAACCCAATTTTGCCGCAGTTAAAATCAACTATGACTGTTAGTCTAGAAAACAGTGCCCTATTTCCTTTGACTAGTTAGCTTTTGGAGGTGTTTTACAATTCAAATGAGCCGTGCAATTAAAGGTGACATTGCCAAAAGTGGGCAGACTAAAATTAGACATTCCTGCTGTGTGCTAGAGCTTGGCCCACGTTTAGCTCGTGCTGTCTCTGGGCTGTACCTGTCTGCTCCAATCTTGGGAGGCAACAGGACACTGAAAGGTTCCAGAATTCCTGTTTGGGGTGCTCTGTTCCTTCTGTCTTGCAGGATTACCTGATCCTTGAGGGTATTCAGTGCTCTGAGCACACACACACAAATTTTTAAAAAATTTTTAAAAAATTTAAAAATAGCTTTATAAAAAATTTTGGATATTTTTAAAATTTTTTTTTACACTGGCTTGACCACCACGAACCCATAATTGGGAACAAATCCTGCCTAAAATGCCTAAATCCAGCATCCCAGAGCAGGCAGCAGGGTCTGTGTGCTGCTGAGCTGCTAACCCAGGGCTGAGTGGAGCTGCCAGCCTCAGGGACAACCACTTCCTCCTGCTTTGAGCTGTAGTAACCTCGGTGTAACCCCTGAGTTACAAGGGTGTGGAGAGAAAGGTCTTTTCCCACTCATGGAGGAGCCTGGAGGGTGTCCAGAATTCCTGACATCCCACTTTCTAAATACCCCAGTGCATTAATTAATGTGTAATTACCCCATCCCTGAGTAATCAGTGAGGTGATTAACAGGAACAATTAACACTGCAGGATTCAGTCCCCACAGTTTGGGGTTCTGAACCCTCCAGGTGAATCAGAAAGGCAAAATGAGGAATATCTCCCAGAAATTCCTGTTGTTCTTTGAGCACAGGATGTGGGATAAGGAAAATTCTCCTTCATTTCAGGCTCAGCTCCCTGGATTTCATAGTGGAAGAGGAAAATAATTCCTTGAAATCAGTGGAGTTGGTTATTGTCCTCCTCCAGCCTGGGGAATTGCAGTGAATTCTGTCTCATCAGCTCACCTGAACTGCCTGACAGGACGGTGGTGTAGCAGGAAGGTGAGGAAAATTCATTCCCTTCTTTCTGGGAGAGGGGGCAAGAACTTAAAATTCGGGTTCACAGGGGGATGTGTGCACACCTCGAAGCCAGAAATAGAGAGGATATTCAAAATCTTTGGAAGAAATGGTGAAAAAAAACCCCAACTAAAACAACATAAAGTGTGTTTTAAGCTCCCCAGTGCAGCTGGCTGGCAGGACAAGATGATATCCCACAATATATAACAATGTGGGGTTTGTGCAGCGCGCTTTAAGGCGCTTTACAATGTGCTGCTGAACTTCTGCGTTATAAAATAGCACATAAATGCACTAAAAACTTGTTGTATTGCCTGTCTGCTTTTCTCCACGTCTCACTGGGTACAGGCACCTGATCCAGGAGCGAGGAATATCCAAAATTCCCTAAAAAACGAGTCGGTTTTTACGGCACCGGCGACAAAATCCTGCGTTTTCCGGAGGAAGAGTTGCTTGAGCCACTTGGAAAATCAACATTTTCTGCTCAATGATTCCTGCAGCGAATGAGGGGTTTGTGGAGTGTGGAGCAGTTGCAAAAATTAAAAAAAAAAAAAAAAAATCAGCAGTACAGGTGGCTGAGGATGGAGATGGTTTAACTGTGGGGTTTTGTCCTGAGGGATGGGATGAATTCTCCCTTTCCAGGGTGCTTTCCAGGGTGATTTGAGCTTCCCTGGTGCCTTCTGGACTCTGAGATGATGAACCAAAAGTTCTCTGAGCATTTCCCCCCACCAAGCCCTGCCAGCAGGTAAAAATGCATTCCCAACCATCACAACCCTCACTGTCAGGAAACAAAGTCGTTTTTAAACTTTAACGAGCGGAGTGATGGAAACGAAATACAAAGGAAACGGCAAAAAAAAAAAAAAAAAAGAAAAAAATTGACTAAAATGTCTCTTTATTTTGGTATTCCGCGGCAAAAAGTGTGTGCACTAAATAATAAATAAGCCCATGCCATGTTTTTACAGCTCCTTTCGTATGCGTGAATATTTAAAACATGCAAAACCGCGGAACAGGCATTTACTGGGGACAAAAGCAGAGAACTGATTTTATGTACAGCGAGCAAGATGGGGAAACCAGAGAAATGCATGTTTAATGGCTTGCTGCTCGCAGAAGGGAGATATTTCCAAGTGTGAACATATTTGTAGACAAACCAATCTGACAAGTCTGCTGGGGGATGATGGATTACGGCAGAATTGGCCTGGGAAGCAGAATTTTGTTGTGTGGGTGCTGCTGGTGTAAACAGAGCCTGGGGCTGCAGCAGGGCTGGGAGCAGGGCTGGGGTGGTGGTACCTGGGAGATCCTGGGCTTGGTGGGAAGATCTGACATTTCCAGCTCTTTTTTAGGGTTTATTTGGGGTGTGTTTAGGAGTTTGGAGGTGCTGGAGGGGAGTGAGGGGAAAACTGCAGCTCCTCCTGAGGGACAGCAGTGATCTCTGCTCTCTGTGCCAGGGAAGGGCTGGGGTGTTGTCAGGAGGGATTTAGGGTGGATTTTAGGGAAAAGTTCTTGCCCCAGAGCACTGCCCAGGCTCCCCAGGGAATGGTGACATCCCCAAATCTGCCAGAGCTCCAGCAGTGTTTGGACAATGCTCCCAGGGATGCCCAGGGTGGGATTTTGGGGTGGCTGGGCAGAGCTGGATGGATGATCCTGTGGGTTCCTCCCAGCTCAGGATATTCCATGGAGCTGTATTTGAGGTCAGAAGGAGCTGTGACCCCTTAGACTGGGATTTAAAGAGAGGGAAGGAGAGCTGCAGAGAGCCCTGGGGCAGTGCTGAGCTCTCGGCCTGGTCAGCACCACAAAATCAGAGAATTTCCCTCTGAGATCCCAGGAATCACTGCAGGTGCTGTGAGGAGCACAGAGCTGAGCCCAACCCCAGAATCCTGAGTGCCAAGGGCAGCCCTGGAGGATCTCCTGAGGCTCTCTGAGGTTTGGGTTCATCTTCATCTTTATCCTCATCCTCATCCTCCTGCCCCTGCCTGAGGCTTCTCATCCCTGGCAGTGTCCAAGGCCAGGCTGGATGGGGCTTGGAGCAATTTTTATAATAATTATAATAATAATTATAATTATAATCTCTGGTGCTGCACCATTTCTGGTCTTTCTCCATCTCTTATTCTGCCCCATCTCTGCTCCATGCTCTGCTCTGGTCCTGCTCCATGGTGGAAGGTGTCCATAGGGATTGGAACAAACTAACCTTTAAGGTCCTTTCCAACCCAAACCACGGTGGCATTCTGGGATGCCTGTGCTGACCTTCCCAGGAGGAAGGAGTGCCAGGCTGGGAAGTGAGTGTGAGTTTATCAGGGACTCTCTCAGGGCCACTTGGCTCATTCCTTTGTGCTGGAAGTAGCTGAAACCAGAGAAAGAGCAGCCTGTGGCCCTGACTGGCAGGGGCTCCCTGCTCCCTGCTGCCTTATGGTTTAATGCTTCTTTAACTGGATTTTTTTTTTTTTCTTTCCTCCTGACTTTTGATTTCTTTCTGCCAACTTTATATTTTAATGCGTGTTTTTATGGAAATATTTACGGCGCACATGTCGCGTATAAAACACTATCATAAAGCTTTTTTGCTCCGGCCCTGTTGAAATAAATGATGTTATTATTATAATAATTTCATAGAGTTATATCTGTTCGGTAATGAAAAAGACCTGTGGCTGCTTGAGCCATCGAGCCAGGCGGTTTTTACAGCTTTCTGGAGCTGCAGTGACCTCATGGAGCTGCTGAAGCTTTTAAAATACTCCATTTCCCAGCAGAAGTGGGCAGAGAGAGCAGGAGGGGCAGAGAGGAGCAGGAGGTTTGTTTGCTGCCTGACCAGGAAATCAGGATGGGCTGAACTCTGCCCACAGTGGGAATGTTGTATTTGATGGGTTTGGGTGTTGCACCACTGAAAATTTGGGTTATTTCCTTCAGAAATGAGGTGCCAGGGATGCTGCCTGGTGGGTGGATGGATGTGTTCAGCTGATGATGCTGGAGGAGATGTGGAAAGGATTTTTTTCCTCCCTTTCTCCAGCAATTAAATCACAGAGCTCTTGTCCACCTTCAGCTCAGCAGCCTCTGAGTTCTCTTCTCAGCAAGGACAGACCCAAAGCCAGGCTGCAAGGTTGACACAAATGCATGGGGAGCCAGAGTGGAAAAAAAAAATTCAAAAAACAGCATTAAATTTGTGAAGATCTGCTTGTGTAAGTTCACCTCTCTGTGTTCCTGTGCGTGCACACTCAGCCTTAATGACAAATTTGGAAAAGGCTAAAGCAAACAACTGCAAAGTACTGTGGATTTGCAGGAGATTTTAAAAATTAATACTCGAACACGAAAATGCTTTATACAAGAAAGGAACCTTTTAGTAACTTCTGCATCCTAGGGAAGAAAAAAAAAACCAGCATAATGAATAATTCAACTCTGCGCCAAGGAAACTGATTTGCTGAACACGTGGAATAAATCTGGGGGTGAACTGGTCCAGATCACCTGAATTAAGAGTTTGCATCAGGAATGATGGGAGTTAAGCATGAGGGTCTCTGTGATATTGGTGTTAGTGGTGTTGTTTGTTATCACTGATTTTATTTAGAATTGTGATGCCACAGCATCCTGAGAGTGATGCTCATTGTGAGTCCTTTAGGAACCCATCAGAGGAAAATTTTAAAATTCTTGAATTCTTGCAGGCTGGCTCCTCAGGAGATGTGGCAGGAGGGAGCATCACCCTGGGCTGGCAGCTCTGGTAGGGTCAGGCAGTCCTAACTGCAGCTTGGCATCAAATCTCAGCCCAAAGAAACAAACAGTAAGCAAAAACCACCAGAACAGCCCCAAAATTCAGCAGCTTTTGGGACTCTGTGTCCATATCACCCTGAGGAATTTTCTATCATCTTTGCAGAGAGCACAGCCAGGTGATGTAAGGAATATGACCCTGGAGAAGATGCTGCTGTTCTTTGATTTTTGTCACAGTTCAGAGTCAGAAATCCTTCCCCCAGCGCTGCAAAGTCACGAAAAGTCCATGAAAAGTGAAAAGATTAAATCCTGTGCCAGGAGAGCTTTGCTGTTGGTTTTCCTGCAGGACAGAACCCAAATTGGTTCTCTTCAGAAAGAAACACCTCACTTACCCCAGAAAAACCCCAAAACATGAGCCAGCAGTGAGTCTCCATTAAACTCAGCAGATAACACTGTGAAATAAAAATTCAATTCAACGAAATTTAATCGAACAAATTATCCCAGCATCAATCAGTGGGGTTTTGGAAGCAGCTCCACCTGCAGGAAAACCTCTCTGTTAGATCTTCAAGCCAGCAGTGGAGTTCAATGGCTGAGACAAAAACTTGAAAGCAGGGAGGGCAGCAAGGTCTCTCCAGCAGGTCAAGGTCATCCTTGGAAAGGCTCAGAGGGCAGGAGGTGGGAGAATTCCAGGGAGAACAAAGAGTGGGGCAGGAGATGGAGCCCCAGCTGAAGTGTTTGGGTGGAGTGAAGATTGTTTTGATTTTCTCTGAGCGTCCACACAAGGGATGTTGGTGTGCTCACAACATGATCACAGCATTGATCCTGATTTACTCCCTAATTTTAATAAATGTCACACATTAATTGCTGCCCTTGCTGTGCTCAGGTGGAGGGAGTGCCAGGAGTTTAATTCCAGTTTTTAGGAGGAATTCAATCCTTGTGCTCCCAACAACCCTCTGCACCTCCGAGTGACCCGAGCTGGGTGAATCCACCCCAGAGAGACCTTTATCCCTGGCTCAGGCAGCTCCAGGTTGGTTTTTCTGGAATTCCTGTGCCTCTGAATCCCTGCTGAAAGCCCACACTCCATCCCATCACCTCCTCTTTGCCCTTCCTGCTGGAGCTGCTCCCAGGTGGGGCCAGGAGGGATTTCCAGCAGAAAGACCCAGTGTTCCTCACTCCTCCACCAACCTCAGCCCCAAATCCACGTGCTGCCCTGGGAGCAACCCAGGCAAGGCTGTGTGGTCCCTCTGGAATGCCAACCCTGTCCCTAAATCCTGGGAGGGCACAGACTGAGCCCCTTTTCTCTGCCATGCCATAAACGAGGGTTTTGCGTAGTGCGCTTTGGAATGAGCGCCTGGGAGGAATAAACTCCATAAAGTTTTTATAAGCCATATTTTATAAGGTAGAAGGAGTTGGTCAGGAGGAGTTTTTCTCGTGTGTGAGCACAGGGATCAGACTCACCCACAGGTCACACTCAGCATGGTGGAGGAGGATGGACCACAGTTGGTGTGGAAAGTTTTATCCCAAGGTGGGGAGGAGAGGGAAAACTCTTGGGAAAACCTTTGGGAATGGTTTGGCAATGCTTAGAGAGGCATCAGGAGTGTCCAAAACCACACTGTGCAGGGATTGGAACACCCTGGGATGTGGAAAATATCCATATCCATTTATTCCGTGGTGTGGGGTGGAATGAATGGTCTCTGAAGTCCTTTGTGACCCAAATAATTCCATGATTCCGTGGAATGGCACCACCTGACAGCCTCAGGTGAACACCAGGTGAGCTGACCCTGAGCCAGGCTCTGTAAAACCCTCACATTTCAAACACAGCCGCTTGAAATGGGTTTAAAACCTGAATTTTTAGGACTCACAGGTTGCTGGGAATGTCTCCATCCTCCTCCTCCTCCATCCAGAGGTGACCACAAGCCTGCTGTGCCCTCAGGCACAAACCCTCAGCCCACCGTGGTGCACTTTGATGTGTGCAAAAGGTGTGAAAACTCCACGTGGAGGAGTGGAAGAATTCCATAAAATTGTTCCCAGTGCCACAACTGCGAGACAAGAGAGAATTTGCTCCCAATATTTTGCAGCTAAAAAAAAAAAAAAAAACCCAAAAAAACCCCCAAAAAAGCCCCCAAACATCACTCTGCAGCAGTAATTTAGACATGGGCAGGATTTGAGGAGTTGTAAGGAATATTACCTGCCATAAAGTCCGAGTGGTGTTGAATTTACCAAAAAAAAAAAAAAAAAAGCCTGATGTAAAATCATACTGTCAGGAACAATTAGCCACGGTGCATAAAAAACCTCTTACAGAGATTACACTTCCCAGATTGTTTTACAGAAAAACTTTGTGTTAATGTTACGCTCCGAATGCCTTTTGCCATGAAACATTTAAGGAACAACAGTTTATAGCCTCTGATCTTTATGGTTTGGAAGAATGAACACTCTCCTCATGTTAGGCCAAATTGATGTTTTAAATTCAGGAGAAACCCCATCATGGTATAAAAAAAAGGGAGAGAATGTCCTGAGAAGAAAGTGGTCAAATCATTCCAAGATGTTATGGGTTTAAGGGGTTTTTTTTTTCAGCTTTTTTTTTTCCTACGGAAAAATTTTCATGGTCCTGGGCATCTGGTCAAAAAACACAGGAGTGAGATATTTTTAGACAGGCACATTTGGGATAAAATTACCCACTCTGGAGGGCTCGGGGACAACCTGGTGTGTCTGTGGCACTGGGGATGGCAGGGAAATGTCCCTCCTTGCTGGAGGTGGTTTGGCTCTAGAGCATTGAGGAGAGGGTGGAAGTCTTCTCCTCCTGCATTGTGGCAAGAAATCTTTCATTTTCTCTGTGTCCATTCCCACTTTCATGCTCAGGGGAGAACCTGTGCCCACCTGAGCACTGAGCAGAGCAGGGCTTGCCCTTTGGAACAGGCAGGGCTGAGCAGAAACACAGCCTGACATCACCACGGTGGGGAGAGGGGCTGGGGAAGGAGGGATCCAGGCAGGGAAGGGACCCTCCTGTCCCCTCACCCTGGGGAATGCTGCAGGAAAAGCTCCTCCAGGGATTGACAGTGCCAGGGCACAGCTGGGCTTTGTGCTCCCAACAGCTTCTGGGCATTGCTGGTCCTGCCCTTGGTTTTGTCCCCCCCCCCCCTGGTCCTGCCCTGGGTCTGATCCTGCTCCATCTCTGATTTTTCTCCATCTCTGCTCCTGCTCTATCTCTGGTCCTGTCCTGGGTCTCATCCTGTTCCATCTCTGCTCCTGCTCCATCTCTTATTCTGCCTCATTTCTGCTCCTGCTCCATCTCTGGTCTTTCTGCATCTCTTAATCTGCTCCATCTCTGGTCCTGTTCCAGGTCTGATCTTGCTCCATCTCTGATCTTTCTCCATCTCTCTTCTGCCCCATTTCAGGTCCTGCTCCATCTCTCTCCTGCCCCATCTCTGCTTCTGTCCCAGGTCTGATCCTGCCCCATTTCTGGCCCTTTTGCATCTCTGCTCCTGCTACATCTCTCTCCTGCCCCATCTCTTATCCTGCTCCACCTCTTATTCTGCCTCATTTCAGCTCCTGTTCCATCTCCTGTTTTGCACCATTTCTGGTCCTGCCCCACCTTATCCTGCTCCATCTCTCTCCTGCCCCATCTCTGGTCCTGTCCCAGGTCTGCTCCTGCTCCATCTCTGCTCCTGCTCAATCTCTTATTCTTTCCCATCTCTCTCCTGCCCCACCTCTGCTCCCACAGCTCAGGCTCACAGAGCACTCTGGATCCAGCTCTCCCAGCCTGGCTCACTGCAGTTTTTTTCCAGCCCTGTCAGCACCCTCAGCCAAGGCATCCCTGGCAGCTCGGGCTGCATTCTGTTTGGCCTCACGCATCATCACCAGCCTTGCCAGCTCATTCAGGCCCGGGGTGATGATGTGTGAGGCAGAAAAAGCCCAGCCTGGCCCTCAGGTGCTGGGCACAGTCCCCACAGGGACAGGGAAATGCTCTTTCCATTGCTCCATGGGAGCCAGAGTGACCTGGGAATCCTTGAGGCTGGGAAGCTCCTGGGCACAGAGGGGTGAAAATCCTGTGCATGGGGATTTTGCTCTGATTTTCTGCTCTTGAAGGGGCGCCTGGATGGGCACATGGCTATTTTTAGGAGTGGCCTGGCATCAGATGGAGAAATCCATCCCAAGATGAACTGTTCCGTGCGGGATTTGCTGTTCCCACCGCCCCATATTAGGAGATGCAGTTCCAAAATAACTGCAAGTGCCTAAAATCCTGCAAAGAACCCAAATGGAAACTGCAGAGCAGGAAACTGAGCCAGGCAGGAGCATCCACAATGCTCCAAAATCAGCACCCACGTGTTTTCTGGCAGGAAAGGAAAAGCAAATCACAGAAGGTGTTGGAATACGTGCAGCTAAACGCTGAGTTTGCAGCAGGAAGGTTTTTTAGGATGGTGACAAGACAGCAGCAGGTTTGGGGTTTGGACATTGATCCCAAAATGTTCCCATTTTGGGAATGTTCCAATGTTTTGGGTTTGTTCCCAGGGGTTGATGGAATCACAATCCCACAAATCCTCACAGGTGTGTGGTGAGCAGAGTGAGGAAAACCAGAGATTCTCCCTGGCACTGCAGGCGTTTTGGTGTCTGCAGGTTCAGCTTTGCAGCCAGCAGGGAGAAAAGGGAGGCGTGGATCCACGAGGAGGGTGAAAGTTTAGGGAGAATTCTCATTTCTTCTCATTTCTTCTCATTTCTCCTCATTTCTTCTCATTTCTTCTCATTTCTTCTCATTTCTTCCCATTTCTTCTCATTTCTTCCCATTTCTTCTTCTCATTTCTTCTCATTTCTTCTCATTTCTTCTCATTATTTCTTCTCATTTCCTCTTGTTTCATGTGGGATTTAGAGGGACTCACCCAGCTCAGGAATGCCAGAGTTGGATCCAGAGCTGATGGATACCAATTTCCCACCACCTTCAAGGAAAATTAGATTTTTTTCATTGATCCTGATGATATGGGATGAACTGCAGAGCTGCACAGGTGGAAAATCAACCCTGAGCCCACTTGGAAATGCTCCTGTTTGCTCCTTTTGCATTCATTTATTCACAGAACCTCCAAAATCTCATCCCAAAAGGCTCCACCAGGCAGAGGGGAAGCCAAAGCACCTCAGCTGTACTCATGTTGGGCACTTTGCCTTTAAGGTGGGATTGCTCCAGAGGAAACCAGGAGTGCTCCTCTCAACTCGAGATGATGTGATAAATCGCTCAGAAGCCCCAGTGCTTCCTTATTCCCACAGCTTTGATCTAAAAAGCTGTTTATTTATGTTTTATGGAACTATAAAAACCCCCCAGTAAACATGCCTTGTGCTTGCTTTATGTCCGACATGAATTCCGTCGTGAAAACATCGGGGAGAAATAATGAAGATTTTTATTGTGCTGCTGCTGCTGCTGGTGTCTTCCTTTGGAAGTTGGGATGATTTCTTCCTTTGGAAGTTGGGATGATTTCTTCCTTTGGAAGTTGGGATGATTTCTGTGGGATCCACGAGGGCTGCAGATGGGGGAGAAGGATTTCCCCGTGGAATCCCAATGGATAGAACACTGTGAGAAAATAATTTGATATTTCTCTTTATATATATATATATATATATATATATATATAAATATCTGGAGGTATTCATTGCAGTGGTGGGATTGACATCCTGATGGAAACCCTGCTGAGATGTCCAGGGTTTGATCCTGGTTTGAAAATTCTCCCAAAAAAAAAAAAACTTTTGGGAGAAGCTGCTCCAAACCTGAAGCACTGAATCCCTGGGATGAGAGGGTTTAGAGCACCAGGAAAATCCCAAATCCCACAGCAGAGCTTCCTTCCACTTATATAAAATAATTCCCATTTTTAGAGCATCAGGAAAATCCCAAATACACAACAGTGTTCCTTCCACTTATCTAAAACAATTCCCATTTTTAGAGCATCAGGAAAATCCCAAATCCCACAGCAGTGATTATATAAATCTTATACAAAATAATTCCCATTTATTTTAACAGAGCATTACAGTTGTTTGAACAGAGATGGGAAATAAATCTGTAAATTCAACATGAGCCAAATCACTTCTCACTGCTGGTTTTTCTCTCTCTGGTGCATCCAGGGCGAGATTTCCTCTGGGATTTGAAGAGTTTTCCTCTGGGATTTGAAGAGTTTTCCTCTGGGATTTGAAGATTTCCCTTGGCTTCCTTAACTTCACAGATGGTTTGGGGTTTGCTGTGTGTCCAATGCTTCCTTCAGGAGGGATTTTCCATCTCTGGAGCAGCTTGGGATGGGAATTATGGTTTTTGCTCCCATGGGCACAGGGAGAAAGATGGGAAAGTGAGAGGGAACATTTTGGGGGTTCTTCCCAAGCTCCTAACCCAGCTTCTTCAAGAAAAGAACCTAAAAAATGAGATTTCTACTGGAAAATGGGCACTTCTGGGGCTCCCAGGCTGCAGCTAAACCCTCCTGGAACAGGAAAGTGAATTCCCACAAGGATTGGGATCAAAAAACCACCCCAGATGATGTAGGAAATATTCTGTGTGTTCATCAAATCCTTTTTATGAATCCCTGGGTCATGGCAGAGATGTAAGAGATGGAATACAAGCTCAGAGCAGGAGTTTCAGATAATGGGGTGGGTGAAAATAGAGATTCTCCTGGCTGGGTTGTGTTTGGGGAGAAAACTGGGATCAGCAGGGAAAACATGTGGGAATGTGGGCTAACCCAGCCCAGTGGGGTTGGGGCTTTGTTGTGTGTTTGGGGGTTTTTTTGGTTTTGTTTGGGGTTTTTTTTGGTTTTTGGTTTGGGTTTTTTAAAATTTTTTGAGGTTTTATTTGGGGTTTTTTGTTGGTTTTGGGTTTTTTGTTTGTTTGGTTGTTTTGGTGTGGGTTTTTTGGGTTTTTTTGCAGATTTTTTTAGTTTGGTTTTGGGTTTTTTTGTTTTTTCCTTTGGTTGGTTTAGTTTGTTTTGTTTCTTTGGGTTTTTTTTGTTTGTTTGCTTTTGGTTTTTGGTTTGTTTATTTGCTTGTTTGTTTGGGGGTTTTTGGGGCTTTTTTCCCACCTGGGCTGAGAAACTTCAACTCAACCCCATCCTGAACCACTGTGGTTCAGCATTTCAACAATGATTATGGTGCCAACTACGCTCTTGTTGGTTCTCCTCCACCAAAAGTGCTCCTCAAGCTTCTCTTTGAGTGTTTCAGGGATGTTATTTGCTTTGGTTTGTTTATTTTCTTGTTTGTTTTGGGGTTTTGGGGTTTTTTTCTCCACCTGGGCTGAGAAACTTCAACTCAATCCCATCCTGAATCACTGGGGTTCAGCATTCCAGCTGATGCCAACCATTCCATTCAGATGCCAACCAGGATCTTGTTGGCTCTTCCTCCACCAAAAGTGCTCCTCAAGCTTCTCTTCTGAATTGTTCAGGGATGGTTTTTTTGTTTGTTTTTATTATTTTGGTTTGTTTATTTGCTTGTTTGTTTTGTGCTTTTGGGTTTTTTTCCCCACCTGGGCTGAGAAACCTAAACAAATCAAACCAAAACCAAACAAAAACCATCCCTGAACCACTCAGAAGAGAAGCTTGAGGAGCACTTTTGGTGGAGGAAGAACCAACAAGAGCCTGGCTGGCAGCATAATCACTGCTGGACTGCTGAACCACAATGATTCAGGATGGGGTTGAGTTGTTTTTCTTGTTTATTTGGGGTTTTTCTTGGGTTTTTTTCTCCACCTGGGCTGAGAAACTTCAACTCAACCCCATCCTGAATCACTGGGGTTCAGCATTCCAGCTGATGCCAACCATTCTATTCAGATGCCAACTATGCTCTTGTTGGTTCTCCTCCACCAAAAGTGCTCCTCAAGCTTCTCTTCTGAGTGGTTCAGGGATGTTTTTTTGTTTGTTTTTATTATTTTGGTCTGTTTATTTGCTTGGTTTTTTGGGGGTTTGGGTTATTTTTCTCCACCTGAGCTGAGAAACTTCAACTCAACTCCATCCTGAATCACTGTGATTCAGCATTTCAACAATTATTATTTTGCCAACCAGGCTGTTGATGGTTCTTCCTCTACCAAAAGTGCTCCTCAAGCTTCTCTTCTGAATGGTTCAGGGATGGGGTTTTTTTTGTTTGTTTCTGGGTTTTGTTTTTTTTTTTTTTGTTTGATTTATTTATTTGCTTGATTATTTTGGGTTTTTCTTGGGTTTTTTTCCCCACCTGGGCTGAGAAACTTCAACTCAACCCCATCCTGAACCACTGTGGTTCAGCATTTCAACAATGATTATGGTGCCAACCACGCTCTTGTTGGTTCTCCTCCACCAAAAGTGCTCCTCAAGCTTCTCTTTGAATGTTTCAAGGATGAAAAACTCAGCTTCCTCACCACTGGAAGGCAAAGCCAATCTGTAAAAATCCCATTTCACAGCCATCTCTGCCCCAACAGGCTCTGTGTGCTGTGCCTGACCTCCTGGAAGGAGGTTAAACCACAGGGATCCCCCGGAGAAGTCGCCATTCATCTTTTATAGGTGAAGATTTTCGAGTACAGAGAGGGGATCAACCTAATACGGTGTTTAATGGGAAAAAATTATGACACCAATAACACATCTGTGTCTGTAATTTCACAGCTTTTCTCTCTGTATATTTATACATGTATATATGTATAATTTAATATCAGCCTCAGGCTTGTGGTCTCACATGTCATCAGCTTGCAGGAAACTGGATCCCTGGGCCTAAGGATCAGATGAGTTGCTAATGTTTGGAAAAAAAGCAGAAAAACCTGCTTTGGCTCTCTGTTTTATGGCTGCTATTGAAGTCAGAATTGGTGATTGTAACCTGAGAATTCGCCTGGCCAACGTGTTCTCATTGTTGTCTGGATAATTGAAAGTCCAGGCAAATTTGGATGCTGGGAGACCCAGGAAGGTCCTGCTGCTCACGAGGGTTGAGGTGACTCAGATTAGGGATGAATTGTTTGAAACATCCAAATATATTTTGGCATTTCATGCAAGGCTTGAAGGTTTGTTTTATTCCCCAGCCGTGGCTGATTAATGTGGGTTTAATTTATTCCCACGTTAATAATAATATATTAATAATAATAATATATAATAATAATATTATATATTAAATATATATAATAATTAATAATCTATATTATATAATATATTATATATAATTATATATATAATATATATAAATTATATATAGATAATTTATATATATAAATTATGTATATAATATATAATTATATATAATATATCATATGTAATATATAATATATAATATATAATAATATATATTAAATATATACAATAATTAATAATTAATAATTATATAATAATAATTTATTATTATTTAATTAGAAATTGAATAATTAAATTAATTGTTTAACTTATTCCTGTTTAACTTATTCCTGTCACCCACAGCTCTGCTCTCCTGAGCTGCACTTTGGCTTTGTTCTGATGCAGTTCAGGGTGAGATATCCATGAAAATGTGTTTTTCCATTGTTGGGGAAGGAACTGGGACAAGGAAAGGGAGATTCCCTCTCATGGGAAGGGTTGGGAGCAGAACCTTTCTGATCTGTGGGGAGAACCTGCTGGATCCTCAGCGGGTTTTAAAACCAAATTTAAACATTTCTGTCCACATCCCACCAGCTCTTGTGGAATTTCTGTTTGGTTTTGTTTTTTATGGCAAAAAAAAAAGGGTGATCTTGGTGCAGTTTGTGGCTAAAAAAAGCCCCAGAACCTCAGTTTGTGGGCAGGAATTGATAATTATTGGAAATCACAGAGCTGGGATGGGAGGAATTACTAATTATTGGAAATCTCAGAGCTGGGAGGGCAGGAATTGATAATTATTGGAAATCTCAGAGCTGGCAGGGCAGGAATTGATAATTATTGGAAATCTCAGAGCTGGGAGGGCAGATGATGGGGATTTACCCCAAAAGGTGGTCCTGTGTGATGCCAGGGGCACCTCACTGCCACAGCCCAGGCCTGTTTTATTCCATGATTTATGGATTTATGCCATGCTTCCAGGACTTTACGGATTTATCCCATGATTCCAGGAATTTACGGATTTATCCCATGATTCCAGGAATTTACGGATTTATCCCATGATTCCAGGACTTTATGGATTTATCCCATGATTCCAGGAATTCATGGATTTATCCCATGATTCCAGGAATTTACAGATTTACGGACCCAATGCTTTCCCCACCACCTCCACCCCAGAGCTCCACCCCACACCGAGAAAAAACCACCAAACAAGCTTTTCAACTTAATCCCAATTAACTGGGCAGAGCTGGGAAATTAAACCCAACCAAAAAAACCCGAAAAACCCCTTTGGGTGGCTTTGCAAAACCCACCTGGGGACTGAATCCCTTAGCGGGATGCCCGGGTCGGCGCTTGTCGCTGTTGAGCCGCTAGCAGAGAAAAGAACCGGATTCTCTGCGCGGCAAGAAAAAAGCAATTTATTATTTAATTCCAACTTATCTAGACTTTTCAGAGGTCACCCAGATTGGTCAGTCAGAAACCTCTCCCTAGGCCTGATTGGCCAGGCCTGAACTGTCCAAATCTCGAGACACTGTTTTTAATAACATCCAAACTTTATCTTTGTTTATAAAACACAAACAGAATTCTCCTGGGAAAGAGCTGTGCTAGCCACAGGCGCTGACAGCAAGGCAGGCTTTGCTCCCTCATCCATCTCTGTAGCAGTCGCTCTTGCAAAGCTATCTGCTCAAGGCACACCACCAGGGGCTGAGGCACCAGAAGAGCCTTGGGAGCTGGATGAGCTCTAACTTGTGGCGACTCTGTGGGTTGCTCCCAAGTTCCTCCCGGACGGTGCTCATGAATATGCACCAGAGTTGTACCTGGTTGGCTCCTCACAACACCTCCCCTTCCTCCCCTATATGGTTGTCTTCTAGAGTGTTCTTCTTTGTTCTGCCGTTAAGTTGCTCCCTATTGGTTCGGTTCAATGTCCCTCCCTCCTGTAAGTTTAGTTTATTGGTTGTAAGTTCTGTTCTTCTTACCGTACTGTGTTCCTATTGGCCTGCGTGCCAAACTCCTCCCAGTCGTGTGCCCCCTATAACCCCCTGCACAGCCTTGCTCGAGGCTCTCCTGCCGATGCTTCCAGCTCGCTACCTCCCTCCCGTCACCCTCCTTCCTTCCCAACAATAAATCCTCTGGAATCCTCCCTCGAGAGCCTGCATCTCTGTTACTCGCGCACACGCCTATCTCTGCCTCGCTTCTCCGAGAAGCTCCGCACTGCCTGTCGCAGGCACACTGCCTGACAGGCAAAGGCAAGGTCTGCGAACTCAGGGATTGCTCGCCACACATCTCCCCACGGCGGGAAGGAGCAGCTCTGCCTCGTGCTGCTCAGGGGGAAAAAAGCCCTTTGAACCTCTGGGGAAAGCCAACTCCATCCTGAACTCGTTATTTTTTGGGTTTTTCCCCCCTCAGTGCAGCTCTTACCCCATAAATCCCCCCAGCAGCAGCTTCTGCCCTGAATCAGATCCTTTATGCACATCTCAGCTGGCTGGGGGAAGATTCATGGCTCTTGCTGCCTTGAAGTGTTTTTGTTAGGAGTTGGAACCTTTAAACGTTTCCTTCTCATTTAATTTATCTTTTTTTATTTTTTTTTTCAGGGTTTTCAACGCCAGGCATGAGGTGGAAATAATGGGAGGCGAAGTGTGTCCCTGAGAAAAAAAAGGGTTTTAAAATAATAAAGTTCCCTTGAAATAATAAATCTTCTCCCTGGGAAGGAGAGGGCTGAGGGGGATAAATTGCCCATTAGCAGCAGGACAACACCAGTAGGGACCAAAGTCCCCATATTCCCCATAATTTGATTTTATTTTGATTTGATTTTGATTTTATTTTGGTTTTATTTTGATTTTATTTTGGTTTTATTTTGGTTTGATTTTGGTTTTATTTTGGTTTGATTTTGGTTTTATTTTGGTTTGATTTTGATTTTATTTTATTGATTTTATTTTATTGATTTTTATTTGATTTGATTTTGATTTGATTTTGATTTTACTTTGATTTGATTTTGATTTTATTCCATGCTGGAGCACGTTGGGAATGAGGTTTCTGGTTGATTTTGGAATGTCCTGTAGGATGATCATACCCAGAGTTCCTACAGCTGTCATTCCCCTTCTCCAAGGTCCTTGTTGATAATTAATTATTAGGATTATTAAGGTGATTTCTTTACCTTTTCACCAGCAGGGCTGAGTTTTTTGTTGTGAATTTACAGGGTTTTTTTTGGTTTTTGGTTTGTTTTGTTTGGGGTTTGTTTGGGTTTTGTTTGGAGGTTTATTGTGGGGGGGGGTTTTTGTGGGTTTTTTGGTTGTTGTTTTGGTTTTGGATTTTGGGGTTTTTTTGTTTGTTTGGGATTTTGGTTGGGGTTGGTTGTTTTTGTTTTGGTTTTGGTTTGGGTTTTTTCTGGTTGGTTGGTTTGGGGTTTTTTTGTTTTGTTTTTGGCGGGGTTTTCCCGTTTGTTTTGTTTCTTTGGGGTTTTTGCGTGTTTGTTTTTGTTTTTTGGTTTGGTTTGCTTATTTGCTTGTTTGTTTCTGGGTTTTTGGGTTTTTTTCCCACCTGGGCTGAGCAATTCCCACCTGTGATTTGAATTAGGGAATCAAACAAACCCAAAGCAAACACTGCCTTCCTCCCACTCAGCTATTCCAACAACAAACCTGAGAAAATTTCACTTGAAAATTGTCAATTTTCTAACACTTTTAGCAATTCCCATTTCCCAACCCATCCCATCCCAAAACCCAACCCCAACAACACCTTCACAGCTTAAAATTTAGCTTTTTTTTGGTCTAAATCCTTTGTTTATGGCATCCTGGATGGACTAAGAAACCCCAAAAATGTGAGAAAATTCAGATTATAGCTCAAATCCCTGCGGAAAAACCCCTTGGACTGTAGAGTGGGGAAGATCAGAAGGTGAGTGAAATCCCAGCTTGCTTTTCTCAGCTGCTGAAAACCTCTTTTTAGGGGCAATTCTCCTGCCCTGCCTTTTCAAAGGGGAATTTCGCTCACCTTATTTTTCCTGGGCTCTGTTTGCAGGTGACAGATGGATTTACAAACGTGCAACTCATCACCAGGTGACCCTGCCTGGCAGGGCTGGGTGGCTGGGGAGATTTGGGAGGAAAATGTGCATTTTTGAAAGTTTTGGGTGAAAAAAAGTACATTTTTGGGGAGTTTTGGGGAAAAAATGTACATTTTTGGGGGGAGTTTCAAGAGGAAAATGTGCATTCTTGGGGAGTTTCAGGAGGAAAATACACATTTTTGAAAGTTTCAGGAGGAAAATATGCATTTCTGAAAGTTTGGGGAGAAAAAAAGTACATTTTTGGGGGAGTTCCGGGAGGAAAAAGTACATTTTTGGGAGTTCCAGGAGGAAAAATGTGCATTTTTGGGGAGTTTCAGGAGGAAAATGTATATTTTTTGGGAGCTTCGGGGGAAAAATGTACAATTTTGAGGAGTTTCAGGAGAAAAAATGTATATTTTTGAGGAGTTCCAGGAGGAAACTGTACATTTTAGGGGAGTTCCAGGAGGAAAATGTATATTTTTTGGGAGATTCAGGAGGAAAATGTGCATTTTTGAAAGTTTTGGGTGAAAAAAGTACATTTTGGGGAGTTTTGGGGGGGGAAAATGTACATTTGTTGGGGAGTTCCAGGAGGAAAATGAGCATTTTTTAAAGTTTCGGGAGGAAAATACACATTTTTGAAAGTTTCAGGAGGAAAATATGCATTTTTTAAAATTTTGGGAGAACAAAAGTACATTTTTGGGGAGTTCCAGGAGGAAAGCGTGCATTGGTTGGGGAGTTTCAGGAGGAAAATGTGCATTTTGAGGAGTTTTGTGAGGAAGATATACATTCTTGGGGAGTTCCGGGAGGAAAATGTATATTTTTGAAAATTTCAAGAGGAAAATGTGCATTTTTGGGAGTTTTGGGAGGAAAAATGGTGCATTTTTTGGGAGTTTCAGGAAGGAAAACATACAGTTTTGGGGGAGTTCCAGGAGGAAAATGTACATTTTTGGGGAGTTCCAGAAGGCAAATCTACATTTTTATGGAGTGTTCAGGAGGAAAATGTACATTTTTGGAAGTTTTTCGGAGGAAAAAAGTACATTCTTGGGGAGTTTCAGGAGGAAAATGTGTTTTTCTCATTCAGCCCAATTGTGTTTTTCACAAAGCCAGTGCCAACCCAACTGCCCTTGGGGACAGCAAGTGTCACCTTGTTGGTGACTTCACCTGCCTGGATGCTCCAGCATCTCTTCTGAGTGAAAAATTTGGGAATAAAACACCTGGAGACAATGAGAACTCCAAAATCATCACCTCCAGGGCTTTTCTTCAGAATATTTTTATTTTTTCCCAGTGTGGTTTTCACCTGATCTGCTCCTGGAATTGCCAGCAGCACTTTGGGATAGTTGGGATTTGGGATGTTAACCAGGAAATCAGGAATTTCTGATTCTCCTCAGCTATGGAGGGATTTGGTGCAATAAGGTCATTATTGCCTCCAGATAGCCTTGGGGTCGTTAATTGAAATTAGGAATGCCTCAGAACAGGATGTTGTGCACAGCTCCTCCCACTGGGTTTGAAGGTTAAATGAGCTCCAGAAATCCTGACTTAAAAAATTAAATAAATAAAATTTTTTTTCACTAGAAATGCAATTAAAATGGAATTAAATAAACAGACAAACTAACTAACTAAATAATATTAAATTAATATTAACATTAATGTATTAAATAAATAATGTTAAAAATAAATTATTAAAATAAATTATTTGTAATAAATAAACAAATATTATTAAATTAAATAATATTAAATTAATATTTACATTAATACATTAAATAGATAAATAATATTAAAATAAAATATTAAAATAAATTATATATAATAAATAATAAGTAATAACTAACAATACTTAATAAAGAATAAAAATTAAATAAATAAATAAAAATTAGAATAAAAACCAATATATTATGAAAATTGTGAAACATTCAATGAAAAAATTAAGATTTTTTTTAAATTTGGGGTTTCAATTTCATCAAATATTGCTATATTGGAGACTACAGCCCTGAAAGCACAAGCTTGATTTTAATTTTCAATACCTGCCTGTGCTTGTTGAAAGTGACATCAGAGGCACCTTTAATTATGCTAATTATCATTATTATTATTGTCTTTAAAGGACTGAATCCTCACCCAGACAATCCTTTGTCACCATTCCTTGGGGATTTGGCATTGCAGAGGAAGAGGATTTTTGCACAACTGGATTCAGATAAAAACAACTGTGACCTTGCAAAGGAGGTGGATGGTTTTTAGGGAAGACAGCTCTGGGAGAAGTGGAGGCTGCTGGAGGGAAAAGGGAATTTTCGACAATAAAAATGGCACTGTGGGGTGGGAGAGGCTGAGGGCAGGACTGAAAGGACCTGGATGTGGTGGGTGAAGGAAAATCCAAAAATGATGGATGATGTGGTGGGTGAAGGAAAATCCAAAATGATGGATGATGTGGTGGGTGAAGGAAAATCCAAGAATGATTTCAGTACCTGAGGGTGCAGAGATGCTGCAGTGCAGGGTTGGGGTGATGGCAGCTTGGAGAGGCAATGCTTTGGCTCACCCTGGGCATGGGAATGTCAGAAATTATCTCCCAAAAACAGCCTGAAATTGCTGCTCCTCCCCTGGTGAGGAAGTGCCTTGGCCTCTGCTCCATCCCTGAGTGCCACAGCAACCTGAGCCTAAAAAACTCACCCCAAATCTTCCTCATCCTGCGCATGGAAATATCAGAAATTATCTGCCCAACAGCCTGCAATTCCTGCTCCTCCCCTGGTGTGGAATTGCCATGGGCAGAGCTCAGCCTTGGCTTCTCCTCCATCCCTGAGTGCCACAGCAACCTGATCCTAAAAATCTCACCCCAAAACATCCTCACTGTGGGCATGGGAATGTCAGAAATTATCTGCCCAACAGCCTGAAATTGCTGCTCCTTGACTGGTGAGGATGACCATGGGCAAGCTCAGCCTTGGTTCCTCCTCCATCCCTCAGTGCCACAGCAACCTTAAAAACTCACCCCAAAACTTCCTCATCCTGGATATGGAAATATCAGAAATTATCTGCCAAAAACAGCCTGAAATTGCTGCTCCTCAACTGGTGTGGAATTGCCACAGGCAGAGCTCAGTGCTTTAGCCTTTGCTCATCCCTCAGTGCCACAGAAATCTCAAAAACTCACCCCAAATCTTCCTCGCTCTGGGTATGGAAATGTCAGAAATTATCTGACAAACAGAGCGATCCAGCATCAGCACGTGGGAAGCACAGCCTGAAATCGCTGCTCCTCCCCTGGTGAGGAATTGCCACAGGCAGAGCTCAGCTTTGGCTTCTGCTCCATCCCTCAGTGCCACAGCAACCTGATCCTAAAAAACTCACCCCAAATCTTCCTCACTCTGGGGATGAGAAAGTCAGAAATCATCTGCCAAACAGCCTGAAATTGCTGCTCCTCGACTGGTGAGGATGTACCATGGGCAGAGCTCAGCCTTGGTTCCTCCTCCATCCCTCAATGCCACAGCAACCTTAAAAACTCACCCCAAAACTTCCTCATCCTGGATATGGAAATACCAGAAATTATGTGCCAAAAACAGCCTGAAATTGCTGCTCTTTGACTGGTGTGGAATTGCCACAGGCAGAGCTCAGTGCTTTAGCCTTTGCTCCATCCCTCAGTGCCACAGAAATCTCAAAAACTCACCCCAAATCTTCCTCGCCGGTTGGAATCAGAAATCCGCCAAACCAGCCTGAATCCGCTATTTGACGGTGAGGAGTACCACAGCAGCCGCCTGCTCCCCGAATGTCACAGCAACCGATCCAAAAACCACCCCAAAACCCTCACGTGGGCATGGGAATCAGAATTATCGCCAAACAGCCTGAAATTGCGCTCCTCGACTGGTGAGGATGTACCATGGGCAGAGCTCAGCCTTGTTCCTCCTCCATCCCTCAGTGCCACAAAATCTCAAAACCACCCCAAATCTTCCTCACCCTGGGTATGGAAAGTCAAAATCTCGCCAAAAACGCCTGAAATTCCTGCTATTTGACTGGTGAGGATGGCCACAGGCAGAGCTCAGGGCCTCTGCTCATCCCTGAATGTCACAGCAACCTGATCCTAAAAAATTCACCCCAAAACATCCTCACTGTGGGCATGGGAATGTCAGAAATTATCTGCCAAACAGCCTAAATTGCTGCTCCTTGACTGGTGAGGATGTACCATGGGCAGAGCTCGCTTGTTCCTCCTCTATCCCTCAGTGCCACAGAAATCTCAAAAACTCACCCCAAATCTTCCTCACCCTGGGCATGGAAATACCAGAAATTATCTGCCAAACAGAGCTGATCCAGCATCAGCCACCTTGGGAAGCACAGCCTGCAATTCCTGCTCCTCCTCTGGTGTGGAATTGCCACAGGCAGAGCTCAGCTTTGGCTTCTCCTCCATCCCTCAGTTCCACAGCAACCTGATCCTAAAAAACTCACCCCAAAACTTCCTCACTGTGGGCATGGGAATGTCAGAAATTATCTCCCAAAACCAGCCTGAAATTGCTGCTCCTCAACTGGTGGGGAAGTGCCACGGGCAGAGCTCAGCTTTGGCTTCTGCTCCATCCCTCAGTGCCACAGGAACCTCATTCTAAAAAACTCACCCCAAATCTTCCTCATCCTCGGCATTAAAATATCAGAAATTATCTGCCAAACAGCCTGAAATTGCTGCTCCTCGACTGGTGTGGAATTGCCTTGGCCTCTGCTCCATCCCTGAGTTCCACAGCAACCTGATCCTAAAAATCTCACCCCAAAACTTCCTCCTAACCTGCGCTGGCAGGCTCGGCAGGAAGGACTCAGCAGCATGTCAATTAACAGTTCTGTCAGCTACAAGTTTCGCCCTCTTAGTGGTTTTCCTCAACCCTTCCAGCCTTTGATTATTATTCCTTTTCCCCAGACTGAATTTGCCCGTTCAGGATGAGGATTACATACTGAATTTCCCCATTCAGGATGGGGATTATATCCTGAATTTCCCCGTTCAGGATGGGGATTGTATCCTGAATTTCCCCGTTCAGGATGGGGATTGTATCCTGAATTTCCCCGTTCAGGATGGGGATTGTATCCTGAATTTCCCCGTTCAGGATGGGGATTATATCCTGAATTTCCCCATTCTGGATGAGGACTATATCCTGAATTTCCCAATTCTGGATGGGGATTTTATCTTCAATTTCCCCTTTCAGGATGGGGATTATATCCTGAATTTCTCCATTCTGGATGCGGATTATACCCTGAATTTCCCTGTTCATGATGGGGACTATATCTTGAATTTCCCCATTCAGGATGGGGATTATATCCTGAATCTTCCCCTTCAGGATGAGGATTACATCCCAAATTTCCCTGTTCAGGACGGGGATTTTATCCTGAATTTCCCCTTTCAGGATGGGGATTAAATCCTGAATTTCCCCATTCAGGATGAGGATTATATCTTGAATTTCCCAGTTCAGGATGGGGATTATATACTGAATTTCCCCATTCTGGATAGGGACTTTATCCTGAATTTCCCCATTCATGATGAGGATTATATCTTGAATTTCCCAGTTCAGGATGGGGATTTTATCCTGAATTTCCCCGTTCAGGATGGGGATTTTATCCTGAATTTCCCCATTCAGGATGGCGATTTTATCCCGAATTTCCCCGTTCAGGATGGGATTACTCCCCTCCAGGGTTCATTTTCCCTGGCTTTGGCTGAAGGGCTGAGCTCAGTGCTGCAGGCATCTGCAGACACCCAGAGCATCCAACCTGCTGATTGCAAACGTACCTGGGGAGGTGTTTGCAGCGAGTGTTGGGTGATCACAGCACACCTCCAGCTCCCAAACCCTCCCAGGAGCAGCAGGAGAACCTCCATTCCTGGAAAGTAATTCCTACAGCATTTGTTCTCTCATTTTAACGATATTTTTGAGGTTTCCTGGACAAGTTGCTGCTCCAGCTTGTTTCACACAAAGCTCAGAGCTGAACCTCACTGCTTATGGATAACACAAAATTGGTTTTTTCCCCTCTCTAACCACCCAGAGCTGCCCCAAATTTCTCTGCTGTCTTCCCATTTCTCGGCTAACCGGGGGAAGGGAAGCTCCCTGGCGGTTTGCCACGCCGAGAGCCCCCAGCCCTGATTTATTATCACCAAAACCAGCTGCAGATGTGGGCCAGGCCAAGGCTCTGCTGCCAATTAGGGAGTCTCATGCAGAGATTCCTGCTCGGTTTGCCTGGCATGGAGGGGAGCAGGGATGAGGGGAGTGGGGCTGAGCCAAAAAAAAATGGAGTTTAGAAAGATGGGAAATGGGTTTCACCTGGTTGGGCCAGATTTTGGGGATTTCAGCCCATTTCTTGGGTGGGGCTGTGCCAAAAAAATGGTTTAAAAGGATGGGAAATGGGTTTCACTGGGCAGGTAGGAGGTTGGGCCAGATTTTGGGGATTTAAACCCATTTCTGGGATGCTAATGAACCCTAAACTTCCACACTGAGACTTGGGGGTTTGAAATCTGGCTGGGGTTCGCTGGAAGTCTGGCTGGACTTTGCTGTGTTGGAAAGGAACTTCCAGGGAAGTTTGGAAGCTTTTTGGAGCTTTCAGCAGCCCCAAAAATCTCAGCTCAGCCCCAAAAATCTCAGCTCAGCCCCTCTTGCCTGGGGGAGAATCCCTGGGAGGGTTTGGCTTCTGAAGCCATTTGGGAAAATGGGGAGAGAAAATGATTTTCAGGGAATTCCTGGATGAAAGCAGCTTCACTTCCAGCTGTGGAAAGGGGAGAGGAGGAGATACAAACCTTTCCAGTGTTGTAAAGCACAGCCAGCCCCAAATTAGATATTTCCTTCTGCTGTTAATCCATTGTTGAAATCAAACCGCTCCCAAATCTAGATAATCTCATTCAACATTAGGGTGATATAAAACTTGATCTGCTCAACTCTCTTTCTTCTATTTCTGTGACGTTTTTGCTGCATGGTCTCGTGGCAATTTCAACAATAATTTCCCAAAATTACATTTCCAGTGCTCCACACGACCTGTTCCACCCAAATAGGCTGCTCCATGTATTATAAACATGATGAGTATCACACACTTGGATTTTCAACGCTGTGTGAAGCATTGCAACTGTGATCTGACAGAGTTAACCGCAGCTGAAAAGGGTGGGAATTAAACTGGGGGGGAAATTATCCGAGTGCAAAGTGAAATAAATGTGTGAAACTGTGGGAGAGGAACATCTGAGAGAGTCTCATTCTTCAGCCTCATTAATACCTGTGATGGGAGGATGCTCTTTTGGATAAAAGCAGTTGTGGCCCTTAATTAGGAGCCCAAATCACTTATTTTTCCTCAATTCAATGTTTTTTCACGTTGTCTAGAATTTGGAAATTCAGCCAAACAAAATCTGAAAGGTGTTCTGCTTTTTAGTAATTCCCACAGACCTTCTTAGCCCAAGGTTTATATTTATGCTGCTTCCTGAGACTTTCTAAAAACAAATAAACAGAAAATCCAGGAGAACATGAACGTGCCTTTCCCCAAACATTTACCCCTTCCATGGTGTGTCCACATCCATCTATCCTACTACTTCCTATCATTTTTAGGGTTAACAGGAATCCATATCCACCTACTTCCTATCATTTTTAGGGTTAACAGGAATCCATATCCACCAACTTCCCATCATTTTTAGGGTTTACAGGAATCCATATCCACCTACTTCCTATCATTTTTAGGGTAAATAGGAAGTTAAAAAACCACCTTGAGAGCGCTGGTTTATAACCTGTGCATTCCCAGCTCTGGATATTTGATTTAAAAGCAGCTCTCAGTGACCTCCTCAGGTATCAAGTGCTGTGAATGCAATGGCAAAGGATTGGAAGGAATTCCTTGCTTACACACACCAGATCAGAGCCCATTAGCCACCAATATTAGATTAAATGAGACTAAACATTACAGAGGGTGATTTTTCCCTCTCTCCCAGTCGGTGGTTATTGCCCTAATGCAAAGCACTGCTGGGCTGGGCAGAGTTTGCAGTGTTTAGTCTCCCGTTTGGGATGCTCCAGGGGGATCCAGGGATTTTGGGGTTTATCTCCAGAGCGATCTGATGCTGTTCCCCGGCGGAACAGAGGGAGGAAACCCGAGAGCTGGGCTTTGCTCCGAGTTAATAGCGACATTAAAGCCTTGATTTTCCCCTTCAAGGGCCGAGATGGATTTCCCCATGAAGATGTGGTGTTGTGTTACCCTAATGCACCAAAGGATTTTGCCAGCAAAGCCCCCAAATAAAGTCCCACAGCTCCTGTATCGCATGCAGGGTAGGGAATTGGGATGCTGAAAAGGGCCAAAACCACAAAAACACCTAAAGGGAAACCAGGAAAAGGAGTTTGGGTGCTGCTAAAGCTTCCCACGTGGCTGAGCTCCCCAGGCATCCCTGTGCTCAGTGTGTGGGATGAGAATCTGCAAGGAGAAAGTTTTGTTTTGTCTTTGCTCTGTCTGTTTGGGAAACTGAAAATTGGTTCCTTCCAGCAGGACTCGCCGCTTGCCAGCGGGACACGTTCCCAGGGATCTAAAACAGCTTGTGGCAGAGCTGATGAGTGCTGGGTGCTTTTCTTAATTTTCACTTTCTCTCGAGGGAAAAAAATCCATGAAAACTTTCTGTTGGCTTTCCTGAGGTGATGCTCAGCCAGGTGAGTCCAACCAAACCTCAGGATTCCACAGGGAAACAACAAAATTAACACAAATTATCTGTTCTCTTCTGCCTTGGGAGGAAAAACCCCAAATCCACCCATTCCTTCAGCCTCTCGAGGTTTCTGCACTGTCAGGATTCCAGAGGATCCTAAATTCCCTCCAGTTGGGAAATCTGAGCAAAACAAATCCCACATTCTGCTCAGAATTTTTTTTTTTTTTTTTGCAACCCAAATGTGATGCTCTGGTGCGACACTGAAATGTTGCCAAACCCACACTGCATCCAAATGCTTCGCAGAGCTCAGGCAGATTTTCCTGATTTTTTTTTGGTTTTTTTTGGTTTTTTTTTTGTTTCAGAAAGGAAAAAAAAAAAAAAAGCTGTAGCAGAATAAAATAAATCCTGGTCGTGTCGTTATCAAGTGTCACTCTGGATTTTCAGGGATTTCTTCTAAAATTTTTCTGCAGAATGAACCTACACCATTAGAAACTCGAAACTGGAGTCAAGTTTGGATGTAATAGAATATTTCCATCCATCCAGGTTTTAAACCACTTAATGGGTTTTGCTATTTTGGAATTTTGCTCTCGCCCAAAACCCCACGAATTTTAAAATCCCACAATTTTTTATGAATTGGAATTCCCTTTTCTGCACAGAGCTCATTCTCCTTTCCTCTGAGGTGGTGGAGAAGCCCTTAAGTAGTTCAGTGAGTAGTTTACACCAGGTACCTGCTCAGCTGAGGTGGAGATGAATTCCCACCAAGTATTTTTTGTCAGGTCCAAAGGACTCACCTGCAAAGGCAGGAATGATCCTGAATCTCCCAAATCCTAATTAAATGTCTTAACCATAACATCATCATTATTCCTTTTGGTAATTTGGTGGTGTTTGGAAGCATTTTATTGTAATTAACAATCAGCTGAGCAGAGCAACATCAGCTGCACTTGTGCTTGACAGAGCTGAAGATGATATTTTACTATTTAAAAGTTTTCATGAGTGATTTCAACCTCCAGATTTTGATATAAAGTAACCTGCAGTGCATTTGACAGCGTGTTGGGTTTTTTTAAATGTCAGAACGTGCTGGGTGTGGAAATTCCTGCTCAGAGGGACACCAAGTGGCTCTGGGGACAAAGGTTTCTCCTCCTTGGGAGGTGCAGGTTTCCCATCAGATGTGACCAATCAACTCCACCCCATAACCTCCAAAACAGAGCCTGGTGGTTCCTGGGCAGAGCCTCACCTGCTTCGTCCAGAAATGTGGTGAGCACAGACCTTTCCCGTGGGAACTCTTTTTTTTCTTCCTGCGTTTTATAAACAAAGATAAAGTTTGGATGTTATTAAAAACAGTTTCTCAGGATGTGGACAGTTCAGCCTGGCCAATCAGGCCTAGGGGGAGGCTTCAAACTGACCAATCCAGGTGACCTTTGAAAAGTCTATATAAGATAGAATTAAATAATAAAATCTTCTTCTCGATGCTACTTTGAACCTAAGTCTTCTTACTCTGCTAGCGGCTCAACAGCGACAAGAAATCCTTCATTTCCACCCTGAAATCCCTGTGGGACCAGGGATGGGCAGGGTTTGGGTTCATATTTGCCAGGCTGGGATGATTCCCTGATGATTCCTCAGCCAAAACAGGAACAATTTTTTCAGCCTGCAGATCCACAGCAGGGCAGGATTGTTAGGTGTGAGATGTGCACCTACTACAGGTTGTTAACCTCGTGTCATTCTGCTACCGACATTAATTTGGTGTAGAAACGAGGAGAAAAAAACCCATATTTTAGAACAGCAAGAGCAAACCTTCCTGATGAAGTGGGGAGTGAAATAATCCCTTGGGGGAAAAAGGGACTTAGCACCACTGCCCCTGAGCAGAGAGGAGCCAGCAGAGAGCTTGGTGGGTCCTGGACCATCTCATCAATGCTCTGCCTTTAATTGAGCTCTTTCACTGCTCCCACACTTTTAATAACATCTGGAGACAGGCAGCCCAAGGCCGCGGCTTCTGTTCCTGATAGATTCCTTTGCGCTGAGATTTAATGGATTAGCCCGAAATGATGTGAAAAAATGGATCTCTGATTTACGGCCTGCAATTTTTCGCTTACTGCAGCATTTCTTTTCCCCCCTCAATCAGTGTTTTCCACCCTGTTAAAAGCCTTGTGTGAATAAGTGCTGCGTTGTGTTTCTGGATTTGCCCGCAGGGCTCATCAGACGACCCTTTGCCTACAGTCCCCACCAGGCCATTTAAACAGGAAGTTTAATTTTATAGTATTAAAAAAGAGAAAACGGTACTTAATTATCTGGCTGTGAAACAGCAGTACTCTTTCTTAATTTTAGTAGCTAATAAAATGCTGTTCCTGCAGTTAACTACTTCTGGTCCAAACGCACTACGATTTTGGCTATTTGAATAGAATATTTTATGAACTGTTATATATTGCACTACAGTTTTTAAACTCTGCTATGACATATTTCTCTCAAGATTTATTAGCATTTTTTATTTAAAACAATATATTAAAGAGAGGAGAAAGAGTAATCTTAGCTAAAATTCGAATATTAGAAAAACATAACATAGACCAAATCTTTTCATTTAACTTCCCCACCCCCCTCCACCTTCTCCTCTCCCACCGTTGCTATAAAAAAGTTTTTTGGAACAACAACCCACACCTGCATCATTAATTCAATATGTCTTCCAACATGACTCAAATCAGAGTATCAGTTTCAGGGGCCATTTGCTACTTAAATGACTTTATGAAAACAGAACAATGAGCTGCCCCTATGCAGCCCTGACTCCAACTCTGGCTAAAATAAACCTCGACATCTTTTATATCCTTTTATATCCCCGTGCATTTCTTTCTTTCCCCAACAGTTGCCTCTCTGCTGCTCCCCCTCCAGAGCAAGCAGGCTCATTAAGTGCCAGGTCTGTTGTGTGCAACTGTCTTGAGGAACTCGTTAGTGCCTCGAGCTGGCCCAGGGTGTCCTTGCCCATCTGGAAGTCTGCTAAATTAAAAATGATTTGGGGTAAAAGCCTTTTGTGGCAGCCTCGGAGAGGAGAGACTCCCTGGTTGTATTGATAATATTGGGATTTTTTTTTTTCTGACGGTTTGAGGTGCTGATGGAGGAATGAGCTGTGTTGGTCTCATCGTTGCAATGGGTTAAGGATGAGCACTGGGAAAGTTTTTATTCTTCAGGTTTTGGGTGAGAGAGAAGCTTGTTAGAGAGATGGGGCTAATCATCCCACCACAGGTTGTGCTGGGGAGGTGTTGATGAGATATTAGGAAATATTTCCTCACAGAAATTTCCTTTCATTCCCTCCCTTCTACAGAAACTTCTCTTCATGTTTTCCCACCCAATTTTTGAACGCTGCTCCCCGAATCCATGGATAATTGGGTTCATTGGTTCTCCAGGCACCCTAAATATTGCTGTCACTCCTTGGTGGGGACATTCCAGGTCTGTTCTGGTGGGGCTGATCATCCATCTCAGGTTGGGCTGGGGAGGTGTTGATGAGATATTAGGAAAAATTTCCTCACAGAAAGGCTGGTCAAGCACTGGAACAGGCTTGCCAGGGAAGTGGTGGAATCACCAGCCCTGGACAAAGCTCTGAGGCACAGGGTGGGATTTTGGGGTGTCTGTGCAGGGCAGGATTTGGACTGGATGATCCTGTGGATGATCTAACTCGGGAGATTCTGAGTGTCCAAAAAACATGCTGATGTGACACTTGAGGCCATTTTTTCATGGTGACCATGGCGGTGAGGCCAGGCTGACACTCAGCCCTGATGCTCTGGGAGGTTTTTTCCAACATCCATAACTCTCTGAGCTCCAGTGACAAACTGCTCTTCCTCTGGCGCTCTACTAGGGGTTGTATCCCAGTTGTAGCAGCTGATTTAACAGAGCTGCCTCTCCTTTCAAGGGTTCCTCTACTCCACACAGTCCCCTTGGTCACTCTGAGTTCCACAGGGACCTCTGGCTGTCCTGCCTGGTGGGAGAAGAAACTCAGGGTAGATGATCCACACAATTCCTGACCAGTCAGGTGGCTTGGGAAGGAAATGATCCTTTGTTTGCAGAAGGGATCAAACCCCAGGGAGCATCTGCTTGATCTTGGCCGTCACTTAGCGATGGAGGACACACAGCTCCTGCTGCTCCCACCCCGTGGAGCAACCAGGAAAAGGGAAATCCTCGCCAGCAATTACCTGAGGCAAAGCTTTGGAGGAAACATCCCTCACAACTTGGTTTCTGAGATTTAGTTGTGTGCATGTTGACCTGAACTGCCCGAAATTAAACCTGTTTTTGCAAAGGCACTTCAAAAAGCATCCTCCTCATAGAATACCTCCATTGCAGAGATAACCCCATCACAGTGGACTCACGTTTGGAATAATATTTACATATTCAATTTTTCTGTCATGAAATGCTCTATCAACTGTTACATTCCAATAAACATGAACACAAATGAGTGCAGACTTCAAATGGGCACTCAGTTAATTTTCAGGCTTTGAGAGACTCAGACAATGATCAATATCAGCCTTGCAAGCAGCAAAAATAAATGAGGTTGTCATTGATAACCAGTTGGGAAGCTCTCTGTGCTGGGTTTGTCCTCACATTGAGCAAATGGATCTCCAGCACTGCACAAATCTTCATTTTATCAGTAGCTGCTCATCCCAGGTCCCAAATATTGCTCTGGATTGCTTGAAGGGATGAAAAAAAAAGCTGCCTATTAACTTGCAAAAAGCTGCTGCTTATTATATCCCTTCTGGTTTGGTTCCCCCCTAATATAGACATAGCTAAAAATCTTCCCAGATCTATTTTGAGGGCTGTCTGAGCACAAATATTTCGTTGATGACAAAAAAGTGGCTTGTTGGTGTATTTGAGAGTCTTCAGGGCTAAATTGGGATTGGATGGGAGCCAGGTTTCTGAAGAGCAAAGGCATTGGGGAAGACGGTTTGTACAATCTGCGGCAGGGATGAAAATCAGGAAATATGTCAGGTTTTTAAAAAAAACCCGACAGCCAAACAACAACAACAACAAAAAAATGGGGTGGGAAGTAGGAAAGTGCTGCTGAAGATGGTAATTGAAATCAGAGTAATGGGATTGAAGAAGAGATTGAACATCTGAAGCATAGGAAGATACTAAAAATGGGTTACATTTAGCAGCAGAGTTGCTTATTTGTGTCACAGCTGCCTTGAGTTCTGGGTCTAGGATTCCAGAGTTGAGAGGAAATCAAGAGAAGCTCCACAAAGATGCCTCTGTGGGAGAAGGGAACAGGAGATAACTCTGCAGAAAATGCAATATTGGCAGCTCTGGATGGATCAATGAATGAAACAAGACCAAAGAAATCACTCCTGGAGTGCTCCAGAGGTCTCCTGGCCAAGAGGATTGAGAGGAGTTGATGAATCAAAGGGAATTGGAGACCATGGCCTGGTCAGGGGGCACTTGGGGATCATCACCAACCCCTGCAAAGTGTCTTCTCTCTCCAAGCCCCCAGCAAACCCAGAAAAAAAAAGGAAGAACTCAACTCCTCTGCCTCCTTTGGGTTTGACTCCTTGTCATTTTGCTACGAAGCCAATGCCCCGTTATTTTCTCTTCTTTTCCCTCCTCTTTCCTCCTTTCTTCTTCATTTTTTTCATTTTCCTTTTTAAAATTATTCTGAATCCCAACCATCAGACTTCACCACTGACAACTAAAAAAGTCCAAGAGCCGCGAGAGCTGGCCGATTGCTCTGGAATAACAATTCCAGCCCTCCCTCCTTGCCAGGCAGCCCTCAGTATTTACCCACCTGAGCCTTATCAGTGCCACACTCTGTCACCCGGATCCGTTGGCCATTATGGAGATTTCGGGGCTGCTCTCAGTTGACACGCTCATTCTCTAAAGACAACAACCCAAATGAGTCTATTAGGGCTGCGAGCTGCCGGGCCAGGCTGAGATCAGAGTGTTTGCCCTTCGAATTTGCTCAATTGGGCTCTTTCCATTATTGAGGCTGGATGGCTCCTGCTCCCCGCCTTCCCTCCCTGCATTAACTCTCTATTACCTTGTTTACCGTGGCCCTGCTCAGTGCCAGCTCATGAATGTCAATTTGTTCTCCAATTAGCTCTGCCTTATTGACTGCCCTCAGACTCGCCAGCTAAGCTTTCTGAAGTGCCTATCGCTATCAAAGTGATTTGTTTAATTTTTTAAAGGGATATAACTTTAATGCGTCCTTTTTTATTCTGCTGTTATCTCGGTTGCCCCCCTGTCTGGAGTCTGTTTATGGAGTGGGGTTTGTTCTAATAGCTTCATAGTGTTAATATTTTGTGACAGTTTATGTACTTAACTCGTGTGGGAGACACATTAATTCTCCTCTCCTGGCTGTGACGGACTGGCAGGAACCTGTGAGAGGAAGACAGATTTCCCAGAGGTCTGGAGGGTAAATGCAGATGGGGTTTGTGGCAGGAAAATTCAGAAATGCACTCATTTGAGCATCTCATTCCCTCTGCCGTGTACAGGAGATATTTGCCTCTGTGGGACTCAGCAATATCATGGTTTTCTCAGGGCATTGTCAGGTGTTGGAAGAGCAGGAATTATGGAATTTCCTGGGCTGGAAGGACCCACAAGGATCATCCAAGTCCAGCTCCTGGTGCTGCACAGACACCCCAACAATCCCACCCTGGGATTAACTGGTTGGACTTTAGATAAAAGAAAATCTCAAGCATTGGTTTTTTGGAGTTTCTCATTCTTTTCTCCCATAGATCTTCATCCAATTGAACTCCCAGAGCCCTTCCTCTTGTTCCTGAATTCTCTTTTTCTTAGCAACGTTCATAATATCACTTCAATATTCCCCTCCAGTGGCTCTTGGGTCCAACTCAGTGGCTTTTAGTGACACAAGAGGAGCTCAGAGCACCTGTTGAGCAGGAACTGCTGGTTTAATTCCGGTCCCAGGTGATGCTGCTCAGTCTCCTCTGTCCTGTCCCTCTGTCCTGTCCCTCTGTCCTGTCCCTCTGTCCTGTCCTTCTGTGTCACCCCCTGGGACACCCACACTAAGGCAGTGTTTAGATTTTCCTGGTATTTCATTCCCTCCCTTCTCCAGCAGCTTCTCTTCATGTTTTCCCACCAAACTTTTGAACGCTGCTCCCCAAATCCATGGATAATTGGGTTCTTTGGCTCTCCAGGCACCCTAAATATTGCTGTCACTTCTTGGTAGGGACATTCCAGGTCTATTCTGATTGATTGGATCAGCTACTGTGCAAGGAAACACAAATCCAGCTTTGATTTAGGCCAAATATCCCCCATGTTACGGCAGTTGAATCCCCCATCTGAAAATAACATTTTTCTCAGCCACCCTCAGAGCTTGGCTTTTCTTTCTTCAGCTAACCACCCCAAAAAGTTACTTAGACTTGCTGAAGGAATATAACTGGGGAAAAAGCACACAGGGAAGGCAGGGAGGGAGACAAGGACTGGCTGTTAGAGGGGTTTGCTGCTTTTTTCTGTGTGAAGCAGGTGTGTTTGGGCATCAGAGCAGCGTCCATAAATGGCTTTTGCAGTTATCTCAATGCTTCGGCTCTGCTTGGGCGTTTAATCTCTTGTAAAAGCTGTTTATTGCCCTCAGTGCAGCTCAGTTATCCCCAAAGTGTACGAATGCCACAATTAGGCCTCTCAGAGACTTCCCAAAAAGCAGCTGATGAAAGGTCAAGCAGAAAAATTCAGACTCTGCTCTCCTTAATGAAGAGAGCCAACCCTCCTGCAGAAAGATCAGTATCAGTCCTGAGGAAATCTGGGATGGGGAGGATGGATGGACGGATGGATGGATGGATGGATGGACGGATGGATGGATGGATGGATGGATGGGATGTTGGTCCCTGGGGAGGAGGGTGATGCCCTCGTGGCTCTGTTGGGTTTCCAGGTAACAAATTGCCACCACCAAAGGTGTTCCCAAAAGTCCATTTGAGTTCCCTTAGCGATCTTCCCCCCAGCAGATTGCTAACCCTGCTCTAAGTGGCGTTTCGAGGTGGCGTCACAAAGGAGGGGCAATCAAACCTCATTAACAGCGGGGTTTATAATTGCAGATTGCTGTAATTGGTGGTGGGTTCAGGATTCAGCCAGGGTGTTATTTCTGCTGTTGGGGGCTAATGAGTGGTGGGAGAAATCTGTGGAAGTTTAGTCATTAATTCTTCTTTAGCAACTGATTGACACCGAGTGAAGAGTTCAGCCTTTGGTTTGTGATCAGGAAAAAAATAATAATATTTTTTAATATTTATTATTACCCCAATAAATATTGAACTGAATTTGGCTTGGGGAGAACCCAGACTTTTCTAGGTCCTGGTTTTGATCCCTCCTTTTGCAAGGGAAGGACTCATAGAATCATGGAATCAGTAAGGTTGGAAAAGACCTTTGAAATCATCAAGTCCAGTTGTCAAACCAAGGTCACCACCGTGTTCCCCTCTCTCCCATGTCCCCAAGTTTTTTGAACCACATCCACACATTTTTTGAACTAAGTCCAATTTTGAAGTATGTTCATAATTAAGGACTTGAATTTGCTTCACAGAATCTTTGAGAGGGATGAGTTTAGGTAAATAATTGGGGAAGGTTTGGTGCACTTTTTCTTTGCTGCTGCTGGAAAACAAATGGAAAAAAACAACAGAAAAGGAGCTTTGATTTTTGTCTGTAGTTCAATTCTTCAGCACCAAGAGCTGCTTTAACGTAGCCTGATTGCTGAGGTCAATCAAACTCGTCATCACAATTAACCCAATTTGGGTTTCCAAACTGAACCTTTGGAGCTTTTCAGTGACTTCACAGCTCCCTCCAGTTGTGACAGTGCTGTCACACTCACTGGTGCCATTTGATCTGCCCTGGCCTGGCTTTTCAGTCTCTCTGTCCCCTCACCCCTGAGAGCTCCTGGCTGGTGAATTTAGCTCTCCCACAAACCTTCTCCTGAAGTTAAAAATGAGTTATTTTTCACAGCAATGCTGAACTCATGGGGAATGAAGGAAGGGATTTCTCCAAGGCAGAAGAGAAGAGAAGAGAAGAGAAGAGAAGAGAAGAGAAGAGAAGAGAAGAGAAGAGAAGAGAAGAGAAGAGAAGAGAAGAGAAGAGAAGAGAAGAGAAGAGAAGAGAAGAGAAGAGAGAAAATAGACTAGCAGTGAACAAATATTGGGATTCTGACAACCAGCCACGTGTTCAGGGCACACAACAACTCTTTAAAACACAAAAACAAGTTTCAAGCTTGGGAGAAGTCAGAGGGATGTGCTGGAGCTACCTGAGCATCCTGCCAGCCTTCCAGAGATTCAGCCTTCAGTGTCTGCCCCAAGATTTGCTGTAGCAAAAGTGTAGCAAATCCTAAAAACCCCAACCCAGCAGCACTGTGCACTCCCAGCCAAGATGCCTGAGGAGAGCCTGCAATTGCCTGAGATTTTTTTTTTCTTTTTCCGTACGGCAGCGACATGAAAAGATGTGCAAGTTTTATTTTTTGACTGCGTTCATCGTTCACAAACACAAATAAAAACGCAAACCCTCCAATTGAAGTCCTTCAGCCAAAAATACGTCGATTTGCAAAGCAAAAAAATAGCAGCCCCTGCTATTCCTGACAGCTGGAGTTCGGCTGATTTTAGGAGATATCCTGAAAGGTGAGCTTGGAAGGATGTCATATCTGCCTCTTATCTTTGAATCCCATATACTTATGTTTATTAAAATCAATATAATCCATTAGCCTACATTGTTTCCATTTTTAATAATCTATTGATATATTGCCTGGGCTTTTATGGGACTAAACAAATTTCCTCTTTATGTGCCCTGTAATAGCCGGAGGTCAGGCTGCTTGAGAGCAGTTGCTGTATATAAATGTTTATTTACTGCCTGACTACTGATTGAGAACATATCTGGTCCACAGGCTTCAGATGGCTTTTAAACTAGAGATTTATGGCTTACTTCCTGTTTTCCAGACACAGTACACCATTTTTAAATAAAGTAATGAATGCAAGGTATTGTGAAAATAATAGCCAGGGCTTGCCCCAAAACTCCACGGCTGGGAGCAGAGCCTGGCGGGTGCTCTGTTGTTTCATCATTCATTTGTTCTGTACTGAGGTGGGTTTGGGGACATTAAACACTTTGCTGGGGCAGTTTCCTTTGTGCCCAGGGTGTCTTTGTAGTCTGGAGTTGCCCTCCTGGAGCAGCTGAAGTGCCTCATTGAGCCACTCCATGGGGATCTGGAGGGAAGAACCTTCTCCAAGTTCACCCATCGATTTTTTGGGGTCATTTTCTAGCAGCTTCTTTTCTGTTAAGCCCCAGTTTAGCAAAGTTTTTACACTTAGGCTGGGCTTTACACAAGCCCAGGTTCCTTCTTTGTGTGGTTTCTTGCCTTTTTTTCCTTCCAGCTGACAGCACTTTGCAGAAAATGCTCATTTTTAAGTCCCTGAGATAATTACTGATATCACCCTGTTTACCTGGGAGATGTTTCTGGGCTTCTTGGACACCACGTTTCATGAAAAGTCAATTAATGATGTTTGAGAGGCTTTTGTTCTCCAAAAGTGTGATCATCTGCCCAGCAAACTCCTTCACCCCTGCTGTGGCAAGACATGAAAAATCCCATTTTTCATCGTGTTATTGTGATAAAAGTGCTCACTGATAAAATATCTTCAATTGGTGATGGCAAACAAGTGGCTCAGTTCCCAGCTGGGACAAAGGGATCCCTGTCAGCAGAGGTTTGCACAAGTTCCTGGGCTCAGGGTGAGAATTTCAGCCCCAAATCATCATTTCATACAGGAAAATTTGCCATCATTCAGGACATCCCTACCTCACAGGGATTATTCCACGTGGAATTCCTGATAGCCCAAATTTCTTGGCAGCAAAGGGAGTGTGAGCAACAGACTGGAATTGTCTCCTGGGGATGGGATTTATTTGTTTTAGCAATTTTCCATTGAATATCACTCCCCTCTGGCCACTAGTGTGGTTTAGAACCACCATTTTAAGGATAATTTGCCTTTTTTACAGAAATCTCTTGGCTTTAGGGTCCAACTCCAGGATTGCAAATGGCCAGTGAGATGTGGCTTTGGTGGCCACAACCTGCTCTGCCTCCCTTCCTGAGCCAGGCTGGGCTCTGCTGACCTCAGGAGAGGAATTTTGGTACTGATTTCAGTGTCTGTGCCCACAGGAGAATTTATATTTCTACCTGTGGGTGACTTTAGGTGTTCCCTTGAGGGACACAGTTGGTGGCACAGGGACTGAGCAGGCCCAGGATGTGCCAGCTGCAATTTGGGTGTTTTATCCTCACCCTGCCCACATCTCCTGAGGTTTTTCCAGCAAGTTCAGTTATTTTACTGTGAATTTGCCACCTGAAGAAGGTGCTGTGCATCCCTCCAGGCCTAGGGCAGAGCTCTGGGCTGCTTTCTGTGCTCCAGGCCCATTTCACTCCGCTGGAAACTCACCAAAATAAAGATATTTGTAACACCAAACCAGCTCAGCTGCATTTTGGGTTTGTGGTGTTGCACAGGGTGTTGTTTTAAATAGGAATAAAGCAGTGGCCTCTCACTGCTGACTGCCCTGCCTGCTAAGGAGAATTTATATTTCTACCTGTGGGTGACTTTACGTGTCCCATTGAGGGACACAGTTGGTGGCACAGGGACTGAGCAGGCCCAGGATGTGCCAGCTGCAATTTGGGTGTTTTATCCTCACCCTGCCCACATCTCCTGAGGTTTTTTCAGCAAGTTCAGTTATTTCACTGTGATTTTGCCACCTGAAGAAGGTGCTGTGCATCCCTCCAGGCCTAGGGCAGAGCTCTGGGCTGCTTTCTGTGCTCCAGGCCCATTTCACTCCGCTGGAAACCCACCAAAATAAAGATATTTGTAACACCAAACCAGCTCAGCCGCATTTTGGGTTTGTGGTGTTGCACAGGGTGTTGTTTTAAATAAGAATAAAGCAGTGGCCTCTGCCCTGCCTGCTCAGGAGAAGATTCCCTGATTTTCCTGGCTGTTTTTGTGATTCCCAGTGCTGATCTCTGGCCCCTAGATGATGCTGTTCATCTTTCTCCCACCGCAGGATCCAAACCTGCCTCTGACAGCAGCTGCAGGGTTTTGGGGATGCTGCAGCACAACAGGAGTTGATAAAAAATGTCAGTTAAGCTTTGTCTGGCAAAGAAATGAGAATGAGGAGAGGTGGCTGTGAAAGTGTCACACTGCACACACAAATTTAGGCCCTTTAGGGGAGTTTTATGTGGATTTTTAACCTTTTATCCCATTAAAATGAGTCCTAAAGGAGGGAACAGTGTGGGCTGGGCTTGCCTGAGGGACACAGAGCTGCTGCTCATTAAAATATCTCCCAGCAGACAGAAATCCCCGACATTCTGATTGATCACTGCAAGTCCAATATTAGCATTTTCTACAGTGAATATATGGCGTTCTTTAGGGCTTGATTTGGCACAAATTTGGCACAATGCTGATTTTCCAGCAGCATTGCCAGTCTGTCTCTGCATGGAACATCCCATAGTAACAGAGAGGATCCTTGTTCCCTCTGGACTCTGGATCCTGTTTGTGTGGCTACTCACAAATTTTGGGAGTGTTTGGGATTTTTCTTTGGGATTTTTCTTTGGGATTTTTCTTTGGGATTTTCTCCTCACCTCTCCCAGCCAGGCCTCGATTCCACAGCCTGGAATCCACTCCAGTGGAGAGTGACAGATTTTAAAGGATGCAACAGCTACTTCACAGGGTTTCCCAGAGCTCTTGGGTCTCTGATTCCCATGGATTTCACATGGAGAATTGACCTCCACTTCCAGGACGTGGTTCCCAGAGGTTTTCCCTCCTGTGGCTCCTGCTGGCAGCACCTTGAGTGTGACCATGAGCACAGTTTGCTGTCCCTGTCCCCAAGGCACTGGGGACAGTGACATTCCTTTATTTTCACACCACAGGGAAGCACAGTTTTGCTGAAGGAATGACCCAAGGGGTTCCAAGGAGATCTCGGCTTCGAAAAATTCTTCAAAAATTTGGGAACAACCTCAAAACTTCAAAAATTTGGGAATCATCTCACCGCCTTCTGGAACAACATTCAAAAGTTTAGGGCTTGCCTTAACTCTCACTAAGAGGGACTCATTCTGCTGATGGCCAAGCTGGCCTGTGGTGGAGCTGGAGGAATTTTAAGGGTTTTACACCCCAGGAGGATTGGCTGAGAGCATTTCCTGGCTGTTTGCTCTCTCCCCTTCCATGTCCACCAAGCTGTCAAACTCCTCTCCTCTGTTTGGATGTCAGTGATTTCCTTGATGACAAGATAATCCAAATTACCTCTCTATTGCCCTGTAAAATCAAGGCAGGGGAGGAGCAGTGATTTTGGGCTGTTCCAGAGCTGTGACAGCAGGTTTTGAAGTGTCTGTTTCTCCTCCTTCTCCTCAGTTTTGGGAAGGGTCTCTGGGTGCTGGAATGAAAACTCTCCAACAAGTGCAATGTGCAAATTTTGGGAGGGAGAAAAAAAAAAATTAAACATGTGGTTTGTGTTTCAAAACCCGGAAAATATTATGAAAGCAATAAACTACCCTGCTGCAGGCAGGAGCTGGGGCTCTGCCTCTGGGAGTACAAACAGTTGGATTTGGTTCTGTGTCACTCTCCAGCCTCATTGCAGACCTGGAGAAGGGGCAGGAGCAGCAGCAGGGCTGGGTGTCCCCGTGTCCCCTGGGAGGTGACAAACACCTCCCTTTATCCATGGAGCTGCTCCTGGGCATCTAGAGCTGTTCCAGCCCTGGGGAATTCTGTGCCAGGGTGGTGAGGAAATGTTCAGGGAGCAGAGATGACCTCCAAGGCCTGTGATGCTCATCATTAACAAAAGGCACGTGGCTCATGTTGTTTCCTCCTTGGAATGAGGTGGTTTGGCCCATTTATCCACCCAGACAGACACCCAGGGGTCTGAGGGATGGAAAGTGTCACTGTTGAACCGTTAGCAGAGAGAAGAAATCCAGGTTGTCAGTGTGGCGTAAAGGAGAAACTTTATTATTTAATTCTAACTTATATAGACTTTTCAAAGGTCACCTAGATTGGTCAGTTCAAAACCTCCCCCTAGGCCCATTGGCCAGGCCTGAACCCTCCACATCTTGAGAAACTGTTTTAATAACATCCAAACTTTATCTTTGCTTATAGAACACAGGAAGAAGAGAGAAAGAATTCTCACGGGAAAAGTCTGTGCTAGCCACAGGAAAGCAGTGTGGAATCCTGGAACCATGGGATGGTTTGGGCTGGAAGGGCCTTAAAGCTCATCTCGTCCACCCTCTGCCAGGCTGCTCCAAGCCCCATCCAGCCTGGCCTTGGGGAAGGAACTTGGAGCATCATGGAAAAGCTCAGGAAGAAATAATTCCTTCCTAAGGCTTCCAGCAGGGATTGGAACTCAGTGAGGACATTGGCAAAGTGAGTCCTGTGCTGCTGTGGCTTCGGGTTTAACCCAAGCTCCAGTTAAACCACTCATTGTTTGGGGAGCGTGGACACTTCATTTTTTTAACAGCCTGTGACCTGCCGTAGAATTTCGGTTGGGTGTTAATGACCAAAGGTTTTGCAAGTAATTAAATTTGTGGAAAGCGCTGTCCCTGAGAGGCTGGGGGTGTTCCTGAGAACAGGCTGGTGTGTGTTCTGCAGCCTTAAAGCTGAGTAGGAGAGCTGGGAGGAGCAGGGATGGGGCTGATGCTCATCACTCCAGAGCTCTTTTAACTTACTCTTGAGTTACACACACCGCTGTGCTTGTGTTTCGTGAATTTGGTAACAAAATGTTCTGAAATTATGATTGTAACCCTCTGATATTTTTTTTTCACTGGGCAAAATAAATGACATGAGAACACTTGACATGAGATGTAACTCACACACATGATAGAAAATGGTTTAATGTACCCAAGTTGGGAATCTCATGTGTAAATTATACATTTAGTTACTCACATTTTACAAAGAGAAGGCAAGGACCATGTGTAGGTTGTAGGCTACTCCTAAAATGTGGCTTTGACATTTGTGCATCATTTTAGGATCTGTGAATTTAGGATCTTAGTAAGAGTGAAATTTCTTGTCTGTCAATCATTCTGCTTTTTAGGAAATTATTCTCTTCTCTGTGTAAGCCTTTGTGCCATCCTTCAGGAGCCTGAGAGGCCACAGAATTCTCCTTCAGTTCTTGTGGCCCCAGTTCGAAAGGACATCTCCAAAATGATAAAAATAAAATAAAATAAAATAAAATAAATAAAATAAAATCGACTTTACGTTCTGCCCAGCATCTCAGCTCATTGTCCTACAAAGGGTCTTTGCAGGCTGAGGCACTGCTGGAGCAGCTGAGTGGTGCTTTGAGTAGGAGTTACTCATTGTTGGACCTTCTGAGCAGGTTTTCCTCCAACAATGAGCTCTCACCTTTTAAAAATGAGAGGTTTTGCTCTGTTCTTGCACAGCCCTGGCAGGTGGCTGTGCTCTCAGTGTCCCTCTCAGTGGGCAGAGGGACACTGGAGTTACACCAGGCTGCTCCTTACCTGTGGCTGTGAGAAGTCCCCAGCAAGAACAGTGACATCAAACCTTCAAAAGAAGAGAAAATATTTTCTTTTTTGAACTTTTTCAGCAAGCAGAAAGGATGGAGAAAGGCTGTAAACACGCAAACTCCCTGTGTTTACAGCGCTTTGTGCTGCAGCTTTGCTTGGGAGGTTACCTACTGTGCTCTGTGTCTTTAAAACACTAATGGGCCCACTGAAAAAAAGAAAAAAACACCAGAAAAAAAAAAAACCAAGAAAACCCCAAACCCATGACAGTCCACCAGCAACTAGCACACTAACAGGTTCTCATCTGACACCAGTAGGGAACCGAAGATATTTTATTATTTGGAAACTCCATATAGGGAAAGCCAGCCTTGAATCTGTCATTACTCCAAGAACCACACCTCCCCTGGGAGTTAATTATTTTCTTAAAATGCAACTTGTACTGTTAGTTTAAAACATTCCAACTGTGTTCGCACTCTTTAAATCTTCTGTAAACCTTAGAGTTTAAATCACTTGCAGATAAGAGTAATTCTATTAGAAAGAAAAAAAAAAAAGGTTCGGTGGAAGGGGAAAGAGAGGGAAATAAAAGGGCATTGATAGAAGTGTCCTTTGGGTGCCCATTGCCCTGTCACCTTTAGAACTTGGCAGGAGCTGCAGCCCACAGTAACTTTATAGGTCCTGGCACGGAATAAAACAAAATAGGTGCACGCCACGTTTTCCTTCCAAAAAAACGCCAGGCAGAGACTTACCCCCTTTGTGAGGGGCTGAGGATCTGAGAGCTGGGTTAGGCTGAAAAAAAAAAGTAAAAAATAAAATAAAATAAATGCTCGGCGGGGCTGAGGGGTCAGAGCCTTTGCTGGGCTTGTATTCTGAAAGCAGGCGTTGGGCAGAGGGCTGGGATCCCAGTTGGGATGGTGGAGAGGTGTTTAAATCCATGGTGCTACTGCGATGTTTGACCACCTCAGCTCCTCTGGCTTTGGCTCCTGTCGCTGCTTTCATGGCAATTCTGGGGCATGACAAGGAGCTAAAATTGAAAATAAAGAGCTGGGTGGTGTGGGTTTGCAGGAGTGAGGCAGGCAGAGGGTGATTGTCGCTGTTGAGCTGCTAGCAGAGAACAAGACCCGGATTCTCAGCGTGGCAAGAAAAAAGAGAGCTTTATTATTTTGATTCCAACTTATCTAGACTTTTCAGAGGTCACCCAGACTGGTCAGTCAGAAACCTCCCCCTAGGCCTGATTGGCCAGGCCTGAACTGTCCAAATCTCGAGACCCTGTTTTTAATAACATCCAAACTTTAGCTTTGTTTATAAAAGACAGGAGAAAATTCTCCTGGGAAAGAGCTGTGCTAGCCACAGGTGATGTGTCATTTTTGGAGCTGTCTGGGCAATTGTTCCTGTGCTGCCTTGGCTGAGCTCCGAGGGTTGAGGGGAATTCAGTGCTTCCAGAGCTTGGCTTCTTTTTCTCCTCCATGCCCTCCCCAGCACCTCTTTCTCCCTGTAATTTTTTTGGGATGAAAATCAGCTTCCCAAATTCCTGAAGGGCTGGGTTTTGGGGTTTTTTAACCAGTTTGGTTTTGCAGGAGTGTCTTGGCTGAGCTGGGATTTCACTCAGTGCCTGTGAGCACGCCACACCTGTGGGAGCTGTTTGGGGACAAACTGGGGTGGTAAGGGCAAAGAATTTGTCACTGATGATGCTGTGTGACACTCTGGGGACACCTCTGGGTGTTCAGAGTCACCACTGACCCTGCTGGGTGTTTTCTGCCACGAGTGGTGAAAATCCTGCTCGCTCTGAGAGTTTTGCTGTCATCTATTAAATTATATAAAACTGTTGTCCTGTAAAGCAAATCCAACCCTCCTCCCCCCCCAAAAATATTCTGGATTTAAGGGAATTTCAAACTTCAAAATACCCTAAAACTGGAACTCTCCCCCGGCCTTTCACTGGGTTAAAGGGCTTTGATAAATGAAACCCAAATTCCCACTAAACAGTGATTCCTGCTGCTGAGAGCACTGCATAGAAATATCTTCTCCTCTCAACCCCTCAAAACCTCAGCTCTAGTGGAGTTTGTTGATTATTTGTTCCCTGCTGGTGCACATCTGGCTCAGAAATCCCAAATGTGATGCCCTAACCCAACAAAACACTGACTTGAGTGTCTCCAGTAGCAAACTAAACCTCGAGGTGCTGGGGTTTGTCCAGTGAGCCAAAGGAAAAATGTCCTCTCTAGTTTAAGAAATATTCTGAAAAGAAACACTGGTGATGCATCTCAGGAATTTGTGAGGTGCTTCTGCTTTGTTTTCTTGGGAGTTTTTAGGGATATCCCTAAAAAAAATCAAATCCTTTTATCTGAATTATTCCATTCTGTAGAAACAACACCAGTAATAGAAAATGGCCTCTGAATTTTAGTTTAAGAAATATTCTGTAAAGAAACACTGGTGATGCAGCACAGAAATTTGTCAGATGCTCCTGCTTTGCTTTCGTGGGGGTTTTTAGGGATATCCCTAAAAAAAATCACATCCTTTCATCTGAATTCTGAATTCTCCTGAATTCTTCCATTCTGTAGAAACAACACCAGTAATAGAAGCAAGGAAAGAATTATTTTCCGCCCCCCACCCCCCAAAACCAGCCTTGAAAAAACATTCTCACCCATGGGTTCAACCAGAACAGACCAAAGGATGTCTTCTGGAGGTTTTTGTGATTTTTTTCTGATTCTCTTCAAGCAAGCAAAACTTCCTACAAGAGGAATCCAACATCAAGCACAGAACAGAGATGACTATCTGAGGAGGAAACGCTTCTGATGGTGTTTTTAGGCAGAATAAACCTGTACAAAGGACACATTTCCCCTGCAAGCTGAACTGTGTGTAATGAGACACAGGAGCCCACTGAAAATAATGAGCTGCTAAAGAAATAAACAGTTCAAATCATAACAAAAGGCTAAACAGCTTTGGAAAGACCAAAAAAAAGGGCTAAATGTGATGTAAAGACAGAGTTCCTTGCTTACAGAGAGTAAAGTGATCTCCTTGAAGTTCACAAACATGGGAAGCCCTGGGTAATGTTGCTGCTGTTTGCACAGTTTACCCAGACAGGCTAAAATATCCTATTAATAATAATAATTTGCATTCAGACCTTGGAAATATTTGGCAAAGCCAAAATCTGCCTTTCAAGGCTCCCTGGGAATGACAGTGATTCCCCCTGGCAGCTCCAGGGTGATGCACAGCTCTGCCTGAGGTACTGATGGGACGAGGAGAAACAGCCTTGGGTTGTGTTCAGGTTGGATTTTAGGGGAAATTTCTTCACTTTAAGGGTGGCTAAACCCTGGAGCAGAGAAATGGAGGAGTTTATAATTTTTAATAATCCCTGGAATGATTAAAAAAATGTGTGGAGAGCTCTGTGCACTGGGTGCTGCCTGCTCCTTTCTTCTCACACAGCAAAATTTCCCCCTCTGGCATTAATTCCCATCCCAGCTTGGAGGGAATTTCCCATCCTACTGGAGCATAAAACAAGGAGTAATTAGGTTTAATGTATCCAAAGCCTCTTCAACAGAGAAGAAAAATCTCATACCCTTGGTTCTCCTTGGTGGGACTAAGCCTCATTAAGGTCCTTGAAGTTGGGGGAAAAAAAGCAGAGAAAAAGGAAAATGTGTTTTGTATGAGACAGAATTATCCTTCTGCTTTGTTTTTACCTGTTTTGTCTCTTTTTGGGGCATTTTGGTCCCTCTGAGTGTTGTCTCTTCAAAGCAGAGCAAAGGCATCACAACAGGGGACAAATGGATTTGGGAGAGGGGAAAAGGTTCATGGAGCTGGGGGGAAGAGATGGGGAAAAATTATTGAGATGGGGAAAAAAGTATTGTGGAATTTGGGGAAGAGATGGGAAAAAGGCTTGTGGAGATGGGAGGGAAGAGATTGGGGAAAGGGTTGTGGATTTGGGGAGAAAAAGATGGAAAAAAGGCTTTTGGAGATGGGGGAAGATGGAAAAAGAAGCTTGTGGGGCTGGGGGGGAAGAGATGGGGAAAAGAGTTGTGGGTTTGGGGGGAAAGAGATGGAAAAAAGGGATTGTGGAGTTGGGAGGAAAGAGATGGAAAACAGGTTTGTAGAACTGGGGGGAAGAGATGGGGAAAAGGGTTGTGGGGTTGTGGATTTGGGGGGAAAGAGATGGAAAAAAGGCTCGTGGAGTTGGGAGGGAAGAGAGATGGAAAAGGGAAAAAGATGGAAAAAAGACTTGAAGATCGAGGGGGAAGAGATGGGGAAAAGGGTTGTGGATTTGAGGGAAAGAGATGGAAAAAACCTTGTGGAGCTGGGAGGGAAGAGATAGGGGAAAGAGGCTGGGGACTGGGAAGAAGCCTTGTGGGGTTGGGGGGAAAAAGATGGAAAAAAGATGGAAAAAAGGGATTGTGGAGTTGGGAGGAAAGAGATGAAAAAAGGTTTGTAGAACTGGGGGGAAGAGATGGGGAAAAAGGTTGTGGGGTTGTGGATTTGGGGGGAAAGAGATGGAAAAGAGGCTTATGGAGATGGGAGGGAAGAGATGGGGAAAAAAGTGTTTTGGAATTGGGGGAAGAGATGGAAAAAGAGCCTTGTGGAGTTGGGGGAAAGGGATGGAATGAAGGCTTTTGGCACTGGGGGAGGAAGAGATGGAAAAAGAGGGTTGTGGAGATGGAAGGGAAGAGATTGGGGAAAGGGTTGTGGATTTGGGGAGAAAAAGATGGAAAAAAGGCTTTTGGAGATGGGGGGAAGGATGGAAAGAGAAGCTTGTGGGGTTGGGGGGGAAGAGATGGGGAAAAGAGTTGTGGGTTTGGGGGGAAAGAGATGGAAAAAAGGGATTGTGGAGTTGGGAGGAAAGAGGTGGAAAACAGGCTTGTAGAGCTGAGGGGAAGAGATGGGGAAAAGGGTTGTGGGGTTGTGGATTTGGGGGGAAAGAGATGGAAAAAAGGCTTGTGGAGTTGGGAGAGAAGAGAGATGGAAAAGGGAAAGAGATGGAAAAAAGACTTGAAGATCGAGGGGGAAGAGATGGGGAAAGAGGGTTGTGGATTTGGGGGAAAGAGATGGAAAAAGGTGTGGAGTGGAGGGAAGATATAGGGGAAAGAGGTGGGAACTGGGAAAAAGCCTTGTGGGGTTGGGGGGAAAAAGATGGAAAAAAAGGGATTGTGGAGTTGGGAGAAAAGAGATGGAAAAAAGGCTTGAGAGCTGGGGGGAAGAGATGGGGAAAAGGGTTGTGGGGTTGGGAGGAAGAGATGAGGAAAAAAGTTTTGGAATTGGGGGAAGAGATGGAAAAAGACCCTTGTGGAGCTGGGGGGAAAAAGATGGAAAAAAGGGATTGTGGATTTGGGGGAAGAGATGGAAAAGGCTTGTGGGTCTGGGGGAAGTTGCCTTCAGCCCTGGTGGAACAAATCCTCAGCTCCTGGTGCCTGAAGCAGAGAGGCTGGTGAGCTCTGGCCCTCGGGAAAAGGGAATTTAGTCCTGGATTGAGGGTGGGTGAGCAGGAAGAGGTGACACAATGCCTGCTGAGTGAGGCCTTGGCTCACCTGGCTCCCCTTTTCACCATGAAAAGATTTTATTCTTCAGACCTTCCAGGCGTCTCCGAGACTTTTCAGATAGTTTGGGCTAAAAAAAAAGTCAGAGTATTTTAGGCAAACACCAGAAAAACCTTTATTTTGTCCTGCCTGGAGACTGATTATTCCTTCATCAGTCTTTTTAATGTTTTTTTTCATGGAAAACAAGGCACTTTTCTCTGCTTGCTGAGCCCGTGTGTTCTAATATTTGAGTGAAGAGACAACGGGGTTGGCTGATGGGGAAATTTAGGATTTGGCCAACATTCCCAGTGCCTTTCCGAGGAGCTGAGGCACCCAGGGAAGTCCAACCCCATGCCAGCTTTCCTTGGCCACGTCTGCAGAAACCCTTCAGTGCTATTTTTCACCTTGCATTTGCTTGTTTTTGTTTCTTTCCCCCTCTGGTTCCCTTCCAGCACTGCTGAGTGTAGGAGGATGCAAGCAAAGGGACATTCTCTGTTGCCTCAGCCGTGTCAGTTGGAAAGCTTTAAAAGTTAATATTTACATGAAATGCTCTCCAATTCATCTTGCTCGATGCCCTGTTTGGTTAACATATTTGGGTGATGGCTGCATTTGTTTTTTTTTAAGCTATTTGCACGTTGAGGCACTTAAATTCTAACAAACCCCATCTTTCTCTGAGCCCTTATCACAGTTGTTAAAGATTTTTTCATTAGTTCTATAATTGCACCTTTTAAAAACATGTTTGGGTATTTCTCATCTCGGGACTAAAAAGGAGAATTTTAGCATAAAAGTCCTTTTGAGTGCAGAGAAAATCAAACTTTTTTGCTGATTTTTGGATGTTCTGATGGGTTTCCAAAAAAACCACATTTTAGATGCTCCTGAAAGCATCAGGAAATTCAATTTTCCTGAGTTCTTTAACCTGCAGAGATCACTGCAGCATCAGTGGTTTGTACCAAAGCACAGCCCAAGCTCAGGGTGTCCCCTGGGGGTTTGCTGAACAAATTCTGAATTTTTTGGGAAGCTCTGCAGGTCTGATTTTGCCGAATTCCTGAGGGTCTCTGCAGGTCTGAGTTTGCTTAATTCCAGGGGAGCTCTGAAAATCTGATTTTGCCCAAGTCCTGGGGGTCTCTGCAGGTCTGAGTTTGCTGAATTTTGGGGAACTCTGCAGGTCTGAATTTGCTGAATTGCTGGGGAGCTCTGAAAATCTGATTTTGCTGAATTCCTGGGGTGATCTGCACATCTGAGTTTGGTGAACTCCTCGGGGACTCTGCAGGTCTGAGTGTCTTGAATTCTGGGGGAGTTCTGCAGGTCTGAGTTTGATGAATTTTGGGGTCTCTGCAGGTCTGAGTTTGCTGAATTTCTGGGGAGCCCTGAAAATCTGATTCTGCTGAATTCCTGGGGCGATCTGCACATCTGAGTGTGCTGAATTTTTGGGAAGCTCTGAAAATCTAAGTATGCTGAATTTTTGGGAAGCTCTGAAAATCTGATTTTGCTGAATTTTTGGTGTCTCTGCAGATCTGAGTTTGCTGAATTTTTGGGGAGCTCTGCAGGTCTGGGTTGGCTCCACAATCCCTCCACAAGGGAAGTGAGACCTTTTTCAGCACTGGCTGAGAAGGAAGAGCAGCACTGCATGAAATAACTTTCTAATCAGAATTGCCTCCTCCCTCAACCTCTGTTTGGACAGACAGTTAATTTATCTCTGTTTAACTGCGGAATCAATCCATCCATCAAAGCTCCAACAGCTAATTAGCTGGAGTCAGGGCAGCACGCTGGGGTGTGGAATACCTCAGGAAGGAATATAGGGAATATTTCCTTTAAAATCTGCCCAGGAGGCTCAGGCATCCCAAATGGCTGGTTTTGGCAATTCTGACTCACGGCATTGATGCTTTAAGGATTTTTAGTTTCTATTCTTTATGGATCTGGAGCTTTGGTAGTTCTGGGCTATGTATAAAGTGTTAAAAAACTCTGTTCTCAGCAGCTTTAGCCAAAACTGTTTCCTCTGAGTGGAAATCCAAGGACATTTCGCTGCCTCAGAGCCCCAAAATATGTTAAAAAATGGTGAATTTGGGGGAGCAGTTTTGGGGTGGTTGACATCATCACCTGAGGGTGTGATTGGGCAATTAAAGTGCAATATGCTAATAAGACAGAACTTGTAAAATGTGAAAACCTCGTGACTTGCTGTCCATTTCTGGGTGTAGCCTCACAAGTGGGCTACTGTTTGCCCCGAATTACCTAAAGACTAATAAATTTGTCCCCTTTTTTAATTCTCCTAACCCTGTCTGCCCTCTGTTTCAGGTCGTCAGCATCACCCAGAGATGAGATCCCTGAGGGAATCCCTGCTGGAGCAGAGCTGCATGGAGATCTCTGTGGGGTTGGAGGTTGACCCCAAAATGCTGTGGGCAGTGCCATGGCATCACCCTCAGCCAGCTCTGGCCACTGCCTTGGCTTCTTCCTGGCTTCCTCTTGGTTTCTTGGCTTCTTCTTGGCTTCTTCCTGGTTTTTCTTGGTTTCTTGGCTTCTTCTTGGCTTCTTTTGGTCTTCTTGGTTTCTTCTTGGCTTCTTCTTGACTTCTTCTTGGCTCCTTCTTGGTTTATTCTTGGCTTCTTCTTAATTTCTTCTTGGCCTACTTCTTGGTTTCTTCTTGGCTTCTTCTTGGCTCCTTCTTGGCTCCTTCTTGACTTCTTGGCTTCTTCTTGGCTTCTTCTTGGCTTCTTCTTGGCTTCTTCTTGGCTTCTTCTTGGCTCCTTCTTGGCTTCTTTTTGGCTTCTTTTTGGCTTATTCTTGGCTTCCTCTTGGCTCCTTCTCGGCTCCTTCTGCTTCTTGGCTCCTGTCACAAGGGATGTGACAGGGGATGGTGTGGTTTGAGGTGATGACGGATTTGTTCCTTTTTGCTCAGCCTCTGATGGGATTTCTGCCCTGCTGCATCATTCCCCCATTAACCTGTTTTACCATCCCGGGCACTGTTTGACACCCAGTCCCTCCAACCATTGACTTTGGTGTCCATTAAATCCCCCAAAAAAGCCCAGGATGCTCTGTTTGCCTCAGCCCAGGCAGCCTGCAGCCCCTGCTCTCCCCACACATGTTCCACGTTAGCCTTTTTCATTGCCTGTGAATCCATAAAAACCCATGTGGAACAGAGGGTACCCAGTGCAGCCCTGTCTGCCCCACTCCTTCCCATTCTAATTGGGCAGCAGAGCTGTTTTAATAGAGTCTGTGGAGTCTGTTTAACTGCATTCTGCCAGAACAATGCTCTATTCATGTTCTCAACAGAACTCTAGTGATTGCACTAATATCTTTAAACTAGAAAACAAGTCCTAATTGGAACAGATGCTGCAAATACCGATGCAAATGGCCAGCTCTGGTGTGATCAAAACCAGGCCCAGCCCATTGATTTGTTTTTAATAGCAGCTTTCATTTTTTATTAGTGTACACAAACCTCACTAACACTATACAAAAAGTCAGTAACAATATTCTGAAAAATCATCTTGTTTAAAGCAGACTCGGCCCTGCATTGTTTCTGGCAAGGTGCTGTTAAAGGGTTTCCGTCCTGTTTTGGCAGATCACGTTACTCAAACACTCCTCTCCACTTTCCTCCCTTCTCGGGTTTGAATAATCCCAGTGATTTTCGGGGAGAGCCGTCGCTGTTACATGGAATAATCTGTTTAGATATTCACTTCCACTACAAGCAGGCATTCAGGTTAGATTAGGACAAATAAATCCCCAATCCTGGTAAGTATGTGTGTGTCAGATGGGGATTTTCCTGCTTTTGGGAACCTGCTGCAGCAGAGCTCAGCCATTCCCCTGCATGGGTTTTTGTCGTGGCACTGCTTAGCAGTCTGAGATATAAAGAACACAATGCTTTTTATGCAGAGAATAAAACCGCTCTGTGATTTTTTTTCTGGAACAAATCGGTTTTGTTTTAAGGATGTGTGAGCTATTTGATAGCAGCAAGAATATCAAAACCACTCAGAGCAGGGGGAAATTTATTAGGGCACACCTGGCACTCAGGATTAGTTTATTGGTCTGGGTAGGCAAATATTCCCTCAGTAGCTGCTACTTAGAATTGGAAAATATTTATATGTTTATATTCATGTGTGTAGACAGATATTTGAAGCTGATTGCAGGGACAAGAACTGTTTTGGTCAAAATCAAGAGACATTTCAAGCAGGAAAAGCACAAGAGATGGCTCTGGGCCTGTTTCCAAATCTGTGAGTTTATATTGGTTTTTATTTGGAGAACTTGCTCTCATTTAGGCTTTGCAAGGGAATTGAAGAGGATTTTTAGACAGGGTTTGGTGGTGCCTGGGGAGGCACAGAGAGCTGTGGGGATGGCAGAGGGACAGTGAGCTGGGGAAGGAGGGTTGGGACATCCTGGGGACATCCAGGGGACGTCCTGGGGACATCCAGGGGTGCAGCTAATTTGGGATCTGCTGGGCTGGGAGGTTGGAGCACTCAGATTTCAGGCAGTGGCACTGAAGGCACACTGCTGAGCTGCTGCATTCATCCCACAGAATCCCAGAGCTGATTTATCCAGGTTTTTGGGAGCCCCAGGTTATTGTGAGTGGCCAGGAGCCACTAGCAGTGGCAAACCCATTTTTATGTTTATTTTATTTTATTTTATTTTATTTTATTTCATTTCATTTCATTTGTTTAATTTTATTTATAATTGTATTTTTTATAATGTTCATGCAATGCCAGACAGAGGGAACCTCACCTGCTCAGGTATGTCCAGAAGACTCCCAAACAAACAAATAAATCCAAATTCCTCCCAGAGGAAGAGCCAGGGGGGTTTTGTCCCCTCAGGTGTGTTGAAAAGCTGTGACATTTGGGGAGGGCTGGGGACTGAGGTGGTGATGGAGGGAAGGCTTTGCTCTTTACCCACCACAGCACAGATAGGGAGAGCACTGGGCACACCTGGGGGGATCCAGGAGGGACATCCCAAAAGGGATTTGGATTGAATTTGTCCTCCTTGGAAAAAGGATTTGTCAGCCATCCCCATCTTTGGAAAGAAATTGAAGGAATTGTGAATGTTTTTGATAGAAAAATTCCATTTTTGTATCAAAAAAGAATCTTCTCTCTAAGAGCTGGTACAATAAAATTAATTGCAGCAAATAATGAAGGGGCAGTGGGTAGGGGTTTGAAAGTCAGCCTTTTTCTTGATACATTTTTGGATTAAAAGCAGTACAAAAGTGGTTAATTTCTCCTTTATGCATTTTCTTCCTTTTTTACATGAAGAGCATGTGAAAAACTACAGGCTTGGAGCCAAAGAACTGGCTGGGATTTAGGCAACCAGTTTGGATAATTAATGTGTGAGTATATGAATTGATGAAGCCTACAGAAAATTATTCAGAGGCTCTAAAATAAATGATGCTTTGAATAGACTTGGGGAGCTCTGTTATTTTTGTTTAACTCTAATACTCTGGTAGGTGTGTGTAAAAAAAGGAAAAAGAAAACTGATTATAAGCTGCTGGCTGATGGCTCACTGTCACTGCCTGAGCTTTCATTTCACTGATTTTTATGCTGAAAAACACAGAAAATTATGGTTTTCCACATTCATGAGCTCTTCATACCATGGCCAGTGACTTGAGTGGCTCCAAGCTTTTTCCTGCCTGGCCTTGGACACTTCCAGGGCAACCACAGCTTCTCTGGGAAATCTGTGCCAGGGCTTCACCATCCTCACAGGGGGAATTTCTTCCCAATATTTAATTTAAATGTGCCTTTTCTCAGCTTAAAGCCATTATCCCAATATTTTCCTGCTCCGGGAGGGCTTTTGCAGGAGGAGGTGCAGAAGGCTTTTCACCAAAGCCAAGCTGGGAGTCAAGTCTTGGGAAAAAAATGGGATTTTCCTGTGAAATCACTGGGAACTGAACCTCCACCATCCCACCCCTCTCCACAAGAACTATTTTGGGATAGAAGTGAAAATAAAGAGAGTAAAAGCTCCTGAGTGGTAAGAAGAAGCAGAAGAAGAAAAAGAAGAGGAAGAAGAAGAAGAAGAAGAAGAAGAAGAAGAAGAAGAAGAAGGAGGAGGAGAAGAAGGAGAAGAAGGAGAAGAAGGAGAAGAAGAAGAGAAGAAATGAAGAAGAAGAAGAGAAGAAAGGAAGAAGAAGATGAAGAGGAAGAGAAGAAAGGAAGAAGAAGACGAAGAAGAAGAAGATGAAGAAGAAGAAGATGATGAAGACGAAGCAGAAGAAGAAAAAGAAGAAGAAGAATAAGATGATGATGATGAAGAAGAGGAGAGGTTTTTTTCATTTCCATGTTGAATGAAGTCCTCTCAGTGACAAGCCTTGCCACCCTGTAAAGGTGTAACAGCAGATTTGACTTCCCACTCCTAAAATCCCAGCCCAGATTTCCTCCCCAGCTGTCTGTATTCCCAAAATTCAGTGCCTTCCCACCAAGGATTTCCCATTTATTAACCTCCTGCTGCAACCTTATGGAAAGGGGTAAAATCCACTCCTTAGGAAGGACAATCCCCAGCCTGGGGAGACTCATCTCCACGGATTTGAAGCATTGCAAATCCAGAATAACAAACAGCAGAGGATAAGGAGCAAAGTGCTGCTTGACCCTCGGCAGTGCCACCCCTGCGGTGGTGTCACCACTGTGACACACTTTGTCCTTTGATGTCTCTAAAGCCTCCTTTCATCTGTTTGTTTTTGCTACCAAATTCCCTCACTCAGTGCCCTGGAGGGACAGACAGGGCTGGATCGCCTTTCCCCGGGCAAACAGCGAGGAGAAACTTGACACCTGAGTGACACAGAGTGGCTTCTCTGCCTGCCAGAGGGACCAAACTGGCAGTTTGGGAGTTTTGTCCTCCATCATCCTTGGAATTCTGCTTTTTGGAGCTTCACCTGCCCTGGGTGACACCCGGATCCTCACTGGGAACAATCCATGGAATCACAGAGTGTTTTCCACTGACATCTGATGCTCTCAGGTGCCTTGGAGCAGCCTGAAATGGAGCAATTCCATTCCATTCCATTCCATTCCATTCCATTCCATTCCATTCCATTCCATTCCATTCCATTCCAATTCCAGAGTTCTCAGTTCCAAGCTGGATGTGGCTGGATGCTCTCAGCATTGCACACATAGATATTCTTCTATCCTACTGAAGAATGTCAGAGTGAGTAGGACAGCACTGACCTGCTCAGAGAGCATTTTTCTGTGAAATATTTGCATTATTCAGTGCTTTTCACTAGAATTAAGCAGCTGATGATCCTCTCATAGAGAGGAGGAGGCAGTTTGGAGATCATTTTGAGGATCTTGGCGTCACTGTGTGCTGCCAGGTCAGAGTTATCATCATTGCTCTGCTGCCACCAGCATTTCCCAACATTTCTATTCCAATAAGAACACTTCCAAAATAATTTATGCCACAAACCTCTGCCCAAATATATGCCAAAAAGCTTCACCTGTTGTTAGAGGCTTTGATTTGACCATCAGCACAGACCTGCCATGCCCATTCCCCAAGGGAAGCACCTGTTGGACACAGGAAGGCTTTTCCTTCCTCAACTCTTTGGGAAATCTGAGTTTTCCAGGGTTTGGGTGAGGATTTTCCCTCTGGTGAGCCCTGATTTTGACAATCTTTGCTGGTGGCACCTGTGGCTCTCCGTGCTGACCTGACCTGACCTGACCTGTGGTACCCAAGTGGTACCCGAGTGCTCCAGGGCTGATGCTGCCAGCTGGAATCCTCACCCCAGGGCACGGTGCAGCATTTTTGGGGTTTGCTTTGCTCACCCAATCTCTCCTCACCCTGCAGGCATTTATTCCTTGCCCCAGAGCCACGATCACTGCTTTCATTATGAGCAGTTCCTTTGCCAGCAGCTCCATGGCTTTCACTGCCTGAAGCAATTGAAAGCCTTGAGTGCTTTGCCCCAGTGAGACCTGGCTGTGACTGGCAGTGGCAAACTCATTTTTATGTTTATTTCATTTCATTTCTTTTCTTTAGTTTTATTTATTATTATATTTTTTATGATGTTTATTTTAAAACCCCCAAACCTGAGCAGCCTCACTTCAGTCAGTGCCTCTTCCAGGATTTCTGATGATTTCTCATGTCAAAACCCCAGATAATTTGAGAGGACAGCAAGGAGCAGCTCGAGGTCTGAAGTTTGAAATGCCTCGAAATTATTCTAATTGGTTGTATTGAAAGAAAGGGGGGACCTGTGTATTCGAAACACCTTTTTGAAAAAACCTTTTGGTTTTGAAAACCAGATTCTGAGGGCTAAGAAAGCAAACCCCAGGTTTGTTTAGCACATTAGCAGAGGAAACAAGCAGGTTCTCTCTGCTGGTTCTGCTGCAGGATTAGCAGGCACACACTGGCCTGGCTGTCAAAGCCCTAACTCCATTTGTGCCTGGAAAAAACCCTGAGCTACCTTTAGATGTCCAGCTGGGCAGCTGACAGCTGAATTCTGATCCAAAAGCAGGGAGCAGCGATGGTTTGTGGATATTTAATTAAAACAGGAATCTCTCAGCAGAGGAAAGATTTCCACAGTTGCCGTCAGCAGTTGCTTGGTACTTTCCCTTTAAGTGGCTTGTAAGATTTTTGGTTTTGGAATTGCACTTCTTTCTCAATCTGTCTCAGCCTTTAGACTTCTGGGCAGATTTTGCAATCGCCCTGCTGGTTTTAATGATCTTTGTTTGGTAGGACAGAATTTTAGTTGCTACCTAAACACCGCGGAAGAAATTTAAACAGAACAATTAAATGTCAGAGTTTGAAATCATTCAAGGGAAAACCTTCAGCATCTGCCCAGAGCCAAATTTAATAAACAGGTACTTCCTATTAAAGGAATTTTTGGTGGCTCCTGCAATCCTTCTGATTCCACCCCGATTTTACCTAATGAAGTTCCCAACTGCGCGTGATTTTTCAGTCAGGTGCATCAGCTCCTGCGCTCATCCATCTGCATTAGCAGCTTTCCCAGTTTCCATAGCAACTGGGCAATTTAACATATCTGGCCTTACAGTATCTTACACCGAAACACCCTGTCCATTTTACAAATGTGCAGCCAGAGGTGAGGGGAACAAAGTGATTTGCCCGAGGTGACCGAGTTCATCTGCAGCTGAATGGGGTAAGAACATTGCTTTTTTCCAGAGTTCCAGGGAAATGCCGGAGCTGCCAGGCTGCTCGTTCCCAGGGAGGATCAGATCAGCTCAGGGTTGTGTCCCAAGCGCTCCCTTTCTCAGCCTTGGCAAAAAGAGACTTGCAGCAGCGAGGAGGTTGGGGTTGGAGCGGGGGTGAGTAATGAAACGAGAAATCAAAACTTGCGAGTAATGTATTCGGCAGAAATGCCAGCCGCATTCCCGGGCTAAAGCGCTGCCGATGAATAATTCAGCCGGCGTCATCACTACGGGGCACAGGAGCGGGATTGGTTTCTAATGATTTGGCCTTTTCCTCTGGAAAAGTTCAACCCACATTCAGCCCCCTGACGTGTTCCAGCTCAGGGTCTGAGTTTGGCTTGTGGCTTGGCCGCAGATAGCCCAGGGTCAGCTCTGGAGCTGGGCTGAGCACCCTCCTTTCTCTCTGAAACTCCAGGAATTTGGGCTCTTGCAGGGTACAAAGCCACCCTTCAAAGGAAAAAAAAAAAAAAAAAAAAAAAAAAAAAAGTATCTGGAGCCTCAAAACTTTGTGAAAATAGGGAAACTTGGAAAGCTGTTGAGGAATCCTGGATTAGCAGAGCACACACGGAGCAGGGAGAAGGCTGGTGGCCTTTGGAACAACTTCTCACATTAATTTTCCTCCAACGCTGACAGCTTTGATTTATTACCTCGAGGCTGGTCAGAAAACACCCAGACATGAGTGAAGCCAGGAGTTATGGAAAGAAAAGGGAAATATGGTAAACGCAGTGATGGATAGCGCTGGGGACAGACAAACCCTGCCCTGCTCTCCTGCTGCACCCAAATTTTGGCTCCCAGCGAGGACTGGGTGTCCAGAGCTGGCACTGCTGCCTGGAATTGCTCCCAGCAGACCAACAGGACAGGAAGCCTCTCCTGGGATTTGCTGCTCTCCCATCTGTCAGCTCAGTTTTGGTGGTGATTTCTGCATCCAGGTGGGTGTTTGGAGTGGAGCTGAGCGCTGGGAAGTCTGTGCTGGAGACAAAATGTTGTTTGCAAGTGCTTCTTCAACAGAAACCAGAGCAAGGTGTTATTTCCCAACAGAAACTTGCTAAGATGAGTTGAAGAGAGTCACCAGAATTGTTAGCTGAGGATCCCAGAGTCACCAGAATTGTTAGCTGAGGATCCTAGAGTCACCAAAATTGTTTGCTGAGGATCCCAGAGTCACCAGAATTGTTTGCTGAGGATCCCAGAGTCACCAGATTTGTTAGCTGAGGATCCCAGAGTCACCAGAATTGTTAGCTGAGGATCTCTGGCTGTTCAGGGCTCTCCCAGCCCTTTGCTGGATCAAATTCCTATTTACAAAAGACCTGCTGGTGCTGCAAACCCAAGTGGACAAAACCACCGAGGAGCACAAGTTGTCTTTATTATCACCAGTGGCTTTAAATATTTAGAAATCTCAGTGTAAACACCTTCAGAGGGAGCAGACAACTCCCCTGGTGCCCAGAATGGTTGGGATGGACAAACAGCCAGCAGCTCCCAGGGTGTGGAGACCTTTCCAAACTTCCCACCACAGTTTCATACTCTCCTGTCACTTACAGCTCTTCTCCAGACTGAGCCTGAAATGTTTCTCGTTAGTAAACTTTTCATAACCTCCCCAAAGTGCCACAAGTGAGGGAGAAACGCCCAGCTGGAGCTGGAGCTGCCCTTGGGGTGGGTTTGGGTTTGGAGGATGTTCTGGAGCAGCTGCTGGGACATGTGACAGAGCTGGGAGCTGAGCCCTGGCGCTGCTCCAGAGGGTCCTGCAGCCTCCCTGGGAATGCTCTCCACTTGTCACTTCCATGGATTTGTAATCCTGTGATTCTCTAGTGTGTAACTCTGGACTCCATGGAGGTGCTGAGCTGCTGCTCTCTGATTTTTGGACAAAATAATTCTTCTCTAAGCCCGAAACTCAAGGACACCTCACTGTCTCAGACCCAAGATATCTAAACAACAGGGAATTAACTTGGAGTAATTGACTTCATTAGCTGAAGCTGCAGTTGGAGGATTAAACCTCCATATGCAAATGGACAAAACTTATAAAGTATGAAAAACCTGTGAGCTTATGAAGAACCTTATAAAGTATGAAAAACCTGTGAGCTTATGAAAAACTTATAAAATATGAAAAAACTCGTGTCTCTCTATCCATTTTGGGTGTAGCCCCTGGGTGGGCTGTGACTGCTCTAAATGCACCTGAAGGCCTTCAAAAAATTAATCTGTTTTTTATTCTCTCAACTTTGTCTAACCTCTGTTTCAGGTAAACCCATCCAGGCATCGCTGTGAAGTAACAATGAGATTCCAGAGCAGCTCAGGGTTTGTTTCATGCTGAATGAACGGTGGGACAGAGCCCTGCTTTCCCCTCTTTCACCCCAACACAGCCTCAGAACGCCCAGGAATTCTGATTTCTGTTCCCTGCAGAGCCCCTGAGCCTGTGTGCTCTCACAGCTGGATGCAGATGTTGGGGACATCTTTGTCTTTGTGCCACTTGTTCACCCCAGAGTGCTCCTTGCAGGAGGATAAAAATTGCAGCTTTCCCTCAGTTTTCCTGCCAAATGCCATTTCTTTTGCTGGGAGGACCAGGTGGGGTCTGGAATTCCCTTTTGGAGATGCAGGAGGTGACATGGGAGGTGATTTTGGGGTTTTGGGGTGGGCACTGCAGCATCACAGAGCTGCTGAGTTATTTCCCAAGGCCTCAATTTTTTTCCATTTCCCAGGAAATTTGTTCATTTGGGAATAAATGCTTGGATCCCAGGTTAGTGAGATGATTTAACCTGATTCAGCATATTCAGACAATTAAAAAATATTAATATATTCCCAAACTCCTCTTCCTTTTCAAATAATCAAGACTCTTACCTTTAATATATAAATTTTCCACCCAGACTTTTATTCAGACACACTTTCCATCACTTCCTATGTCTAGATCCTGCCTGCTTCCTCCAGCATGGGAAAAATAAAAATAACCTGTGAGCGCTGAACGGTTCTCAGATGCTGAATTCCAAATAATTGAATTAAATTTGAGTCCCAATGGGTTCTGCATCTCCCCAGTTGTTCATCACTCACAGGATTTATTACATTTTAGAGGACACCCTTAAATCCATTCACCCCCAGAGATACTGGTTGGAATTTGGATCCTCCAGAGAAGGAAACCATGGAGGAATCCCCAGAGCTGCTCCAATTCAGCCACACAGTAATTTAAGTTTCCTTTCAAAGAACAATTCCTTTCACTTTATTTCTATTTTATAGGTTGTTTGCAAATTTCATTTCCCTTCCTTTTAGGAGTTATAAAGGAAATATATTTTCCCCCAATTTAGAATTTTTTTTTGTTTCATTCAGCAAACATTAATTCTGTTCTTTTTCCCAGTGCACAATTAATGGGGTTTCTTGGAGTTGCTTTGCAGAGGGAATGTCTGGGGACACTTGTGGCAGTTGGTCCCAGATTTTGTGCCCCGGTTGGAAAGTTTCTCCATCCAAGGGATTTTGGTGCCCCAAGGTTCTTGGAGCAGGATGAGGAGCTTTGTCCTTTGCAGGGATTCCTCTAAAACATCACTTTTCTCAGTAAACACAAAAACCAGAGAGTTTTCAACCATTTCTCTTCCATCGCAGGGAAAAATTCAAAAGGGAGATTTGGGCCATAAAAACAAAAGCAAAAACATCCTAAAAGTCTATGGCATCTGCAGATAGGGTTGGGCTTTTGGTTTTAACATTTCCAAAGTGTTGAATATTTAAAAAAAAAACCCAAAAAAACCCTCAACAGGAGTTTAAACAAACACAGGCCAGCGAGTCAGCGAGAAGATATAAAATCATCAGGAAAGGCTGAGTTTGTTTTAATACAAGGATTACTGTAAACACTCGCCGGGCATGGTAACAATTTGTAGCCCATGTGGTTTGAAATATCATAACCGGTGTCAATAAACACATCCAAACTCGACTTCAAAGGGCTCTGGGGATGGTTGGGGTGTCACAGAGACGTCACAAGGCGGGGATTTGGGATGGAAACAGGCGTGGGAGCAATCAAGGCAGCTCCTCGTGCAGAAAGGGATCTTGTCGGGCTGTTAGAGCTAAGCATCTGTCAGGGTGATTATTGCTTCCTACAGCTCCCAGCAGCTCCCAGCCCCTGATTTCTTTCTTTCTCCAGCCCCTGATTTCTTTATTTCCCCAGCCCCTGATTTCTTTATTTCCCCAGCCCCTGATTTCTTTATTTCCCCAGCCCCTGATTTCTTTATTTCTCCAGCCCCTGATTTCTTTCCCCATTCCCTGATTTCTTTCTTTCCCCAGCTCCTGATTTCTTTCTTTCCCCAGCCCCTGATTTCCTTATTTCTCCAGCCCCTGATTTCTTTATTTCTCCAGCCCCTGATTTCTTTCCCCATTCCCTGATTTCTTTCTCCATCCCCTGATTTCTTTCCCCATTCCCTGATTTCTTTCTCCAGCCCCTGATTTCTCTCCCAAACCCCTGATTTCCTTCCCCAGCCCCTGATTTCTTTATTTCCCCAGCCCCTAATTTCTTTCCCCAGCCCTCGATTTCCTTCTCCAACCCTGATTTCTTTCTTTCCTCAGCTCCTGATTTATTTCTTTCCCCAGCCCCTGATTTCTTTCTTTTCTCAGCCCCTGATTTATTTCTTTCTTTCTCCATCCCCTGATTTTTTTCTCCATCCTCCAATTTCTTTCTCCAGCCCCTAATTTCTCTCTCCAGCCCCTGATTTCCTTCCCTGTCTCTCTCCCCTCCCACCCTGAGCTGCTGCTCTGTCTCTCCCACCTGCTGGTCTCACCGAATCCTCCAGAGCTGGGCTGGTTTCTCCAGCCTGAGTGATTCCCAGCAGGAATCCCAAACTGGGGCTGTGTCTGGAGCAGGGTGAGGTTGTCCCCATGGGCTGACAGGGAGACAGAGCTCAACCATGCTGGGAATGCAGGGGGAATTGCATTATTCCTGCATTTCCAAGGTGCCTCTCAGCTTTGAGTTCATGTTCCACCCCGAGATGTGGCACGATGGAATTATGGAACATCCTGAGCTGGAAGGACCCACAGGATCATCCAGTGCAGCTCCTGGCCCTGCAGACATCCCAAAATCCCACCCTGGGCATCCCTGGGAGCATTGTCCAAACACTGCTGGAGCTCTGGCAGATTTGGGGATGTCACCATTCCCTGGGGAGCCTGGGCAGTGCTCAGCACCCTCTGGAGGAAGAACCTTTCCCTAAAATCCAACCTAACCCTCCCCTGGCACAGCTCCAGCCATTCCCTGGGTCCATATTCAGACAATTAAAAATATTAATATATTCCTGCACTCCTCTTCCTTTTCAAATAATCAAGACTCTTACCTTAGATATATAAATTTTCCACCCAGACTTTTGTTCAGGCACATCCCTTCCTATGTCTAGATCCTGCCTGCTTCCCTCCAGCATGGGAAAAAGAACCTGTGAGCTCTGAACGGTTCTCAGATGCTGAATTCCAAATAGTTGAATTAAATTTGGATCCCAGATTCCCTGCTCTCCCAGAGAGCACAGATCTGAGCTGCAGAGCACTCAGTGAGATGGATTTTTTTCTCTCATCCCTGTTCCCCTGGTGTTTCTCCACCTAGACAGGACCCAGACCAGGATTCATCTCCCCACTCCCAGATTGGATTCTGTCACATCAGCACGAGGCAGAGCAGCCGCTGATGCTCTGATGTCTCACTTTGTCTCATCCACAGATCCAATTTCCTGTGCCTGAGCTGAACACAACCAGCCTTTCCCCTCACTGCAAACCCCACAGCTCCCAAATTAATTCACTCATGTCCTTTTTTAAGGTGACACAGCCAATCTGAGGGAACAGATGAGCATCCATTCCCTTGTCCAGGTGTAATCATCCCGGGCGAGATCCCTTGTTTGAACACTGAACCTGGTGTTGACAGCAGAGTGCTCCTCGTGCAGAGCAGGGAGGATGAAATGGGGATTTTTGGGGGATGTTGGGAACAACCTGAGGACACCTGTTGGCATTCAGAGAGCGGGTGGGAAATCCAGGATGGATGTACAGAAATATGGATGGATTGGGGACATTGCTGACGCTGAACACGTGAAGCAGAATGGAAATAACAACCCCAGAAATAATCCTAATTCCATGATTTAGCAATTTACCTGTGGTGTAAACATCTCTGCATGCAGAATTGCTGTTTAATCCACATTTTTGGGTGGAATCTGCCCCTGGTTCATCAGCACCTCCCCGGCGTGGCTGGAGCACCCTCGCCATGTGAGCTGCAGGAAAAGGTAATTAAATTTAATAAAAGCCACCCTTGCTTTGAAGCTGCCCTGGTTTTAGGGCCACAGGGAGAAGCAATTAAACTCCAGCAGCCACGGATTCAAGCTGGAGGTTTGGAGTAATTTATTTATTTTTTTTCAACGAAATTTCCTCTGGAAAATGAATTTGAATTGTCAGGTCTGATTGGATTTGAAGCTACAGAGATTTCCTTCTTTGGGAAATCTTCTCTTGAAGCAAAATGAAGTTATTTCACAATTTTACAGAAAATTAGTGTTCAAATGAAGTAACAAAGAAAGGGGGAAAATATTCCAGAATGACATGAGCAGTGCCAAAGAGAGTTCTAACTATTTAAAATCAATTTTGAGGAGTTTCCCATAAAGGATCAGCTGGAAAAGTTCTGATTCTGGGAGATGCTCTCACATCCCTGTGCTCTGGGCAGCTTTCCCTGTGGGATTTGCTGTGTCACATCCCAGAAAACATCACCTCTGTTTGTCCATCTCTGGACATTCCCCAGTATCCCAGCATCAGAGGCTGGAATTTAGATAATAATATCCAGTGTTAAATTTAGATAATAAAATTTAGATAAAAATTTAGATAATGAATTCAGATAATAAAAATTTAGATAATAAAATTCATTTTAGATAATAATTCAGATAATAAAATTTAAATTTAGATAATAAAATTCATTAAAATTAGTAAATTAGAGAGCATGAGGTGAAAGATATCTGACTTGGGGTTATTCTTATAGGATTCCTCAAGAAATGTTGAATGTCCAGGATTTGAGGATCAGTCCCAAGCCAGCATCAATCCCCTTTGGGAAAAACTGAATATTTTGGAGTAAGTGTTGTCTCTCTGCCTTATCACCAAGAGCTGGGGGAGGTGATGATCCTGAAAACTTTTGCTGGAATTGCTGAACTAATCTGCCCTGCCACTCTCAATGTTTATAAATAATCCCACAGGAGAGGATATCCTGGCTGAGTGATGGAATTGCAGAGGAGAAGTACAGAATTCCTAGCAAAGGTGGGAATTTTCAGCAGTTAAATTCGAATTCGATTGAATAACTCGAAGGTTCTGTATTTACAGAGATCTTTCTCCACCAAGTCTGTGCATTGCTGCCAGGCAGGGGAGAGAAATCACATCAGAATTTGGGAAACTGCTTCGTCCTGGGATTTGTGAATTGTTCAGGGATGAATGGAAAAAATTTCCTTGAGACACACCTGAGAACTTCCTGAATCTGCTCAGGACTGAGAGGAAGAAAGCTGAAATCTGCCTGGTTCATCTCAGCTCCAGAGGCTGCCTGTGCTGCTGCAGCTGCCGCGGTGAATCTCCAAACTCAGGGATGCCCTCTGCTGCCTTGGGACCGAGCAGCCGCCTGTCCCTTGTCCCTCTGTCCCTCTGTCCCTCTGTCCCTCTGTCCCTCTGTCCCTCTGTCCCTCTGTCCCTCTGTCCCCTCTGCCCCTCTGCCCCTCTGTCCCTTGTCCCTCTGTCCCTCTGTCCCTCTGTCCCTCTGCCCCTCTGTCCCTTGTCCCTCTGTCCCTCTGTCCCTCTGTCCCTCTGTCCCTCTGTCCCCTCTGTCCCTTGTCCCTCTGTCCCTCTGTCCCCTCTGCCCCTCTGTCCCTTGTCCCTCTGTCCCTCTGTCCCTCTGTCCCTCTGTCCCTCTGTCCCCTCTGTCCCCTCTGTCCCTTGTCCCTCTGTCCCTCTGTCCCTCTGTCCCTCTGTCCCCTCTGTCCCTCTGTCCCTCTGTCCCCTCTGTCCCCTCTGTCCCTCTGTCCCTCTGTCCCTTGTCCCTCTGTCCCTCTGTCCCCTCTGTCCCTCTGTCCCTTGTCCCTCTGTCCCTCTGTCCCCTCTGTCCCCTCTGTCCCTCTGTCCCTTGTCCCTCTGTCCCCCTGTCCCTTGTCCCTCTGCCCCTCTGTCCCTCTGTCCCTCTGTCCCCTCTGTCCCTCTGTCCCTTGTCCCTCTGTCCCTCTGTCCCCTCTGTCCCCTCCTCCTGCTGCCCGGGAAGGATCCCAGAGCCCTTTTCCTGCCCTGCAGGACATTTCCAGGCGCTCCGGAGAGCTCAGGCAGCCTCGGCAAGGTGCAGGAAAATCAAACGTGCTGGAAGGAGGGGACAGCGATTTGGGGACAACCCCACTGCTGCCACCAAATCTCATTTTCTCCACGATCAGGAGTAAACCACGAGGCTTTGCTGCTCCAGAGGTTTCCCAAAGTTGAGATATCCCACGGAGTTAATGCAAGAATTCCGAGCGATCCGGAGCTGTTCTGGGATCAGGATCAGCAGGGGTGGATCTCTCCCCCAGGCTGGGGTGTCACCTTGTAGCAGCACGCTGGGAAACGAGTGACCAAAAAGGGATCACTGGGGACAGTTTGGATATTTCTGTGGTGTAGCTGCGGTGTTTCTAGAACAGCTCCCTGAGGTTCGGATGGGGAGGGATTCGCCGTGGCTGAAGTGTTTAAACTCCTGCTCCGGTCATCTAAGGGAAATAAAATTTTAAAAAGCACCAAAAAAAAAAAAAAAAAAAAAATCTGATGGGAAATGAAATGGGGGAAAAAATTGTGCTGGAAAGGAGAGGCAGCCTGGGTGAGCAGAATGGGAGAAGGGAAGTTTCAGGGAAGTTTCAGGGAAGTTTCAGGGAAGTTTCAGGGAAGTTTCAGGGAAGTTTCAGGGAAGTTTCAGGGAAGGGAAGTTTCAGGGAAGGGAAGGGAAGGGAAGTTTCAGGGAAGGGAAGTTTCAGGGAAGTTTCAGGGAAGTTTCAGGGAAGTTTCAGGGAAGTTTCAGGGAAGTTTCAGGGAAGTTTCAGGGAAGTTTCAGGGAAGTTTCAGGGAAGGGAAGGGAAGGGAAGGGAAGGGAAGGAAGGAAGGGGAAGGGAAGGGAAGGGAAGGGAAGGGAAGGGAAGGGAAGGGAAGGGAAGGAAGGGAAGGGAAGGAGGAAGGGAAGGGGAAGGGAAGGGAAGGGAAGGGAAGGGAAGGGAAGGTTCCCAGACCCAGCTCTGCACACGCAGCACAGACACAATCTCTGTTCACAGAATGTCACCAAACAGAGCCCTGGCAGTGCTTTTAATGAGATTTTCCCCTCCCAGAGCACTCCCAGATGGATCCATTGATACCAAACTCATTTTGCACCCAGGTCAGCTCCTCCCAGCCCAGAATCCTTCAACAGCCCATCATTACTGGGCTGCAGCACTCCAGGCTGGCCTGGCTGTTCCCATTCCCCTCCCAGGCACGACTTTGCTCAAGGACAACCACGAGATAGCAGAACTTGGCAGGTTTTCCATGGCTCCAGACTCGTTTCAGCCTCCTGGTCACCTTGTGTTGCCATGGCTGCACTGGGAATTCATTGCCTGGTTTTTATTTCAGTTTTGCTTTGGAGGGTCTGAGGCCTCAGTCATTTGGGATTTTATTCCCTCAGCTGCCAGGAGGAAAGGAGTTGCAGGGATTCTGCCTCTGATGGGTTTCCACCTGGGCTGTGGACACATGGAGGATTTGAATGGTGAGTTCATCCAGGCAGGGTGTGGATTTTCCCTCTCTGGAGTCATTCCAAACCCACCTGCATGCTTTCCTGTGGCACCTGCTCCAGGTGACCCTGCCTTGGGTGATCTCCAGAGGGCTCTTCCAACCCAACTATCCCAAAATTCCGTGATCTCCTGGGATCTCTCTGCTCCCAGGAAAGCAGCAGCTGTCTGGCTGCAAGGATTTAACAGTGGGAGCCAAACTCCATCACTCCAAATTTCTCCCTTTTCCTTCTCTCCCCTCAGCCTCCCATGCTGACCATGATGCCACCAGGTCTGGAACATCCCCTGGGTGACCTGGGGTCACCTCTGGGATGTTTGGAAGTGGCCAGGAAGGATCAGGAGCAGGAAAACACCAGCCCTGCATCGAGCAGGAGCAGCTCCATCCTGTGATTTACAGAGAAATTCAGAGGTCCAGCTCGGTTTCTCCCACTTTGCAAACCTCCTGAGCGTGAGGAGGTTGAGATGAAGGAGGAAAGAACATTCCAGAGCTTTTCCAGGTGGAGATGTCCCTGCAAGGAGCAGCTCCTGTGGGTGAGAGAGGCTGTGCACTCATCACCCCCAGCCCCACACACACACTGATTTTATTAAGCCATTCCATGCAAGGATTTTATGTATGTATATATATATATATTTTTTTTTTATTTGGAAAACTTCAGAGTGCTGTTTTTTCACACGCAGTAAAGTTAGTTTTGCTGAGATTCATTAGTCCCCCTTTCCCCCCTGTGTGTAAATGGATCTCTCTCAGTTCTGCAATGCGAGGGTACACAACCATGAAAAGTGCAGAGCCAGCCAAAAAAAGCATTGTTCTGAACTTGGACGTGTAAAATATTCATATTCGATAATAAAAAAATAAAATTTAAAAAAAAAAAAGAAAACCCAAAAAAAAAAAAAAAAGCCCTTAATAAAAAATTCACGGCGTAAAATATGCATTGTCCTCCCATCCCCAGGGCTGCAGACCTTGCCAGCCCAACGTGTTCCAGGGCTTTTCACTGCCTGGTTGGACTCCATTAATTCCAAACCAATTCACATCCCGGGGTTCGGTGCCCAAACTGATTCTGATTCCCTGGAGAGCAGTGGATCTGGGGCTCCAGGAACAGCTGGCAGCAGCTGGAGCTGCTCAGAGCACCCTGGGGTGACAGGGCTGTCCCTGTGCTGGGACACCCAGTGCCACCCAGTGCCACCCAGTGCCACCCTGGGCAGGGACACAGCCAGCCCCAAGCAGCAGCAGAGCTCAGCCAGCAGCGTTTGGATCCTTGCTCTGTCTTCATGAGCAAATTCCAGGGGGATAACGGGGCTGAGCAGCTCCTCGGGGAGCAGGGAGAGCATTGGGAACTCCTGGGATGTCTCATTGCTGCAGAGCTTCCCGTGGAATGAAGTAATCCTGAGAAGAAGGGCTGAGGTGATGCTGGCAGTGTTGTGACAAAGGGAACAGACAGGTGGGAAGAATCCCCTGGCTGAAGGGCTCAGCTGAGTCCTTCCCTCACAATTCCCTCCCTCTCTGCTCCCTGGGACAGGGACAGGAGCAGGGAAGGGCTGGAGCTGGGTCAGGGCAGGTTTAGGGTGGATTTTAGGGAAAGATTCTTCCCCCAAAGGGGTGATGGAGCACTGAACAGGCTCCCCAGGGAATGGTGACATTCCCAAATCTGCCAGAGCTCCAGGAGCGTTTGGACAACAATCCCAGGGGTGCACAGGGTGGGATTTTGGGGTGTCTGTGCAGGGCCAGGGGCTGGACTGGATGTTCCTGTGAGTCTCTCCCAGCTCAGCACATCCTGACTCTCTGATTCTATGATTTAATTCAGATTTTTCTGATTAAATCTGAATTCATGCCCACCGAGTGCTGCAGGGCCAAACTGCCTCAGTGTGTGTGCCAGGGGGTGACAGAGAAGGACAGGACAGAAGGACAGGACAGAGGAGACTGAGCAGCATCCCCTGGGACTGGAATTAAACCAGCAGTTCCTGCTCAACAGGTGCTCTGAGCTCCTCTTGTGTCACTAAAAGCCACTGAGTTGGACCCAAGAGCCACTGGAGGGGAATATTGAAGTGATATTATGAACGTTGCTAAGAAAAAGAGAATTCAGGAACAAGAGGAAGGGCTCTGGGAGTTCAATTGGATGAAGATCTATGGGAGAGAAGAATGAGAAACTCCAAAAAACCAATGCTTGAGATTTTCTTTTATCTAAAGTCCAACCAGTTCGATGTTTTACACTGAACAAGTCCCAAAGAACGTAAATCAGGGGATGGAAGAGATGTTTTAAAAAGGCCTCCAAATATAATTTCTTTACCTCCCACATTCTCAGGCCAAATATTTTAACTGGAAAAGCATGTGGGACAAAGAGCATGGATGTTATATGTGTCTTTAAGGACTGTTCCCAGCAAGGTGATTTGTTCTGTGTCCACATTCTGATATTTATAAACAAGAAAAAGGAAGGAGAGGAAGAAAACTCAGAAAAAATCTCATGCTGGGAAAACTGTGGCCACAAGTGGCTGAAATAGTAAAATGTGCTGGGATGTGACAGCTGGCAGTCATGGCTGAGATTTTTGGTGGATAAAAAGGAATATGGACTGTTCTTTCTCACTTTTATTGGGTGGCAGATTCGAGCCACAACACCGGGATGTCTTGAAGGGATCTGGGAGAATGCAGGGAAGGGAAATGGGAGAGTGAAATGAAGGGAACTGGGAGAATGAAGTGAAGGGAATTGGGAGGATAAAACTAAGGGAATTGGGAGGATGAAGTGAAGGGAAATGGGAGAGTGAAATGAAGGGAATTGGAAGAATGGAGGGAAGGAAACTGGGATGATGAAGGGAAGGGAAGTGGGAGAGTGAAATGAAGGGAATTGGGAGGATGAAGGGAAGGAAACTGGGAGGATGAAGGGGAGAATAAAGGGAGCTGGGAAGATGAAGGGTAGGATTTGAGATGATGAAGGGAAGGTAACTGGGAGGATGAAATGAAGGGAACTGGGAGGATGAAGTGAAGAGAATTGGGAGGATGAAGGGAACTGGGAGAATTAAGGGAACTGGGACGATGAAGGGAAGGATTTGGGATCATGAAGGGAAGGTAACTGGGAGGATGAAGTGAAGGGAACTGGGAGAACAAATGAAGGGAATTGGGAGAATGAAGGGAATTGGGAGAATGAAGGGAAGGAAACTGGGAGGATGAAGGGAAGGATTTGGGACGATGAGGGGAAGGGAACTGGGAGGATGAAATGAAGGGAACTGGGGGGATGAAGGGGAGAATGAAGGGAACTGGGAGGATGAAGGGAATTGGGAGGATAAAATGAAGGGTATTGGGAGGATGAAGGGAACTGGGAGAATTAAGGGAACTGGGAGGATGAAGGGAAGGATTTGGGACGATGAAGGGAAGGGAACTGGGAGGATGAAGTGAAGGGAACTGGGAGGACGAAGTGCCCTCAGCAGCTTTGACTAACATCCCACCCTCCCCATCCCAGTTCTCTACCTCCATCTCCATCCCGGCCCCTCAGTGCTCCTGCAGCCCCTGGGAATTCCCTGCTGGTTTTTGCCATGAATTTCTCCCTGAGAACACAGAGAAGAACTTGATTCTGCTGGAAATCTTTCCTCCCCCTGATGTTTCCAAGGCAGCTCAGCTCGAGTGTGACCCTGCTGATGTCAGAGCCTTGGGGTGACCCAGGAGCCCCTCGGTCCTTGTAATGCTGAGCAGATTTGGAAAGATTCAACCCCTCAAAATTCATCCTTTGCTACCCTGGCAGATCCAAGTGGAAATAGAGGAACTGCCAAAGTTGTTTCATTCCCGGATTCCTACGGAGAGCAGCGTTTTCAGCACAGCCCAGCAGAGCTGGGAGCGGCGCTGGTGGTCTGGTGACACCCTGGGAAGGACTGCAGCCAAAATAATATGGATTTCCTGGAAGCACATCCCCCCAGAGGAAGAAATCCTGGATTTTGAAGGTATCCAGGACAACAGGCCAGATGCTGAGTGCAGCTCTGCACACTCACTGCCTTCAGTGGGGTTTTAACTGCTGAGGTCATTGTTGTTTATGAGGGGAGGGATGGATCCCTGAATCTGCAGAGTGCCTGGATAACCTCCAGCCTGCAGGCAAGGAAGTCACATTGCCAGAGCCACCAGAGGCTTTCCAGGCAAGTCACCAACAGCTGGGTTCATCCCATCTGACGTTTATAACTGAACCAAAAAACTTGAAACTCTGATTTAGATAATGGAGAGAGACAGGCTTCACCTGCTGAGCTTTTATCCGTCTCCATTTGCTGAAAATAAAATCTTTTGGGATTGGGATTCTGATTTATTTGTCTTCTTTCTGGACATCCGTAGAACTGATGATGCTGGAATGCTGTGGAAAAGATCAAATCCACTTTCAGAGTGAGATTAGTTTTGTTATTATAAGGTTGTACCTGAAGGCTGGAAGAAATGAAGAAGAAAAAGTGTTACTGAGGATATTTCAAAGTGAAGATCCCAGCAGTGAATAGGATTAACTCAGCCCTAGTTGCTAGTGCCAGCCACCCCAAATCTCCCAGAGCCATTGAACAGTTCCATCAGTCTGACCCATGTCCAAAGGTTTTTAATCCCAGTTTAGTGTCCATGTCACCAATACCTGAATGTGTGAGGTTGTTCCTTCAGAAGCCACAGAAAGGATTAAAACCAACAATAATCCATGGGATTATTTCAGATTTTTTTTCCTCTTCTCATGTCCTGAGGAATTCCCCAACTCCAAACCTGTTCCAACTGGCACCATCCTGCACTTGAGCTCCAATGTCAGTGGAGGTTCCAATTTCTCTGGGGAGGGATTACATTAAATCCAAATAATTCTTTCCACTGGGGGATTACAGAGCCACTTTGGTTTCAGATATTCTCATCCAGGATCGAGGAACTTTTTCTTGGGTGTCTTGGGTGACAACATTTACCTTATCCAGGCATAAACCAATTTCAGTAATTTCATTCCTAATAATTTAATTCCTGAAGGAAGCTGATGGAACAGCCCGCTGTAAACCCAGCCTTTATATTTTGGCTGAATGCCCTTGGATTGCTAATTCCACGTGAATTCCAGTGACTGAAATGCTTCTGGCTGAGATAAAAACTCACCTGGAACAACTGTCAGCCACTGCTGGATGTGGCTCACATTTGAGGGGTGAATTTCTGCTGATCAACAAGAGTCTGGATCAAATGTTCATTCCCAAAAATTGGGATTTTCTGTTCCACTACCAGAGTGCTCTTTGGGGATTTTTTTTTTTTTTTTTTGGCAGCAGGGTTTAGAGCAGGAAAATAGGAAATGAACTGGAAAATGTGAAGACTACAGCAAACAAGAAAATCCTGGAAGGAACTCACTCTGGAGATCCACCCTGGCTGTTAATAACATGGAAAGATTTCATTAGGAAAAGGGGAGAGGGAAGAGAGAAAGGAGAGATGTCCAAGGAGGAGCTCTGGGATAAAAAATCCTGCATTCCAAGCCACACTTGTGGTTACAGATCACTGAATTAAAGAGCCAAAAAAACCATTGAAACTGGAGATCTCCAAGATCACAGCCCAGCCTTTGGCTCTGAACTCCAATTCTGGAATTCCAGAACTGATAAAGCTCTGGGTTTGTCACCAGCCCAGAGTGTCACATCCAGGCTTTCCTTTGTCACCTGCAGGCATGGACACTCCAAACCTCCCTGGGCAGCTCCTGCCAATCCCTGACCACCCTTTCCATGAGGAAATTCCTCCTGGAACGTGGCTGGTTTGGTCTGAAAGTGCTGCCAGGGCTGGGATTTCGGGGACTTGTGGGGCTGAAGGTCCTTCAGCAGGTTCTCCTCTAGTGTCCCAGTGTCCCCTGAGTGGCTCCAGGGATGGTGGCTTTGTGCCATGGCGCTGCTGGGGACATTCTTGGTGTCCCTCTGAGGGGATTTTTGGGAACTTGTGGCTGCAGGTGGGACTTGGGAGAGTTTGGTGAGGAGAGGAGGGACACCTTGGTGATTTGCAGCCTGAGTAATTATTGATAATTAGCTGGAGCTCTGTGGAGGGAAGGAGCTGAGCACAGACAGGCAGAGAGGCTTTGCTGCTCTGTGCTGCTGCTGGAGCTGCCAAGGACAGCCAAGGGCCTTTCCTCCCCTTTTCCCCGTGAAAAACTCACAGAAAAGCTGAATAATTTCATATTTTGTCCACAACAAAATTTGGATTTTCTGCTTGATGGCCTCCAGCACCAACCTGGAAGCTTTTTATGATGCTGGAGAGCAAATGGCACCTGAGCCAAAGTCCTGGAGCCCAAAGTGGAGGAAAACTGGGTGAAAACCACCAGGAATTGTCCTTTTCAGAGAACCCAGCCGTGTTTGAGCTGCACATTCATCTGCTGCTGTTCAAGAAACACACAGCTGCTCTCTGCTGCATTTATTGGTTAATTCATTCATGCTGCTTGTTGGAAACACCATCGTTAAAGTCCTTCTGGGGCAGAGTTTGCTTTAAAGCAAACTCTCCATGGAAAAGGCTTGCCTTTAAATTTAGTACAAAAGAAAAGCCCAACCAGTTTTATTTATAGATCAGGGCATGAGAGATTTTTCAGTGCTCCAGCCAGTGCTCTATCTCTGTTTCTCCCATAAAAAACATGTTTAGCATTTTTCTCATCCTACCAGCATAAAATGCTTTTATTGAGATTTTCTTTTTTTTTTCCCTTTTTCCCTTGCTGAAATGCAGCCACTTGAATGAGGGACAAAAAAATATTTGATTTACCCACTGAATCATTTTGTGAGTTGTGATTCTGCCTTTGGATGACGTGAGTTGGGGTTTGGTTGTTCTTCAATAGATCATCTCTTCCTTCTGTGACTTTGGGGCAATTTAAATACCTGAGGTTGTATTTCCCAGAGAGCTCCACCAGATGTATGATAAATTTGGGAATTTTATTCACATGGAAGCATCCAGGATTTCCTTGTGGAATATCTGCTTGGAGGAGCAGTGAGAAAATGGCTAAATGGAGAAATGGTCAGAATTGTGACTTTCCAACAACCTGAGTGATAAAATGAACAATTTCACATCAGTTTGTGTTTAATGAGAGGGAGAAAATGTTAATTTGATTTGTCTGGTGAAAGACAACACTGCCAACACACCTTGATTTCCATTTATTCACAGTAAAATGCAGAATTTTGGGTGACTTTGTTTAAAGCGATGGTTTTTCCTTCCCTGCTGAGGTGGGTGGTGATAAACAGCCATCAAAATTCAAGGATGAGGTGGTGGTTGTGCAGAATTCCCACCTGCTGTGCCAGCAGGGCTTTCCCAGAGCTCAAAAAGAGCTGCAACCCTCAACTGCTGAAAAAAAGAAGTTGGGGGCAATGACTGCTTATTCCCTCACTGAAAAGTTGAAATTTTGCCATTTTGCTGTTTCCCAGTCACTCCTGACACCCTCGCTGTGCCCTGCCAGCCCGTTTTTAGTGTCTGACACACCTAGCAGTCAAGTGTTTCACTGCCTGGTTGGTTCCCTCTGCTGAGCTTTGGGACAAAATCACAGATTATGACTCAACTTCCCTTCCTGATGTCCAGGCTTTTTGTCATCTGCACTTGAGTCACAGTCTGGATTGCTTAGCAGTGGAGCTGAACAGCTTTTGGTAATAATTTTATAGGGAATATGTTCCACGTATGAAGGAGTACTGTCCCCAGACACGCTCCCGAAACAGCTGGAAGTGTCCAAGGGTGGTTGGACAGGGCTTGGAGCAACCTGGGACAGTGGAAGGTGTCCCTGCCATGGCAGAGGTGGCACTGGATGGGATTTAAGGTCCCTTTCAGCCCAAACCAGTCTGGCTTGCTGTGAATTGGCAATGCTGAATGCAGGTTCTGCTCCTATCTAAGCCATTTGTTGAGGAATCCATGGCTTTGTGAAATGAGACATCTGAGACTCTGCTGTGGGAAATGTGGGGTGAGGAAAGCTGGTGTGACTGGGAAATCAGGGGAATCAGGGGAATCAGGGCCAGCTGGGTCACTGGGGTCACTGGAGGTGACAGGGCTGCAGTGGCAGCAGGGACAGCGCCTGGTGGGGAGGGTGGGACTGCCAGGGCAGCTCTGGATGCTCAGAGAAGTTCCCTTCACGCATTTAAGTCATTGCATGGATGATCTCACCCCATTATTTTTCGAGGAGCTCCTCACTTCACTCTATTTAACTTTATAATTCAGAGAAATGAAACCATTTCCCCAGCTCGCCTGTACCAAGGGAGCAGAGCCGTGGCTGGGTGGCAGTGAAGCAACTCCTGATGAGTGTCAGGGCACAGAAATGATCCAGAGGAGGTCTGGAGGGGTCTGTCAGGACAGCTGAGGTTGTGTGGCTCTCGACTCTCTGCAGTTCAAAGGTAATTTGTTCTCAAAAAGGAATTTTCCCCAACAACCCTGCATAGATTTGTTATTGCAGAGAGGGAAAAAGTCACCTATTTACACCTTTAGCACATTTGATTTCTGTATCCTTCCACCAGTGGGTGTGGAAGTGGCTGTCCCAGCAGCAGAGTGAGCAACTCGAGTGCAGGAAATGAGTGAAAGAGGATTTTAAGGGGATAAAACAAGATGTCCCTTCCTATCCAGTGGCTTCAAGTTTGAAGCTTGCTGTGCTGCTTTTATAAAACACTTCACCTTCTTTTTGGAAACTTTATTTCCTTCTACCAGCATGGAATCCCAGAATGGTTTGGGTTGGAAGAGACTTTAAAGTCCAGCTCCATCCCTTGCCACGGGCACAGACACCTTCCCTATCCCAGGGTGCTCAGAGCCCCATCCAACCCGGCCTTAAACACCCCAGTTCCAGGCATGGAGCAGCCACATCTTCCCTGGGCAACCTGAGCCAGAATAATCCACCCAGACTTTCGCCTGACCCAGCTATCAATGCCATATTGTACTTTTAACACCATTTATAAAACCCTTTCTCTCCCCCCAGGGTGTAAACCAGCGCTCTCATTCCTCTGACGAGGAGCACTGAGAGCTCCTGGTGCTTTCCCAACTGGGCCATTCCTCCCCCCAGAGGTGCTGCTCTTTCCCCCTGCTTCAGCTCGAGGAACAAACGCAGTGGAACATGAGTCAGTGCAGGAGCAAGCTGGGCTGAGGTGGGCTGCAGCCTTATAAATGGCACAATTGTAGATACAGGAGGGCGAGGGCTGCTCCGCTTGGAAAGCTGGCTGGAAAATAGCAGTCATGGGGTAGACAGGCGTTTATATTCACAGGAACCACTGGCTATTTTGTATATATTTGCATTTCATTTGCTAACCACACGTTTGGAGCTCGGCTTTTTAACTATTCATCGATGAGCTTATCGCGGGCTTCGCTTCAGCAACGCAACTGTGGTGTTCCTGTGGGGCTTCCAGGAGCCAAATTTGGCCAATTTGGGGGTTCAAAAGCCACCAGCAAGGTGGAGAAGCCTGATGAGATCCCTGCTACATGTTTTCTGTGTTGTTTTTGTGTTAATGAAGTTTGGGATGGTCTGTGTGGACCCTGGGGTGTCTGAATGCCAAGAGCAAAAACCCTGACAGCGTTTGCCCGTTGCTGTTTCAACCCAAATCTCTTTAAGCAGTGAGGAGTTTGCTCTTCCACCTGCAAAACAAAACACGGGCAGTGCGGGTTTGTGGCTGGAGAAAGGTTTATTTAATGGAGAAACTGAATATTCTGCTTGTTGCTGCGGGGTGAACAGCGTCCTGCGCCCTGGGGGAATGGAGCTGGGGAGGGAATGCTGCAGTGGCTTCGAGAATTGTCACCTCCTGCGTGGAAATGAAAGCAAAACCTTGCCCGGCTCACCACCGAAATAGTGGGGAAAGGAGAAGCAGGGCTGAGCAGCAGGAGAGGCAGGGCTGAGCAGCAGGACAGGCAGGCAGAGCACAAGAATGAATCCCTGCGATGTGCAAACTTTGTATTTCATCCTCTGGTGCTCTGAGCTGCTCTGTCCCGCGTCCGACAGCCTTTTCGGCTCAGCACCTATTTGCAACTGATATCGGGGGAGAAGGTATTTCTCCAACCATTATATTTCGGGGGTGAAAAAAGCCGTTTTGGGAAAGAATTCCCACCTCGTTCTGAGCCAGCACCACCCTGCGGAGGTGACTAGTGGGACAGCAGCACACGGGATGGACTCGAGGTGACCCAAAGGCACTCCTGGTGTAATTCTCCTCACTCTGGCGAGCTCTGCCCCAGGAATGAAGTTGACTCATTCCTCCTGGATGCGATCCACCTCTCATGGAAATCGATGGAATTCTTTCTGCCGCGTTTTGAACACATGTTCTTACAGTTACTTTCTCCAGCAAGCCCTCGTTTGTAAATCTGCATGAACTCTTGGTTCCCTGCGGTTAAAAATATTAATTTTTTTTCGGTAGTGATGGACCGGCCACTCGGAGAGTGCCGTAAATACTTTCCCATCTCTGGTTATGATCGGCAGAGCAGAGCACAGGAGCTCTTTGTGCTCCCTGCGCTGACACGATTTCATTGATTCCCCCTTGCAGCTCGGCGGGGACAGCCCGGGGGGGTCCCCAAATTTGGGGTTGTCCCCCCGTGGGGCTGGCTGGGGGTCTCGGGGGGCTTTGCAGGCTTTGCAGGGAGGATCCCTCCCGCTGCCCGCTGCTCTCCCCGCTCCCTCGGGAGGGAGAGATGACGGCGACATCACCTCACACCCCATCAGCTTTTTTGCCTTCCCCCCCGGCCAGTGAGTTATGCTCTGAACTGCCTTTTTAAAGATTTTTTTTTTTTTTTTAAAGCTGCTCTGTATTAAATGAATAAAATATGTTCGTGTCCCGTCGGGTCCCTGTTCGCTTCCATTCCGCCCCTTTATAAAAAAAAAGGAGTTAATCAGGAATGAGTTGCCACTGGCTTTTTGCAGTTTATCGCGTTCCCCAGAGGAGTTTCACATCCTCAGCCCATTGGATCATCATCTTTTAATCCTAAAAAGAAAACTCCGTGTGTGTATTACGGGGGTGTTTGAGCGCAGAGATCTCGGCGCCTTGTAAACAGGTTTTCTTTGGGGTTTTTTGGGTTTTTTTTCAAAACCCAGTAAGAATTTAAGTTTGCGTTTATTTTATGCTCTTACAGATTCTGGTATCAAAATCTCGCTGCTTTCATTTGTTCAGCTGTAGAAGAACAGCGGCTGTCCAACCCAGAGAATGTTTTCAGGTGTTCTGAGAACAGATTAATATTTCCGATTTTAGAACGGCGTTAGTGTTTAAACAAAAAGGAGCATTCGGAGAAGGGTTTGATTATTTACTTTTCCTGTTTGTTAGGGAGGAAAAAAAAAAAAAGTGTTCTTAATTATTCCTTGCCGGGTAGGGGGGATGCTTGGAAAGCTCTTCCAGAAAAGTAATTCTAAACAGTGAAGAAGAAAGAAAAAAAAATTTAAAAAAAAAAAAAAGAAGGAAAAATTCTCTATGATGTTTTATTTTAATAATCCTTTACAGGCATGTGAGCCGTGGTCTGAGGAGGGAGAAAAAAATAAAGAAGTTTCAGGAAAAAGGCACGAACAATACCTCCTTTAAACCCAAATCTGCAAACTTCTGAGAATATGCCCTCGTATTGAATACACCGGATTTCTCTCCCGAGCGAAGGGGAAGGTTTTGTTCGTTTGGACAGTCTCTGAATACTGTTCTAAAACTTCTTTCAAGTGGGAACTGAAGAGAGAAATGTTAAGTTCTGGGAGGAGACAATAAGTTAGCATCTTTGAGCGGAGCCCCTTGCATGCAAATCAGCCTTTTGGCAATTTGGGGGAGTTTAATTGGAAGGTGGAAGCCTGCGAAGATAAGGAAACGGCACCGGCAGGAGCTCGCTGGGGGTCCGGGGGAGGCTGAGACCCCCGAGGAGGCACAGTCCCCTTGTCACCTTGCCGGGGACCCCAGCGCAGCCCCCGGCCCGCCCCGTCGGGCATCGCTCCCGAAGGTGTCTCGTGAAGAAATCCCTCGCTCGAAACTCGCTGTAATTTTCACCTAATGAATTTTTTTCGTTCCTTTCCCCCCCTCTCCCCGCCCCCGGCGTTTCGGGGCAGGCCGGACCCGCCAGCCCTGGCCGGCTCGGCTCTTGGCCGCAGCGCTCGGGCTCCTCGTTTCCCATCGCCCTGCGAGGTCTTGAACTCAATTAATAGCTAATAATTAGCCAGGCAGCCCCGCCGCGGCCGCTCTTAGCGCGGGGAAAGCAGGCGCGGGACCGGAGAGGGCTGCGCGGCTCTGCCGGTGTCACCCGCGGGGGGCTGAGGTGGCCTTGGGTGTCCCCTGGGCCAGCGCCGGGCTGCTCTGTAGGGCTGAGCCCTCTGTCCCAGCCAGCCACCGGCAGGGGAAGGAGGGGACACCGAGGGGACACCGAGGGGACACCGAGGGGACACTGAGGGGACACCGAGGGGACACTGAGGGGACACTGAGGAGACACCGAGGGGACACTGAAGGGACACCGAGGGGACACTGAGGGGACACCGAGGGGACACTGAGGGGACACCGAGGGGACACCGAGGGGACACTGAAGGGACACTGAGGGGACACTGAGGGGATACCGAGGGGACACTGAGGGGATACTGAGGGGACACTGAGGGGACACCGAGGGGACACCGAGGGGATACTGAGGGGACACCGAGGGGACATTGAGGGGATACCGAGGGGACACCGAGGGGACACTGAGGAGACACTGAGGGGACACCGAGGGGACATTGAGGGGATACCGAGGGGACACCGAGGGGACATTGAGGGGATACCGAGGGGACACCGAGGGGACACTGAGGAGACACTGAGGGGACACCGAGGGGACACCGAGGGGACACCGAGGGGACATTGAGGGGATACCGAGGGGACGCTGAGGGGACACTGAGGAGACACTGAGGGGACACCGAGGGGACGCTGAGGGGACACCGAGGGGACACTGAAGGGACACCGAGGGGACACGGCGGTGGCTCGGGGAGCCCCAGGGCAGGGCAGTGCCCCCAGGGCGGAGAGGAGAGGAGAGGGGAAAGCTCCCAGTTCTGCAGGGCAGCAAATGGCATTTTGGGGTTGGCGGCACTGAATTGAAGGCAATCCCTCCCCGGCCGGAGCCGGGCGGGTTGCGGGCCTGGCTCGGGGCTGCGGGGGAAGAACAGGGGATCCCCCGGCCCAGGGAACCCCAAAACTGTGCTGCGGGAGGGGGAAACGCTCCCCCGGCTCTGCAGCTCCCTGCGAGATTCCAATCGGGGGGAGTTCTGCTCATTCCGAGGGGAAAGGCGACGCAGCTCGTTGTGTTGCTCTCAAAATTCGGCATTTCGGCTGAGAAACGCTCGATGGAAAATCGCTTCCCCCCTAGCTGTTTCCCAGGGCAGCTTCCCGCAGGTCAGAAGCTCCCCAAAAACCCCGGGGGGAAGGAGAACCCTCAGCCCTGAAGCAGCGGCGGCTCGGGGCTCTTTTCATGACAAAACTCCGCTGAATTGCAGCGCCCATCGTTTCCATTTTGCTTTCATTTGGCAAGCAATCTCCCAGCAAAAATATTTTGATCAAACGTCTGAAAAAAAAATTGCTATAACTCCTTAATTTCCCTTCACTCCCGGAGACCGTCGCGATTAAAACTGCTGTGTTTACATCCCCGAAACTGTCTGTTCGCGGGAGACAACACTGCTCGATGTCTGACGATTGTAATTATAATCATGTTCAAGTTAGATATTCAAATGTAAATGGTGCTTTTCTTTTTTTTTTTTTTCCTTTTTTCCTTTTTTTTTTTTTTTTTTTTTACGACTTCTTATTTTTAGGACGTGAATTTTTACCTTCGCCGGGATTAGCAAGGCGCAGCCTCGCGTGGTGGAGTGTAACGAATTCGAAGGAATTCTTAGAGCTGAACATGTTTTTTGAAAAATCTGAAATGCCAATTTACACGGTGTTTTTCCATGGCCAGAGGAGCCAGTGTTTTCTTCCAGAAATAAGGGGGGGGGAAAAATGGACTGATAACCTCATTTTGATGCACAGACTGGTTTCAGTGCAGCTGGAATACCAGGGAAGTGAGGTGCAGGACAGTGACGTGCAGGCACAGGTTAGGCAGCGATATTAATCTTTTCCCCCTGTATTTCATGGCTGAGGGGACCAGTAAGAGCCACTTAATTTCTTTTCTTTTTTTTTTTTTTTTTTTTCCTGTACAAAATGCAGCCATTTCTGCCTTTCTCAGTGGCGCTTGTTCCGGCGCTTCTCAAAGGTTTTCGGGTAAAAAAAAAAAAAAAATTAATTTAAACCAATGAGCGTGTAAATAGGTCACTTCAGGAAAGGCTCTGGCGGCTGCAGGATGTGACACCCGCGCTGAGCTCCAGCGCCCTTTACCTGCAGCTCTGAGCCACCCCGAGTGGCACCGGGGGGAGGACCCCGGCCGCAGTCTCGCCACCGCCTCACAGCTCGGGGTGGGGGCGCAGCCGCCTTTGGAGAGTTTAATTTTGATTATTTTCATGGTTTTCACCTCGCCCCGGCCGCCAGCAGAGCTGCGAACGCGAGCTGTCCCACCGCCGGCGCGGAGCGAGGGATGCTCGGCGGGGACTCTCCCGGGCCCAGCGCTGTCCCCGCAGCCCCGGCGGTGGCCCGGGGCTCTCGGCTGTCCTTAACCGCCCCCTTGCGCCGGCTCCTCGCAGGACCTGGGCTCGGGACAGCATCCCGCAGCTCCCGGAATTCCTTGGCACCGCGGGGTGCGAGGCGCTCCGCCGCGTTGCGTGGGTGCGAGGCAGCCGTGGGTGCTCTCCCCGCGCTAATTAGCGGCAGATTAGGAGGGAAAATCCCTCGGGAAGCGTGTGACATTCTCAGCGCCTGAGACACTCTCGCTGACCCCGCGGAGCGCGGCCCGGTCCTGTGCCCACCGGGCTCTTTGCGTAGTTGAAAAATATTAATTCCCGGCTTAATCCCGGCCGCAGCCGCGCGCAGAAACAAGGGGTGATTGATGCGAAAATCCTCGCCGAGGGGTTACTCGGGGCGTGAGGCAGCTCCCGGACAAGCTGGACGGGCTCAACCGTTTTAATCTTCTTTACCGCTTCAAAAATACTTGTGCAAAACAGTTCTCCCGGCGCCTTTCCCCTCTGCCGTGCCCCGGTGGGTGCCCACCCGAGCCCGGGGTCCACGCGGGGAGCGGAGCCGGGCAGCTCCCACGCCGCGCTTCACCTGGAGCGCGTTTTTCCATGCCGGCCTCGTAAAATATACCTGGCAACGCATGGCTCGTGCTGGAGATGCCAAGGAAGCCACCCGTAAATTCCTGCCGCTCCAGCGCCCCCTCCCCAGAGCTGCGGGGACCCCCAGCGCCGCCGGGGCTGAAATCTCTATTAGCGGGGCGAGGATGGAGGGGCAAAGAGGGGAGAGGGCGGAGGGGATCAGCCCCGAACAGGCGCATTTCAGTACCCCCAGACCCCACAGACACCCCTCGGCCCTGCCATGCCCTGCCGCCTGGCAGCCCAGCCAGCCCTTGTCCCCTGGCACGCGTGTGGCGCGCAGGGACTTGGCCGCTTCTCTCCCTGGAAGAGACGGTTATTAAGTGTCGGCGGAAAATCAGCCGCCTCCGGTGGAGCGGTTTACCCCTTCAGCCATCCCCGCGGTGCCCCGGGCTGCCCGTGGGCACAGTTCCTCGGGAAGTGGCGGAGCACGCGTGGCTCCGGGCCGGGCAGCGCCCCTGCTCCCTGCTCCTGCTCCTTGGCAGCCACCCGGCGTGACCCGGCAGCGCCCAGAAGCTTCCTGGCGCTTCTCCCTTCCTCCCCGGCGGTTCATTTGCCGTTCCCCGTGGAAGCGACACGCACTCCAACAGGTGCAGGCTGGAGGAGCCGCTGGGATGCTCGCCCGGCGGGACACGGGGGGGGCTGCGGGGATTGCCGGGGGGCTGCGAGGCTCTCGCTGCCCGGGCCGCACGCCTCGCTCCGGGGCTTTGCTGAGCCCCGGGAACCTCGCTCCTTGCACCGGGGATCGGTGCCGGGCCGCAGCGAGGCGCCCGTGGAGAAGCGTCGGTGGCAGCAGGAGCGCGGCCCGGGGTCACGCTGTCCCCTGCCTGCCGCTCCCCGAGCTCTTCTGGCTTAAAGCGAGCTGGGGAAACGGGGGGAGGAACCGCGCCAGCCAGCCCGTGCCCGCTGCGGGAAGCGATCCCACTCGTGTCGGGGACAGCAGCGTGTCCTTCCCCACGCGCACCGCAGCCCGCGGCCAGCACACCCCGGCACCGGCCCTTCCAAATTCGTTCTCTCTCTCTCTCTCTTTTTTTTTTTCATCCCTTTTTAATTTTAGGGGTTTTTTTTCCTCCCCGTTTCCTGGGCAAAGCCCGGCCTTGCCTCCCCGCTCCGGGCTCTCCCCAGCCCGGCCGCTGCCGCCTGGGCCCGGCAGGAGCGCGGCCGGAGCCGGGGCAGCGGCGCGGGCAGAGCCGGGGTGCAGAGGCCAGCCGGGGCAGCCCCAGCACGGCGCCTTTCGATCGCTGCTCGCTGCCTTCGTTCGCAGAAGCATCGCCTAAACCGCGGTGCATACACCCCACATCCCCCCCAAAGCGTGCAACCCCCAAAGCGTTTCGCGTCTCCCCAAATATCCCCGCAGCGTGGCTATTTCCCGCAGGAGCTGATTCCGGGGGGAATCTGAAGGACGGGGGTTTTGGCAAGGGAACAAAAGCCGGGGCTGTGCGGGGCTCGGGCTGCGGGGGACACGGCCCGGTGCTCCGGGCCCTCCGTGACCTTCGCTCCCCGCCCCGGGGAGAGCGACGCGGCCACCGGGCCATTCTCCCCTCGCCAGCCGCGACTCTAGCCGGTCTTCTGCCAGAAAACCGCCGGAATAACAGGGAGAAATAACCCGGGACGACGATTTCAAACTGAAATCCGTCCGTCCCGGGAGCAGCTCGGTGGGGGACGCGGGGACACCGAGCGCCCAGGATGGCTGGAAGGAATATTTGCAATGAGTTGGAAACATTCGAGCTCCTGTTTCACCGGTGGGGCTGGGAAGAGCTTGTTTTTCCAACCTCGGGGTGCCCGCCGAGCCGTGGAACGGCGTCCTCGAGGCAGGAATTCACAGGCACCGCTTCGGCATTTTAGGCGACACGTGGCTACGAGTTCCCTTCAAACGGATTTATTTTATTTGGCCTCCTGCTCCCCCACCCTTCCCTCGAACCGCGGCTCCTCGGTAGCATCTGAAAGGCCCCTGCTCCCATTTGCAATTAAAGAGTTTATTGAGGAGGGGAAAACCGGTAATTAGCAGGAATATTCCCCCCTCCCCGGTTCCACCTGCAGGGCAGGAGTGCAGCTGGCGGAATGGCTTCCAGCAGGGACCTGACGCACCCACACAAGTTTTGCTTTGTGGTTTTTTTGCGGTGCCCCTTCGGTGCCAGGGCTCCCGGGGCTCCCCGGGATGGGTCCGCACCTCCAGCGCGCAGCGCCGCGCTGCCCTCACCCCATTATTTCGTGGAATGTTTTAAGACGACGCGCGTTTCTCCCTCTCTCCATATTAATCTCATTAAATCCTACCTTTCAACCTTCTTCCGTGACCATCTGACCTGGCCACTTGAATTAAAATAGTGCTTTCTCCGCAGTCAAAGCCAGCACATCAATCACCGGCTATTTACACTTCGCTCCTCTCTTCAAAGCGGCTCTGCCCGAGCGCTCGCTACCTCCGCCCGGGGGGGGGCGGCCAGGTCCTGGGGGGCTCCGGGGGTGTCTGTCCTTCCTCTCCCCCCTTTCCTCGGGTGTCTGGCGGCTTCCCCCGTCCCTGGGGAGCGCTGCCCCAGCGCGCTGCCTTCCACCTGAAAGGCAGAGGAGAGCGGCCGCCCTGCCCGCCCTGCCCGACCCCTCCCGACGGCCGCGGGGTGCGGAGCTCGGGGACCTCCCGGCGGGGCTGTCGCGACAAACCGGGGGCGAAACCCCCCGCCAACACCGAGAACCCGGAGCCGGGGACGAGGAGCGAAGCTGCGGAACGCCGGAAAAATTGTGGTAGAAACACGAGAAATACCGACAGAACACAACAGCGCAAGTTCTGTTATTTTAAAAGTTGTTATTTTTTTCGAGTTAGGCAACCCCCCCTGAGCCGAAGGGGGCGAGGAAGGGGGAAAAAAAAAAAGGGTAAAAGAAAAAAAAGGAAGAAAATAAAGACAGACACTGGTTGAAAAGTTACGTCAATAAATATTTTTCAGACTAAAAACAAACGCGTGTCTAAACTAGGAACGTTTACAACATGACAACTGCTAGCAAACTTTCCCTACAGCATTGCGATTTAGTAGTAATAATAATAATATAATCATAATCACCTCTTTATAGGATGGCACCTTGATCCTTAAATATTGTCCAGTGTGTAAGGTCAGTGTGCGGAGGGTTAGGAGCGGAGAGGGCTGATTTTTCTTAAAGGGGCAGATCAGGGGAAGGCTGTGATGGTGCCGGCCGAGAGGAGGGGGCAGAGATAAGTGGTCTGAGGAAGAGGATAGGACAAAAAAAAAAAAAAAAAAAAAAAAAAGGGAAAAAAAAAAAAGACCAAACCAGCCCGATGATGATGAATACATTGGAAAGTTTTTTTGGCCCTGGTGAGGGTGTCAGATTGAATGCTCTGTGCGCATGTGCGAAGGTGTCCAAACTGACAATGCTGGGGAGATGAAGATAGTGTGTAGCTGCTTCTGGGCTCAAGGAGGAGGAGAGGAATCCACACGCCGACACGATGAGATCCAAGGCGAGGGCGAGAAAACTGCCCAAAAGTAGGTCCTTTCTCTCCCTTCTTCCGCGTACCGGCGGCGGGGCCGGGGGCACGGAGCCGGGCCGGGGGCTGCGCGGGGCTGAGCCCCTCTCGCCCTCCCCGCGGCGGCCGCAGCCCCGCCGCCCGCCCGCCCCTGGGCGCGGATCCCCCCGCGCTGCCCCGCGCCGCTCCGCGCTGCCCCGCGCCGCTCCGCGCTACAGCGGGCTCGGCGGGCGGGCGGCGGGCGGTGCGGGGCCGGGGGAGAAAAGCGAAAGTTAGCTGGAAGTTGACGAAAGGGGATAGCGAGCAACTTTTTTTTTTTTTTTTTTTTTTTTTTTTTTTTATTGAGTCGTTCCAACTCTTGTGAAATAATATTCCCGGGTCCTGAAATAGTGGGCGCTAGAGGTCTGCGTTTGGCATCTGCCGGCGGCAGCGGAGAGACGGAGCGCTGGGGAGAGGGGGGGAGAGAGACAGGCAGAGAGACGGCGGGGGGGGGCTGGGGGGTGGGAGAAACCCTTCTGGTCTCGGGAACAATTATCGAGGAGAGGGAAGGAAGAGAATTCGTAGCAAAAATGGATCCGGCTCTCAGTGAGGGGCTTTGGAGTCGCAGGTCCAGAGGGAAGATCCTGAAGGCAGCTCGGGTGTCCCAGCTGGGGGTTAAGAAGGTCTGGGGGAGGGGAGTGTGGGGGAGTGTCTTTAATTTTTAATTTTTTAAAATTTACTCGGGGGTGGAATTGAAGCTCCTAAGTCTCGCGCAGCTTTTTTTTTCCCTCCGTCTTCCAGCGGACTCTTTTCCCCGTTCGTTCTTTCTTTCGAGCCGTTTTTAGACTGGATTTTCCGAGCGGGAGAGTGTGCCTTTTGTAGGGAAAGCGGGTCCTGGCTGTCCCTCTCCCGCACAGTCCCGCTGCAAAGGCTCGGCTGGCTCCTCGGTGATTCCCTGCTAGGCTCGCTGGCAGCGCAGAATCCCGGAGCTCGGGCAGCCCGGCCGTCCTTCTCTTCTTTTACTATTATTATTATTATTATTATTATTCCTACTGTTATTATTTAGTTTCTGTTTCGCTCTGCCTCGGTGCGAAATATCTGCAGCTGCAGAAGTTCCAGCGCAGTCTGTGCCCCGCTGGAAACTCTGCTCCGAGGAGGCTCCGCTTCCCCCGCGTGGCTTTCCACGGGAGCCTCCCGGGGAACGTGGGAGAGTCGGGCGGGGTCGGGGGGATCCCCCCCAGGTGAGGGGATCCCCGCAGGTGATGGGGGGCGGCCAGCCGCAGCCCCCCCTGCTCACCCCTCGGCGCTTCGGTTCCCCCCGGGGCCGCCGAGGGGTCAGGGTGCTCGCCGCGCTCCGCACGTGGGCTCCGCGGCGGATTTGGTGGTTCAAGTCCGTGATTTCGGGGCCTTTGCACGCCGCCGAGGTCAGCGGGCAGGGCTGGTCGTTACCCCCCCGCGATGATCCGCAACCCCCCTTCCCGGGGAGCACACCCCTTTCCAGGGGGGACCCCGTTCTGCGACCCGCTCGCTCCAGTTTTCCTCACAAAACTCGCTTTGTCGGGGTTGTCGCCGGCCCCGAGCTCCGGCCGCCGGTGCTGTTTTGCGGCGCCACGCAGCAGCCTCAGGCCCCGCGATCTACCTTGGTGTCGCGACATTTTCCACCGCGCTCCAGGAAGGTCCCCGTGTCCCCAAAGCGTGTCCCTGTGCCCCCCAAACACCTCCCTGGGCTCTGCGGGCACCGGCGCTGCTCAGGGCAGGCTGGGTCACACTTTCCGTGCTCAACATTGTCACCGCATCGCTGGGGCGTTATTGGGGAAGTTCTTTCAATTAATCCTGGGATTTCGTTTTGCTTCGTTTTATTTTTTTTCCCCAATAAACACTCGTTTTAAGCGTTCCCGTTCAAATAATAACTTTTTAAAAATGTCGTCACTTATTGTTTTACATTGTTAAAGCGAGGAGGAATTTTCAGAGCTCTCTTGGCTGGAAAAGCGAAGTTGAATGGTTAAATAAGGTGGAATAATTCACTTTTACTTTTAGTTTTCTTTTCTTTTATTTTTTCCCCTTTTTTCCACCTTTTCCTTCTCTTCCTTTTCACTTCTCGAGGAGGCCCCGGCTTTTTGCAGCGGTGCCCCCGCGGGTCCAGCGCGGCTTTTTGCAGATGTGTCCCCGGCGGCTGCGATGCGGAGCCGGCCGCGTTTCAGCGCGGCTGGGACCCTCCGTGCTCCTCCCGGGAGCTCCCAGCGAGCTTCTGCAGCTCAGGGGCTAAAAGCTTCTCGGTGCCTGGCTGTCTCAAGAGCTCGGGGAAGGGCTGCGAGCTCCGCGGCCCGGAGAGAAGCCTTGCCGGCGGCGGGAGCTGCGGCCGCGGAGTGTCCGCGAACGCGGCTGGAAACTGCTGTTGGGAGGTTGAGCCCTGATTAAATTCAGGTGTTTCACACGACACAAGGCCCAACGGTTTATGGGGTTTCAGCTGAGGATTTTTTAGGGATCACAGTTCAAAACAGTAGTCCGGAGCTAAGGTTTCAGTATCCCAGGAGTATTTATTTGCGAAACAGATTAAACACGGACACGAGTGTAGGGATCTCGCTGTGCTCCCACCGGCAAGGCAGCGACAACTTCTCCCACCTCACGGGACATCGCGGGTCCCTTCCAGGTCCCTTTCCTGGGTGCTGCGGCCCCGGGAGAGGCTGCGGCTGCAGGGAAATCCCGCACGGCCCCCGCAGCGCGGCCGCCGAGCCGAGCGAGGCAGCGGCTTTAAAAACACGCCGTGCTGTAGAATTTCATCTCATTGGACAATATTTTAAGCAGATGTGAGGCTCCGCTGGGAATTCCACTCTATTACCTGCCTGGGAAAGGGGGCGAACGCGTGTGCGCTGGGGTGGGAGAGGAATTCTCGGCGCTTTCAGCCCCGCTCACCGGCCCAGCGGCAGGTACCGCAGGCGGCCGAGCTGAACAGGAGCCGGGAATGGTTCTCGCTCTCTTTGTGGCTCCCTCCCGGGTTGGGAACCCCTAGAAATGGCTGTAAATCAAAGGACGAGGCTGGGTGCGGGTGCGGAGGTGCAGCAGCCCCGGGGGTGGCGGTGCCCAGGTGAGCTCTGCCCCCACATCCCCCGGGCTGTGCCCTGCGGCTCCGGGCGGCTCGGCCAGCACAGCCCCGGAGGGGAGCACGGCACGGGCAGGTAGAAGGCCACTCCGCGTCCCAGGCTCCACGGGCCTCGTCCTTTCCGCGAGAAAATAAAACCTGGGTGAGTGGGGAGAAGGCTCTGCAGCAGCCGGGGGTCTCGCTGCTGCTGGCCAGAGGCTGCAGAGGAGGCAAAAGGCACAGGAGTTGGGCGCTGCACGCTGAAAGCAAATTCGTTTCCTTTCGAAATCCCTGATTTCCAGAGTACAAATATAATACCAAGCTGCACCCGGCCGGGCAGGATTGCAGGCTCTAAATAAATGCTCGTGCTGGCAAACGGGGACAAATGTTTCTCCAGCCCCGTTTGCTTTTCACTATTAGGAACAGGACCGAGGCACAGTTCGGGGCCGGAGTTTTCAGGCAGCGCTGGTGCATCCTCCGGGCAGGCTGGATTGGCTGGGAAATGGTTGTGAATTCAGCCCTGCCGTCCCCGTTCCTCCGTTTAAAGCTTTTCCTTCGAAGAGGGAACAGACTTCCCGTTTACCGATATTTTATTATTATTTTATTAATTAAGCGTGATGAGACAGCGAAGGGAAAAGGGAGAGGAGCGAAGGCAGAGCTGGAGCCCAAGCGCCACTTCCCGGCTCACGGCTCCGTTTGTGCTCCCACAGTCGCTTCCAGCGCTGCAACACTCGGAGGAGGAAAATTTATGGCGCTTTCGGGCGTTTAGATTTTTTCCCCATCTCCGAGGCTCTCCTCTGCCCTGTCCCTGTACACAGCCCCGGCTCCGGGCCCCGGGAGCGCAGGGAGGCAGCGAGCGGCCGCGCTGTGCCCAGCCCGGTGCCCTCGGTGCCCAGGAGCTCGCCAAGGCTCTCCCGGTGGGTGCGGAGCCCAGCGCAGGTGCGGAGCTGCCGCCGCCAGGTCCCCGCCGTCACCGAGTCCCCCCCTGTCCTGCCCCGGATCTGTTCAATTAGGCAATTAGGGATGCCGGGCAGGGAACGGGGGGTTGATCCGCTAATTAAGGCGATGCGTAATTAGCGCTTCAACAAAAATCGCCGAGCATTTAAGATTACTTCACTCTTTAAATTATTTTTCCCCCCCTCCACCAAATTCTACGAATATAATGTATCAATTCCCCCACTCGTCCCGCGTGATTTATTCGGGAAAAAGCACAGAGGGAACGACTGCAGGGCGCATCCTCTGCTTGGCCTGGGCAGGAACTTGGCAAAGGAGGGGAGCGAGCTGCTGCTCTGACGTGGGGCACTGGCTGCTGTCACCCGCAGAGCAGCAGCTCCGAGGTGCCAAAGTGCTGCAGGGCTCGGGGATTGGGGTTTGGCCCTGGCTGCTCGTGGGTGTCCAGGCAGCTCGGACGAGGTGCGCGTGATGTCCACCCACGTGTGTTTGCATCACTGGCGTGGCTGGACGGAAATATGAGTTTATAAAGTGCATCAGAGAAAGGCGCGTTATCGTAATTCCGCCGAATTCCCGATTTCGCTGAATTCCCGTTTCCTATAAAACCTCCTCGCCGGTGCGAAACGTGTCTGTGCAGAGGCGTTTGTCTGTCGGGCTGGCAGCGCACATACAAAGGTCTTACAGCACGCAATAAAATCACAGCTACCGTATGGTCACCAAGCAGAACGCTGTGTGCACAAATCGCACTCAATCTGTATTTTAAAACAACTTCGCTGAACACCTAAACCTGCTTTAATTTTAGCCTTCGCGCTGGGACTGCTGCGTGAGTTCAGCGATAGCAGAGGAGGTGTTTAATGAGCTAGGGGGATCAAAATAAAACCTGCATTTTCCTGAGGGTTGTTAGTAAAAATACCTGGGGGAGACACTGAGGTCGGGAAGAGCAAAGAACTCCCCTTGTGTCCCCAACCCAGACGGTGTCCCCAGGATAGGAGAATCCAGGAATGAGCAGGGTTGGGAGCAGCCAGCCGGCAGAAAGCTCAGCGCACCTGAAGCGCGCACCATCCCCGCTCCCTCGCAGGCAAAAGGCAAGGCAGCAGCTAGGATTTCACAACATTCCCCGCAGTAATTCATCGCTGCCGCTCGCTGTAATGATCCCCCGGCTCGTCGGGCGGGTGGGAGAGTTCCCCGAGCGGGGCTGCCGGGATTCTCCAGCCCCACCTGCGCCGACAGCCCCAATTCCCATCCGATCCCTGAAGGGAATGACAAGGGAATCTCCCGTGCCGCAGGGAAATCGCGGCTGCGCTCATTCGTGTTTGCAAAGCGCCCGGAGATTCTCGCAAGGAAAGGCCCTATTGAGTGAGAAGTGTTATTATTGTGATTATGGCTATGATTATTATGGCTTATGTGTTTTATAAAAGCTCGGTGCTGTTTAATGTGGTGCTTGAAAGACAAAGGCCTGAGAAGTTTGCAAACACGAGGGAGGTGAGGCTCAGTAGCCACCTGGATGGTGGGGAAGGAGCTGTGATCCTGCGGCAGGGAGGAGGTGTGTGCGGTGACTTGTGCAGGGTCCTGGTGACAGGAGCAGGAGGAGAATCCACATTTTTCACAGCTGCTTTTGCCCTTCTAACTGGAAAATTTACATTCTCTCTGTTTATTATTATTTCTCCCCCCCCTCCGCCGCCCCTCTTCTTGCATTAAACTTGTGGTGTGTGAAATTGTTCAGTGGAAGAAAACTCCACATTTCCAGCCCAGACCCTCTCTGTGGCACGAGGCTGATGGCACCTGGGATTATTTGTGTCCTCCGTGGGCCACGACAAGCTCAGGCTTTACTTCCACCACTTGCAGGCTCTCCCCTATTACCGGAGATGTTTATTTTTCCCCCCAGTTAGAGATTATTTAAACGACAAACTCACGCCTTTCCCAACGCTAACTGCAAACATCCAAATCTTGGCCGAGTAATGATTTTCTCATGTCTGTTTCCCAAAAGATATTGTTCATCCCAGGGGGGTGAGCGACCAGCACGTCAATAAATAGATGTACACAGTGTCTGTCCGCACTTGGGGATGGAGGCATCTGAAGGAGATGTGCAAACACATTTGTTCCCACTCTGGGTAACAGCCTGTTGATATGTCACTGCTGCAAGAATCCAAAATTCCTGCTGGGCTTTCTGATCTTAAAATACACCCTTTTGGTGGTTTGTTTTTTTTTTTTCCCTCTAGAGGAATTGCAGGTCAGGGATGTTGGAGTGGAAAAGATCTACGACCTTATTATTTCTTTTATTTTCCTAATGGATTTTCATGCATCAGCGCTAGCTCCTCATGGCTGTTTATTTCCATTTTTATTGCAGTTGGGTTTGCGTTGCGCAGCGTCCCAATCTGTAACGGAGTGTCCCTGTCCCGAGGAGGATTTCTTCCTCCTCTTCCTCCCCTGGATGATGGCACCTTCTTTGCTCATAAAAATGAAATATGACTTTCATCCCTGCTTCAGGCTCCTGAATGCTCATCCCCCGAATAAGGAGATTATTTTATCTTTGGGTTTGGTTTTTTTTCTTTTTTTGTAATTGGGAAGAAATTTCCCTGCAATGAGGGGTGTCTTGGTGGATAGGATTGGAAAGTGAACTCCTTTTCCATGGATTTAAGTGCTTCTGTGTGCAGAGGTGTGCAGGACAGTGGGAGGAGGGAAAGTTTCTGTTCAGAGGGTGACTGAACTTTCATCACATGCCCGAAAAGAGATGTTTTACCCCAATTTATAAAAATAGTGAATAAAAGGGATTTTTTTTTGGTACCACTGAACCCACTTTTGTGCTGCAAACGAGGCCACAGGTCCTCTTGGGGAGACATTTTCCAGGTGAAAATAGACTGAGACAGCCAAATTATTTCCAGTAGGCCACAGAATAATGCTCCCATCACGGTAAATCTTGCCCTGCGCCGAGCTGCTGTGGAAAGACTTCATCTCCTCTCCACCACTGCCTTTTTTTTATAATGATTTTAGGGACAAGAGCGGGGCTGGCTGGACCACAGCCCTCCCCAAAGCAGGCACTGCACAGGCTGAAGTGTCAGCCCAAAAGAAACCAGGTGCTGATTTATTTTTGTCTCGATAGTTTTACATCTTTCAGGTGTTTTGCTTTAAGGTCAGCTTCGGAGGTGCTGGGGGGATTTTTTAGGGTTTTTTTTTTTTTTTTGCTGCTCTGTTGTTCTTGGCTTGGGAACTCTCCCAGCAGAGCCCTGAGACACAATGCCTTGGCCTCAGCTATTGGGATCAATTTAGCCATCATTACCAGATAACACTGTCAGCCCGTTTGAGATCCATATTTGTTTAATAGTTAATGTTCTGGGCAAAATACAGAGGGTGGGGAGAAGTCAAACTGCCCTGAATGCTCTGCTTATTTTATATCCACTATAACTATTTTTGTCCATGAAAATTGGCTTAATTATATCAATGGAATGTTTCTTTTTCAATTCTGTAGGCAATTAGTCCATCTTGCTGGCTGCAATTTATTTTAATAAAAAAATAAACCAGTGGCGTGTTCAGTTCCTCATCCCCTGGGGACAAATGCGATTGGTGTGTTTAATTTCATTAACTACAATGCGGCCTACTGGAAAAATGTATAAAATCAGCTTTATACAGCTTAAACACTGGCATTTGAAACAAATCATTACTGCATTAGCTGTCACCCTAGTAATTCTAGAATCCAAGACAAAAATATTATGGCTGTTTTTATAACCCTCTGCAAATACACTGCTAAAATAATTTGTAATCATTTTTTAAACATGGCCTGATGTTTTCAGTTAAAATATCTTATCACCACCAGAGAAGGTTGGCTATTCATTATCGCATGGAGGTTTTATTGAATGATTCATGGGTTGCTTCCCCAGCAGAAAATCCCCTCCTGTCTGCCTGAAGCTCCCTGCTTTGGGGATGGACTCTCAGCACTCAGCAGTTTTGAACCAAATTTGTGTTGCTCCAGGTGTAATTCCAGCTTTTGGAGAGGGCAAGAGCAAGGAGCAGGTTTTTTTTCAGCAGTGCAGATGAGGAATATTCGAAAATTCAGCATCATTTCCACCACCTCCTCCCCTTCTGCAGCTTTAATTTCAGGAGACCCAGTGGGCAACATCTCCGTGTTCCTCTGGGCTCTGAGGTGGCAGGGAAGAGGTGAGGCTGTGACATCCCAATTTATGTTCCCAAAATCAGCACTCAGCAGTTTTGAACCAAATTTGTGTTGCTCCAGGTGTAATTCCAGCTTTTGGAGAGGGCAAGAGCAAGGAGCAGGTTTTTTTTCAGCAGTGCAGATGAGGAATATTCGAAAATTCAGCATCATTTCCACCACCTCCTCCCCTTCTGCAGCTTTAATTTCAGGAGACCCAGTGGGCAACATCTCCGTGTTCCTCTGGGCTCTGAGGTGGCAGGGAAGAGGTGAGGCTGTGCACATCCCAATTTATGTTCCCAAAATCAGCCCTCAGCCCTGATTCCCTGAGGTTTAGCCCAGCACAGCCCATCTGCACCCAAATATTCAACCTCCACACACAGATCCTGCTCAGGTTCACACTGCATCCCCTTCACTCCACCAGGATATTTTCCAATCCAGCCAAAGAGCTGTTATTTGTTGATTTTAAAATGCATTTTTTCCATGTGTTAGAGCACCCAGGGCTGGTTTAGGAAACATGGAATCAGTGATTAATGCTGGGCACAGCACCCACGGCCCATCCCAAGTTGAAACTGATAAAATTCAGGATTTTTTGAGAGGCCAGACCCTGGACTCATGTAAATCAGCACCAACATCAATGAAGCTAATTTTCACCAGCTGAGGACACAGCCCCAGAGGTTTCATGTGTGTGTGCATAATAAAATGTACAACTCTGGGTCTATAACTGCTTTAAGGGGGTTCACTTCCAGCGCTGGCAGATCGATATCTGATGGAGAAACGCAGCTTGGCTCGGGTTGCTTTTTCTCCTCAACTCAAGGAATGATCCATTCTATAACCTCAGCATTTTTTAGACAGATTGCTGTTTTCTGAAGTGGCAAGGACTTCCTTTCCAGGGGAGTAATCCACAGAGGATGGGCCACACTGGACATGAGCCATCTGCTCCCTTGCACGCACTCAGCTTTATTTATTTCTCTTCCCTTGCCCTGCTGTCATAACCAGTAGTTCATTTTCTTTCCCTATCTTTAACTTTACAGCGGCGGCACCTTGTTGGAAGTGATACCAATTTATTGTTTTATTGGTGTGGCAGGGCAGGGAAAAAAATCAGCTTGATTTCCTACTCGGGGTGAAGTCACTTCAGGGGGATTGGAGAAGCTCAGGGTGGTTTCTCTGCTGGGTTTGGAGGGCACAGAGTGGCTGTGTGGGGTTGGGATTGGGATCACAGCTCTCTCTGGGCTCTGTGGGGTGTCAGGAGAACTGCAGGAAGAGAGGGGAAAAAGAGATTTTTCTGTCATTGTGGCAGAGCAGCTTTACCTGAGTTTTAGGCTCAGGATTAGGCTGGGATCAGCTCCAGGCAAGAACTGCTCCCAGCTCCAGGACTGGGTTCCTTCTCTTTTTCTGGGGTCAGGATTTATTGGCTGGAAGGAAATGCAGGAAGTTTGAGCCCAAGTTTTGCTCTGAACACGGAAAAGTTGCAGAATGGAGCAGTGGTGGAACAGGGGCAGCTCGTGGTGTTAAAACAAAACCAACTCAGAGCTCATTGAAGCAACATTACCTGCTGCAGGAAGCAGGAAAAGCAGGAATTTGGCATTTTGCAGAGCTGACAAAGTAACTTTTCCAGCTTAAAAAAATAATTTACCCTCAGCTACTCCATCTGGGAAATGGGAGGGATCCACTCGCTGTGATTTCTGGATCAGCATCTCATTAATGACCTTTGTGTTGGTCCAGCTCCCACCGAGCTCCTTGGGATGATTTTGTTGAATTTTCTGCACCACAATTTTCCTTTTTTTTTTTTTTTTTTTTTGCAAGTTTCAGATTTGGCTAAAACCCCTTCGTTCCACCTCAGACACCAAAAAAAAAAAGCTTTTGTTTACTTGTAGTCTGGCATTTTCTTTCCTTTCGGGACAGTGTTTAGTGTTTTTTATTTCATGGCAAATGGACCTTTTGGGCTCAATCACGTAAATGAATTTTTAAATGGCTGTGCTGCGAGTTCATGTAGTATAAAATTGCTCCACCATTTTCCCCCCTGTTTATAGAAAAGGACTGGTTTCAGTTTATATTTTACTACCTAAATGTGAAATAAAGGACCTGCGCAACTTGCGAGTGATCATATGTTTTATTTCAGAATTATCACGTAGGGATAAAATAAATTTAAATCCCTACATGGCACAATAGGCAGATTTAAAAGGAGTTGATACCTCGTGGAGAACTTTGAAAAGCCCTTTGCTCAGCAACAGTTCTGCTCATGTATCCCATATAGGAGAATAAAACCAGAGCTTGGTTACTTTGGGAACTCTAAAACATTTCCTGCTAGAATTCTCTGCAAGTCTTTATCCAGGGAAAGTTCAGGGGAGAGTTTGGTTCTTTGTCCTCTGCTCCTGATAGTGTTTATTAGGGAGGGATTTTCACAGGTGAGCCTGCAGGAAATCTGAATTATCTTCACTGCAGTTCTTAAGGAAATGCCTGAGGAGCTACTGATGCTCCCTCAGACATTCAGAAATTCCTCTTTCTCCCTACAAATTCCCATACAAACTCCAATACTCTGGGCAGCTAAGACCTTTCAGATAATTCCAGTGCTTCCTCAACTGATTTTTCGTGGGGGGTTTATGATTATTTATAAAACAAGGGTGCACCTGTGAGGCAAAAAGACAACCTGGGAAATCTCCCTGCTGGGTTGCCGCAGCTGTTGGGAGCAGCAGGTGGATGATACAGATGTTCCATGGTTCCAAATGTGGTTTTATTTTCCTCTCTTTACCCACTCTTGGCTTTTTAAGTCCCATTTCAGATAAAGCAGCAGTTTTGGGTGGCTCTGGAGGTTGGTGACACTGCAGCCACAGTCAGAGAGTTTCTCCAGTGCCCAGGAGTCAATTCCCAGCTAAACATTGATTTTTGGAGCAGCAGTGTCTGTTGCAGTAGATCAGGGCAAGGAGCCTGTGTTTAACACCCATCTATAAATCCATTTTTACCCAATGGGCAGTGACCAGACAGGGGAGTTTTTCATTATTAAGTGTCATGGTTTAGCAATTTGTGAAATAAGTCTGGAGGCATTAAGCAGAGCAAACCCTGCAGCAGAATTCATTCCGTTCAGCACCTCCTCAGTGTTCCTAGGGCTCTGATATCAGGGGAATTTGTGTTTTATTGGGGAATTTGGCTTTTCAGGCAAGGAATAAGGACCTGTGGGCTGGGCTGAGGGAGCTGAGGTGGGTCAGAGCAGTGGCTCTGCTCACCCTCCCTGCCTGGAGAATTCTTGGTTATTCACTGCAGAATCCAGAGTTTGATAAATGATGTTGGGGGAAACAGTGAAATAATGGGAGATTTTGGGAGCTCTGCTTCGGTTTGATCCCCTGAGTGAGACTCCCGAGGGTGGAACAGAGCAAACTGAGGCTCATGCCTAACTCAGCACCAGGAACTGGGAATTCCAGCATGGAATTTTGCCTTTCACCCTGTGCAGCTCTTCATGGCATCAAAACCTCACTGCTTGGAGCCCAAAGCCTGCTGAGCTCCTTGGTGCTCCTTGGTGGTTATCCCATGGGCTTTGCTGGATTTTGGAGCAGGTCCTGAAGGCACTGAGCTCCTTGGGACATCCATGGTATTTCCATAAAAAGAGTTTTTCCTTCTATCTGAGTCCCTGTGTAGCACTGGGTAATGATTAACCAAGAGGCTGGGGTGGGATGGATTTATTTCCATGGAAAAAGTCAGCCCTGCCTTTGTCTCCACTTCTAAAGTTTTTGCCATGTGGCCTGGCTTTTGAATATTTTTATCAGTGTGCTCGTTGGTTTTTTAAAATATTTTTTTAACCTGCAATTCGTAGAGTTCTCTGCCTGATTCTTCCCAAACATCCCAGAGCAATGTGTATTTCTGCCCCTTTCAAATCCCACGATGAGTGGGGTGATCCCATTCCACAGCAATATTTTGGTAATTGAAGACTGAAGAGACAACTTGGAGGACTTCCATGTCAATATATATATTTTATAACTCTATATCTGGTCAGAGTCACAAGGCATAACTATGCAAGGAGTTTTCTTCTTGTTCAAAACAGCAGATTCCTAATCTTTCTTTCTAATTCTTCCAACAAAATGACTTCACCCATGTTCCAAATGAGAAAAACCCCCCAAACCAACCTGCTGATGTATCTATGCAGAGGTTAAATATTGGCAGAGTGGCCATTTAGATCTTGTGCCTTTAGAACAAAAAAAAAAAAATCAACAAACCAGCACTCTTGAAAAATTACGGAATTCTCCTTGCAGTGTCGGGTTCCAAGATAATGATGTGTCTGTGTGTGAAAATATTAAATTGCAATAACATGCAGAGTGAGTGGCTTTCTGAATGGGGTATTCAGTTCACAGCTTGGACTATACATAAAGCTAGTGAGTGACAGAATACAAATGGTGTCATAAAACATCAGGGGAATTTAGAGCCAGCCTGAATCTTTTTGATCTATATTCTATCTGTGGAGCCTTCCCCATCTATCTTTAGCTAATGAAACAGTTAAACAGATTTAATTATTTATCACTGTTTAATGTCAGGAGTTATCAAAACAGATTACGCTTCCCCCTGCACACTTCCAGGTATTAGGAGGACTCTCAATGTCTTCACTGAAGTCTGGGATGTTTCCTGTGCACAGATAGTGCTTTAAAACTGGGTTTAAAAGAGGTTTTTAAAAGTTTTTAAGCCACAGTTGTTTGGTGACAGCAGATGCTGAGTTTCCTTGCCTGTGAATAACTTTATTCCTACAACTTGGCTTGTTTATTACACAAACTGCTTTGATTCTTCTCAGGAAATAGAAATGAGAATTCAGTTTAACTTGGGATGATAAATGTAACAGAACAGGACAGCTCTGGGAGGGTGGCAGTGACCCACCTGTGAGAGAGCCCAAAACCAGAGACAAACTGAAAAATCACCCAAATCACTGAAATCACTACAAAATCTGCTGTTCTCATCCTTGCACCCCAAATCAGCCCCAGCAGGGTCCATAGACCTCTTTTAACCATCGTGTCTAAGCGTGCCCTTGTGCTTCCCACTGCCTGCTCCTCTCCTGTGTTGATGCACACAAAGTATTTCATGCAATTTCTGCTCAGCCCTGCATCCCAACCCCCTCTGGAATGCTCCTACCAGCAGATCTCTCCTTTCCTAGGAGGAAATTTCAGCACTGCCACCCCCCCAGGAGGACACCAAGCTCCTGTCTCCTGGCAGAGGTGTCATTGTCCCCTCCCAAAGCTCCTAAAAGCTCCTAAAAGCTCCCATTTATCCCTGAACCTCATCCCCTCGCTCCACGCTTCGGGATCCCCCTCAGCCCGACCACCTGGGTCTCCTCTCTCGGCGGCTTTGCTAAGAAATCATTCTTCTCCACCTAAGCTCTCCCTTTCGCCGTGGTTTTAAGTTGCTGCCCACCCCCGACAGATGACCCTCGTTCAAAGGGAAGCCCGGAGGAGGCTGCTGGTCCCTCTCGGCCTTCGTCCATTACCAGAGGACTGAATCCTGAGGGGATCTCTCGGGGGAAAGGCCCGCTCGGCCCACCGAACAGAGTGCGGCATTGTGAGCGCAAAGGGCAGGGGGATAAAGGAATCCAGGCTGGATTTTCCCCTCACAAAGAGACCTCAATACTTTGATTCAGCGGAAAATGGAATAATGCTGCCGGGGTTGCTCCCAAAGCCACCGGCAGCTCTGGGCCCTGAGGGCTGCGGCCTAGGGAAGGGCTGGCTGGGAGGGGAGAGGGATTTGCACCGAAATGAGGTTAAATCGCCCAGATTTCCACCTCAGGATGGGTGGCTGGGTGGGATGGTGTGGTTTGGTGGTCAGAGGTTGGGCTTGATGATCTTGGAGGACTTTTGCAAACTAGTGATTCCGTGATTTGATTGTCCTTGGTGTGAGGTGAAGGAATGGCACAGGGAAGGAGCTGGAAGGGGATTTTCATTAAATCCCTGTCACCACTTGGGAAAAAACCCCACAAACCTCCCCAAAATCCTCACTGCGCTGATCCAAAGGCCTAGGGCACAGCTGGCTCTGAGAGGAGAGGGATTTGCACTGAAATGAGATTAAATCACCCAGATTTCCACATCTGGATGGATTGTTGGGTGGGATGGTGCAGTTTGGTGGGCAGGGTGGTCAAAAGTTGGGCTTTATGACCTTGGAGGACTTTCGCAACCTTAGTGATTCTGTGATTTGATTGTCCTTGGTGTGAGGTGGAGGAATGGCACAGGGAAGTGCTGCTGAGGGGTTTTCATTAAAGAACTGTCACCACTTGGGAAAAACCCCACAAACCTCCCCAAAATCCCCACTGCAGTGATCCAAAAGCCTAGGGCATGGCTGGCTGTGACGGGAGAGGGCTTTGAAGGTGAAATGAGATTAAATCACCCAGATTTCCACGTCTGGATGGATGGTTGGGTGGGATGGTGTGGTTTGGTGGTCAAAAGTTGGGCTTGATGACCTTGGAGGACTTTTGCTACCTTAGTGATTCTGTGATTTGATTGTCCTTGGTGTGAGGTGGAGGAATGGCACAGGGAAGGAGTTGGAAGTGCTGCTAGGGGTTTTCATTAAAGCCCAGTCACCACTTGGGAAAAACCCCACAAACCTCCCCAAAATCCTCCACTGCGGTGATCCAAAGGGATCCTCTGCACTTCACCTGGATAAAAACCTGGAGAAAACCAAACCCAGGTGAATCCAGGGCAGATTTCCTGGGGGAGAAGAGAGGAGAGGAGAGGAGAGGAGAGGAGAGGAGAGGAGAGGAGAGGAGAGGAGAGGAGAGGAGAGGAGAGGAGAGGGAGAGGAGAGGAGAGGAGAGGAGAGGAGAGGAGAGAGGAGAGGAGAGGAGAGGAGAGAGGAGAGGAGAGGAGAGGAGAGGGAGAGGAGAGGAGAGGAGAGGAGAGGAGAGGAGAGGAGAGGAGAGGAGAGGAGAGGAGAGGAGAGGAGAGGAGAGGAGAGGAGAGGGAGAGGAGAGGAGAGGAGAGGAGAGGAGAGGAGAGGAGAGGAGAGGAGAGGAGAGGAGAGGAGAGGAGAGGAGAGAGAGAGGAGAGGAGAGGAGAGGAGAGGAGAGGAGAGGAGAGGAGAGGAGAGGAGAGGAGAGGAAGAGCTGTTGTTTTCCTCTGCAGGATGGGATGTGCTGTGGTTTGGTGCTCAGGGTGGTCAAAGGTTGGTGCTTTTTGGCTGGTAGAAATATGAAGCAGTAAAGGGAAAAGAGAATTTATTTTGGTTTTAATGGGATTTTCGGCGTGCAGTTTGTCAAAGGTGAAAACATGCCGAGAATTGTCTCTTGTATAATGCATATAGAATATTATGGACTTTGTAAATTAGCATATTTACCTAAAATTTCTCCATAAACAACTTAATAGATGAAGCAATTGTTTCTCTATTCTAATTACTCTCCTAAATGAGATTATAGTTGAGTTTACAAAATATGTTTCAGAGAGAGAGAGAGAGACTTCATCTAAGTTTGGAGCCTCTAGTTTTGGGATAGCAGTGAGCTCTTGGCTTCTTCCTGCAAATGTTTGGTTTCCCCATTTTGCAAAACTTCTAAACTAAGTTAAATATCAGACGACAAGAATTACAAGTGTGTGAGGCTAAGGTATGAGGAGTGTGTGTAAAGGGTAGAAGGAAAGGGAAAGGGTATAAAAATGTATAAAAAGGGTATAAAAAGGAAAAGACAAAACGGCGTGAGTTTCCCCTTTGATTAAACAAATGATTCTTTGCCTAATTTGTCTGTGTTGGCTATTATTTTTTTTTTTTATGAAACATGCACTTAATTAAGTAAGAGAAATACAGAAACATGTTTATTCTCGAGATTTATGCGAAAAATGAGAACCCCACTGAAATTTCCAGTAGTGAAGCAATTAAGTAATGGAATTCCACAGTATAAACATGGTATAATTCAACTATAAAACCGATGTCTAAGTAATGTTAATGAGCTGACTTGAAGCTACAAAGGCTCGAAAAGTTCAGTCACAGATGAAAATGGAATTTGTTCTCAATTATAAGTGAAAGAAAGTTGGTTTGAATGAGGGATAGGCTCCAGCTGGAACCCCCAGATAACTTCCCCATGCTTTGGGCTGACAGGTTGCAGCATTTGCCGTGGGTTGTTTAAATCTTTATCACAGTAACTACTGAAATATTCTATTTTCTGCACTGTAACATAAAGCCTGAGAGCCACAACTCGGGGATGGTGTCTGAGGGAAGCAGCTCAGACCAGACTGATGCTTCAGCAAAGCTCCAGCTTGAATACTGACAAAACGTGGGGGTTTTGTCTCAGCTTGAACTTCGAGTTTGCATTGAAATTTGGCAAATCTTGTCGCTGGCAACTCGAATCCCTGTTTTTTTGTAGAATCATCCCCTCCCAGGCAGTGGGAGCACACGGAGGATGGAAGGAATGGAGGCTCTCAGTGGCACTTTCTGAGCAGTGAATTTTAGTTATTCCGCGTTTCCTTCGCTGCTAATACTGTTTTTCCCCCCTTCTAAATTCCTATCTATTTTGGTAAATCCCTTCCAACCCTTTTTGCAGAGCATGAATGAAGCAGTTTGCTGTGAGGGGCTGAGTGCTCAGGGCCACTCTGCCAGCCCCAGCCCTGCCATTCCTGGTTTTGGCCAGCTCCCGAGGGTTTTCCCTGCTCTCCACGCTCCATTTTCCTTTCTTCTCCTATTCCACTTCAGAATGTTGTTTCTGTCACCTTCTCAGCCCAGTAAATAGCGCGCCGAAGATTTATGGGGTTTAAACTTTTAATGCCATAACAGATTTTATATATTTTTCACGGCATTATTCAGACGTGTGAAGTTATGGTTTCGCTCAAGTTCTGGGGCAGCTGCTCCGAGGAGCTCCTTCCTTGTGGGCAGCTCCTCCTTGCCAAGCTTGTATTTGCACTTGCTCCAGAGCAGGAGGGAAGGAATGTTCCATAAATGTTGCACAGGATTAAAGGATGGAGACTCAGAGCCTGAACCTGCAGCCTGGAGGAATCACCAACCACAGTTTGCCTTTGAGAGGTGTCAGGGCTTTCTTCTCCTCCCTCCTCCTTCTTCTTCTTTCCTTCTCCTTCCTTTTCCTTCCTCCTCCATCCTTCTCCTCCCTCCTCCTTCTTCTTCTTTCCTTCTCCTTCCTTTTCCATCCTCCTCCATGCTTCTCCTTCCTCCTCCTTCTTTCTCCTTCCTTCTCCATCCTTCTCCTTCCTTTCCCTTCCTTCTCCTTCCTTCTCCCTCCTTCTCCTTCCTTTTCCATCCTTCTCCTTCTTTCCTTCCTTCTCCTTCCTTCTCCTTCCTTTCCCTCCTTCTCCTTCCTTCTCCATCCTTCTCCTTCCTTCTCCTTCCTTCTCCATCTTCCTCCTTCTTTCCTTCCTCCTCCTCCTTCCTTCTCCTTCCTCCTCCTTCCTCCTCCTTCCTTCCTTCTTCCTTCTCCTTCCTTCTCCATCCTTCTCCTTCCTTCTCCTTCCTTCTCCTTCCTTCTTTTTCCTTCCTCATCTTTCTCCTTCCATCTCCCAGGCTTTCCCAGCCCAAATCACGTGTGGGATGATGTTGTCACGCTCGAGGGAGGATAGGGAAGCAAAGACCACTTGGGGTTGCTGGGAAGTGAGGCATTTTGGGGGTATTTTGGGTGAATATGGGGTTTTTGTCTTGGTTTTTTCTGTGTTAAATCCTCCTCATCTGTGGCTCTGAGCACCTTGTGCCCCAGGGTTTGGGCTGTGGCACCTTGGTCACCCTCACTGTGAGTCAGGGATTGTCCCTCTGGTGTTGGAAAGGTTTCCATCCTGAAAATCCATAGGGAAATTTACAGGTGGAGAGGAATAAACAACACAGAATGCTGAGGAGGGCTGGACTCCTTGCTCGTTTTGGGGGAAATTCCTGGTCTTTTCTCTCACCTTTTCCCTATTGAATATGAGACCATTAAAAAGAAAAGAAAACAAAAGAAAAATCCACCTAAAATGAATTAATTGAGGGGCACATCTGCTTGCCCTGGGTTGCTTTCCCAGTGATCCAAATTCTGCAGAGTTTCACAAGTTTATAAAACATTAACTACTTCAGCAAGAACAACAAACATTGTTCCCTCCTCACGCAGCTCCCAAACCCAGCTACCAGATGGACTCAGCACCCAGCAAGGGAATATTAATTTTGATGGAGAAAAACCTTGGTGTTCTGCGTGTTAAATTCTGCGCCTTGGGAAATGCAGCACAGTGGATGTGTGTGTGTTGGTGCTGAGTGCTGTCTTTGTCTTTCATCTATAAAAACACCAATTAAAGCAGAATGTGAAAACCTGCAGCAGGTTTGGGTTGTGCTGCCGAGGTAAATAAAAACGAAACAAAAGGTGTGTCTAGGCGTGTGAGGTCATTAAAAGTGCATTGTTAAACCGCCGCGTGCCCCGAAATTTCCGAATTAAAAGCTGAGCAGGAACACATCTGGAGTGGGAAATTCTGAATTCTGCATCGGGTGTGTGCTTTATTCAGCAGGAATTCTGTGGGGGGAAAGCTCCTGGAGCCTCACCTTGCAAATCCCCCTTTTGCAGCCTCTGCCGTGGTCAGCAGCACCCTTGGCAGCTTTAGCCCCAGGCTGGGGTTGAGCTCCAGATGCTGCTGCTGCTGCCAAATCCAGGCACTTTGAACCATTCCAGACCAGAGCCAGCCTGGAATATTCACTGCTGTGCCTCCGTGTGGAATCAGGGAAGGGGATGAGCTGAGAATTCAGACTGATCCTGTGCAGGTTAAAATGTGGAATATCCCATCTAAACTCCTGGTGCCTCGAGGTGCCCAAAGAGTTCTGAGATTTTCCCTTCATCCACTCAGAGTCCCAGAGGAGCTTTTGGCATCTTTGCAAGGTTTAATCCAAAGCCTATCAAGAGCTATAAAGATCTTTCTGTTGGAATCATGGAATCGTGGAATTACAGAATGGTTTGGGTTGGAAGGGATGTTAAAGATCATCTCATCAGGGACACCTTCCACTGTCCCAGGTTGCTCCAAGCCCTGTCCAACCTGGCCTTGGACACTGCCAGGGATCCAGGGGCAGCACAGCTTCTCTGGGCACCCTGTGCCAGGGGCTCATCACCCTCACAGGGAAGGATTTCCTCCCAAAATCCAGCCTAAACTTCCTCTTTTTCAGTCTGAACCCATTCCCCTTCTCCTGTCACTCCAAAGTTCCTCTCTGCATTTCCTGAAGTCCCTCAGACCCTGGGAGCTGCTGTGAGCTCTCCACACAACCTCCTCTTCCCCAGGCTGAACATTCCCAACAACCCCAGCCTGAGAACTTTGATTCACCCAGTTCTGAGTTTGCTCCTCGGTGTGTGAATGGAACAACTCCTCCCTGCCACTATTGGCCTTATTAATAAATATCTTCCTGGGCAGAGATCCAAGGTTGAAGGTCTCTGGTACAACAGAGGTGACAAAAGGTCCCTTTATCACTACTGCAGTGCTTTAAGGGTGGTGAAGTCCCATCCAGAATCTTCTCCTGGCACAGGAGCAGCCACCTTGGTAAAGAGAGAGAAAGGGGGGAAAAAAAATCATAAAATCTCTCTTTGTGCCACTCTCCCCCTGCAGAAAAAGCTGAACATCTGATTTAGGTTTACTGAAATAACAACAGATGTTTATCTTGTATTGTATGGCACATGGCACTACATCCCATAAACCCCCTCCTGCAGCTTACAGCCGAATTTCTGCTCCCTCATTTGGACACTCGCAGGCTTTGTGCTCCTTCTGAAATGTTTTCCTTTCTCTGGAGCTTAATCTGCTACCAAAGTATTTGTAAGTATCACGTTATAAAGCGTGAAATCAGGAATAGCAAAGGAGATTTTCAATACTTCCTTCCACTAAGCACAGCGCTGAGCAGCTCCTTACCTGCAGCCCCAAAGAATGAGAAAATTGTGCAAACTTGCTGGAGTCTTTCATTAGGAAGGATCCACTCGATGTGTGGGGTTGGGAAGAGATCAGTAGGGCAAAAAATCCTGTCTTGGGGAAGCAAAAGCTGGGGAGGGGAAGTGTAGGGGGGAAAAGAATTCAGTTTTTCTGGGGATTGTAGAAAGCAAAATATTTTCACGTTTAAAATCTACATTTATTTTACTAGGAAAATAGTGAATGCCTGTAGTGGGTGTATATTTATATATATATTTATACACAGTTACTTAATTCCGATTATTGCAGCTGCAGAAAACTCTGCTGTGGGAGAAACGGCAACTTTCATCCAGCATTAATCTGTAACTGTTTGTGAACAAAAATAAACGACAGAATAAATTCAGGAAGGATTTCTTCATGGAAAGGGTGGTCAGGAACTGGACAGGGAGGTTTGGAGTCCCCATCCCTGGAGGTGTCAGGGAAGGACTGGAGGTGACACTGAGTGCTCTGGGCTGGGGACAAGGTGGGCATTGGGCACAGGTTGGGCTCGATGGCCTTGGAGGTCTTTTCCAACCTCAATAATTCCATGATTCCAGGATTCTTGATGCACTAGAGGCGGAATCCTGGCCTGAACAGGGACACTGTGTGGCTCACAAGGTGACAAAATAGCAGAGATGGACAAGAGGTGTCTGAGGAAATCAGTCAGGAAGTGGGAGCATCCTGATCCTGCCCAGCAACATCCCTGCCTTCAGATTTTTTAAAATATTTTTTCCATTTTCTAGATATTTCTGAGCTCCACTGATCCATGAATGTTGTGGCTTCTCCTTCAGCATTCTCCCTGAAACATGGTTTATTTTATATTTCACCAAACGCAGCCCTCCTTTGTTTCCTGCGCTGAATTCTTTATTTATTATTTCCTAAAATGATTCGATTTTCCCCCTCCTTCCCCACACATCTGATTGCAATAAGCTGATACAAAATAGAGCCGAGAAACAAAAGGCTGAACATGCTGATAATGTACATTTGGTTTGTATTTATCGTTTTAAGATGTGTTTTAATTGGTTCACTACCAACATCCTGTAACTTTCAGTCAGACACAAGAGAAACCTGTTTCATTTTAAAGTCAGTTAATTCCTTCCCCCTTTCAGCTGGGAGCAGTGGGCAAGGCCCTACTGTAGTATCTCCAGGTTTAATTTCATTATAGCATTATTAAAAAGAGGATTGCAATGCATTTGGTTCTGTGATTCTCCCTTGTGAAATGGGTTTTTAGGAGAAGAACGACACAAAATGTGTTTTGCTACCTTCATGCCTAATTTAAAATGAAAATATGCAGCTATAAACCTCAAAATAAACAGTTTTCTTGTTATCCCAGAAGCTTAATCTGCTTAGTTTAATGAGGAGAAAGTGGGAAGGTGACAGAAATGCCACCGTGAAGGACTTACCTACAGCAAAACTGGAGTCAATGGGGTAAAGGTGCCACAACACCTTTATAAAAGAATGAAAGAAAAAAAAATAGGAATTGAGGAAAAAGGGGTTGGAAGAGCAGCTCCTCCATCCCATAACCACCAGCAAGTTAAACCTCCCCTTGCTGGGTGTGCCAGGAGTGCGTTCTTCAAAATTCCAGCATTTCCCCACTCAGACAGCTCAGCAGAGACTGGAAGCTCACTGAGAACGGGAGCGCTGAGGTTCAGAGCCTCCCGAGAGCTCTGCGTGCAGCAAACAGGAATTGCTTTGGGGAAGTCTTGTTGAGCAGGAGGTCAGCCTGGAAAACCACAGCACAGTCCCTGCTGACCTTGCCCTTGATGAGGTCACTGTCACTGCAAAAGTCTCATTTGGAGTTAGCAGTTTTCATAAATATTTGGGATTTTACGAGGTACAAATGTCCTTTTGCTCCTACTAAAATCATAGCAAATTAAAGGAGTTCGGGTATTTGTTTTTTCGACCTCATTGCAGCACATTTTATGCAAAATCCTGCCTTTGTTTCATCCATGATTATTCCAAACCCTATATTTAAACCCACCTGGCAGCTTTTGTCCTGCTGGGACTGAAATGGCATCAATGAGGTCTCAGCCACACCGTGAGGATGTTGAGCCTCCTCTCTCCGTGGGGTTTGGATGATCCCACAGCCTCAAAATTCTCAAAACCAAGACTTTCACACCAACTCTCCCCTCCCTGGGAAAAAGGTGTCCTCAGCACCCCTCTCCTGGCTGATAAGGAGAGTTTCTGCTGCTGTGGTGAGGCTGCCTCGTGTGGTCAGCCCGAATCAAGAAGTTTATTCACAGAAGTGGTGAGGAGGTGGAATTACCTGGAAGCTTTGGTGTCACAGATTTGGGGACCTGCAGAGCCCAGAGAGGAGCATGAAACACCTCAGGACCAGGGAAGGGTGATGGAGCTCCAGGGGATGTTTGGAATGAGCCCTAAAAGGCTTTTTCCCCCCAAAACTGAGCAGTCTTGAAGGCTTAAAAATAAAATCTCTCAAAGAAGTTTTCCTGCCTTTGAGGAGGGTGAGGAGTTGGACACTCTTCAGGAAAACTTATGGAAACTTTTGTTTCAATAAACGCTGAGGAGTTTCCCTTTTCCACTTGGCTACTGGAAAGGTGGGGAGGGGGGAAAGATGGAAAAAGCTTCAATATTTTTTTGCTGGCCAATTTGGGGCACAAAGAGAACTGGGAATTGTCTTTTCCCAGCAAAGCACTGACTGGAAGCCTCTGTCCAGCTCTGCCAGGCTCTCAGGGAGCTGGGATGGGAGATCCCAGCTCCTCCAGGCATTTTTTGGGGAGCATTTCTGGGATTTTGCACCAGTGAGAGGTGCAAAAGCAGGGAAGGAGCCTGGGAGGGATTCAAGCCACGGTTTGGGAGGCTGAGGTAGAAATTGAGGGCCAATATTGGTGTGGGATGGAGAGTGACTCCAGGAAAGAGTGATCCCTCCGGCGCTGGGCTGACCGTATAAATAGCTCTGGATGCTTTAAAACAAACACAGAATCATTTATTTAGCTCAGCACTCTGGAGCTTGGCCAAGGCTGGGCTAATTATATTTGTATCTTGTTTTTATCATCTCTCCTACAAACGATTTCTCGTGCCAAAACGTCTGGAGGCTTCTCTCCCAGTATCCCGTTCTGAGTTTAGGGTTTCTGACCATCTTCTCATTTCGAATTGAGTTTTCCTATTTCTGGAAAAAAAATCTCTTTTGGGACCTCGTGCCACAGCAATTCTGCTGGGGCAAAATCCCTAAAAATGGGTGAGAAAGGGAAAAAAGAGATGATTAAAGTGCATCATGATGCCAACACCCTCTGCCGTGCATCCCAGATGGAGTTGTTTTCCCTTTTGGATGTCACACGAGGTTTTCTGTCCCTGGAAATCTTGCAGAGGGCAGCTGGGCCAGGAAGGGAAGGGATTTTCTGCTGTGATGTTCAGTGGATGAAGGCGAAGGAGGGCTTTGGGGTTTGCAGAACTGGGAGGGAGAAGAGCTGAAGCGATGGGAGATAAGAATAAAGAGGATGCAGAGGGTGATCAGATGCAAAAGGAGAATAAGGGGGAAAAGGTAGCTGCGACAAAAGGGGTCAAAAGGGCACAGAAAATAAGAAGTTGGAGCAGAGGGGGAGCATTTCCATGCTGCAGGTTTTGTGAGGATTTTTAAAGATCAGTTTAAATCATTAGTGGGACAAACCTCAGAAGTGGTACAATTTGATAATTCCAATGATAATGCGCTTTTGATTGAATATCTTATTTTTAGTGCAACTTTTCCCATCTGACACTTTCACAGAAGTGTTCAATCACTGGAAGCAGAGGATGTTTGGCCCCAAGGGGCTCCAGGCATCAACCCTGCTGCACCCACAGCTCCAGGGGGGTTTGGAAGGGCAGGGGACACTCAGCATGGCTTGGGGACAATGACTGGGCTGGAATCACCCATCAGATGCTCCCTGCGTCACTCACCCAAAGATGACAAAGGGAGCCTTGCTCTCGAGGCCTGAGCTGCTGCTGGAACACTCTTTGAACTCTTTGAGGTTTCTTTGGTTTCTTTCTCTTTCTCCTTTTTTTTTTTTTTTTTCCTTGTGGGTTTTTGCTTTCTTCTGAAGAACAAAAAAGTAACTTCCCATGCAGATCTGGCCTGTGTGGGACAAGGACTCTTTTGAACTGTTTTCCATACTGTCCCCATTCAAAAGAATCTTCTTGCAGCTTCCTGAGGAGCTCTGACAATGTTCCATTTGGGGAAGGACATGGGGAGAACAGGATTACAACAGAGGGAAAGGGGCAGGAGAATTCAGATCTGTCCTCTGCCCAGTGGTGAAACAGATCCGAACACCCAAATCCTCGTCGCGTTCATTCATCTGAGCAAAACAATCGAATTATTCTGAATATTTGTCCTTACTGTGCTTGCTGTCATCAGTTCCTGCTGGGCTTGAGGCCTCTGATGCCAAAAGTCATGTCCAGAGTGGGAAAGATCCCAAGCTGAAGCTGGTCAAAAGCTCTTGGCACGTTTTCCACGTAAACATCTCAAATGTATAGTTTCCTCAGCGAAGATACTAAGTCTGCTCCTATTTTAAACAAAGCCTATTTTTAAGGCTGTGGATAAAAATAAATAAGAATACAGCTCGCTGGCAGCTCCTTCCCATAGGATCTGGACATCTGGGTGGTTGTTCTTTGCCAGTTCTCCCCTGAAAAATTTGTGTCCAGAAGGAGCACCAATTTTATTTAGCTCTGGGAAGGGGTGAAGCTCTGTGGGAAGCTGAGGAAAAGGTGACAGAGGAGGGAATCTGGTGCAAATAAAATGGGAGTGAATCCAGGGATGGAATCCTAGGAGTGACCACGCTCTGCTTCCTTTTTATTTTTATTTCAGTGTGGGGCTGTGGAAAAATCAGCTTCCAGCTCTGCCTCAGCGATTCCACCCCAATTCACCGAGGGCTTTGGGTTGGGAGGAGATTCCCCAGGAAAATCTGGGAAGTTTTCCCATGGATTTCCAACCAGAGGGAGGGAAATGCAACCCTGGAGGATGAGGAGGAGCTGGACCAGCCCTGCCTTTCCCCTCACACTCCCAGTCATGTGGGGAAGCTCAGGGATGCTCAAACCCCTCCTTGATAAGAAGTTGCCTCAATTAGGCTAATGATGGTTTCTCCTGGCTGATGCAGGGCAGGGAAAGTTCAAAGCCATTCCAGAAAATTCCATTTCTGTGCACAAAGTCCAAATACCTGCCAAGGCTCTTTGATGAAGTGTCTTTGTCAGAACGATTAAATGAAGGTTAAAAAGGCCAGACCTTTTCTCAACATGTTTGACTTGCTCTTTCTCCCCTCTCTTCAAGGTGTCTTCGTGTTACATTCATTTGCTTCATGAATTCTTTATTACACTAATCAGGCCTGATGTACAAACTCATTAGAAAATGAGCTGGAAATGTAAGATCTGTCAAATTTCAGAGACTTCTGACATCGTTAGAGCTCAAGGGCCTTTTAGCAGGGAAAAGGGAGAAAGGAAAGAAGCTAATGAGGAAATGTCAGATAATGTAGAAGTCAATCCATTTGGGGATGAAGTTTTACAAAGTTCAGAGGGAAAACTTGTAGCATTGCCAGGGCAAACACCTACTACTTTTTTTTTTTTAATGTAAATTTTGGCACAGAGGAATTTTTTTCCTACTGGGGTTGCTGCACACTTCTGGTTTGGTTTTGTAATCGACATTTTAAATCAGTTTACCGCATTGCTTTTCTGGTGATGACACTGAAAATGAAGGGAAATCATTATTTAAATGGGACTTCTTAATGATACAATTAAAAATGTGTACTTTGCAGTTTGTGCCAGGCTCAGCTGAAATCACTGCCCCGACAGGCAGGTGCTGTGGAGATGCTCAGGGAAATAAGCACTGCTTTGAAAAGACCTTAGATGGGGGAGATCTGTCAAACCAGCAGCTCATAAATCCTGTCACGGAGGAGAAAAAGGTGAAAAAAGGAACAGTGGTGGAGAGAGGAGGAACTTGGCTGTGGTCACACATGGCTCTGTGGCTCCCAGAACTCGAGAGCCTCCCTGCCCTGCTCCCCAAATCTCCTCCCTCTGCCCAGGAGCTGCTCGGGGAAGTGCAGATGTTCTCCTGAACAAATTCAGAGTCAGGAGAATTGACCAACTCTCAGCCCAGAGCAGCCTGCAGCCTTTATCCAGCTGCGCTTGGATAGAAAGGTCAAACATCATTGGTTTATTTCAACTTTTAAAAATTTTTATTTAGTGTCAGCTCGGGACACTGCTCAGGTATGAGTGGCTTATTCAATTGATTTAATTTTTATTTCATTTCAGCTCAGGACATTCTAAAATTCAGATTCAGAATCATAGGCCGGTTTGGGTAGGAAGGGAGCTTAGCAATGATTTTGTTCCAACCCCTTGCACTGTGTCAGGTCTGGCTGAGTTTTGGGGTCCCAGCAGCTCCTGGGAGGGCTGAGGAGACCTTTGAGCACCTCCAGGGCAGGTTTGGACAAGATTTAGGGTCCCAGCAGCTCCTGGGCATGTTGGGGAGCACTTTAAGCACTTCCAGCCCAGATCTGACTGAGTTTTAGGGTCCCAGCAGCTCCTGGGAGTTCTGGGGAGCACTTTGAGAGCTTCCAGCCCAGATCTGGTTCAGATTTAGGGTTCCAGCAGCTCCTGGGAGTGCTGAGGAGCACTTTGAGCACCTAGGGTAGGTTTGGTGAGTTTGGGGTCCAATCTGGAGTGCTGAGGAGCACTTTGAGCACCTCCTGGGCAGGTTTAACTGAGTTTTGGGGTCCCAGCAGCTCCTGGAAGTGCTGAGGAGGAGCACGGGGAGGGCAGGGCAGAGGTGACCTGCAGGACCCTCCAGGGCAGAGCTGGTGCAGCGCCTGGGGCAGGCAGGGATGATTCATTTCAGAGAGTTCTCCTAAAATCAGATTAGAGAGGGCAGGCAGGGGAAGGGAAGGGTTTATGTTCTGCTTTACAAATCAAACTCCATCACAAAGGTGTCAAAGAGCTGGCACTTCCTTCTTGCTTCTTCCCCTCTTTCCTTCCCCTTTCTGCCTCAGGCTGCTGTCTTGCCTTTTTTTTTTTTTACAGCCCAAACCCCACAGCTCCAATTCCTCCTCTTTGAGGCTGCTCAGGTAAAGCCATTTCATCAGTCCCTTGGGAAAGGGAGAGGCTGGGGTGCTCGCTTGACCTGAGGGCTGTGGATCTGAGCTCTGAGGAGCAGCCCAGGGCTCTCAGCAGATCCCCATCCCAGTAGAACGTGGGGAGCACTGGATCAGGCTGGCTGCTGGCTCATTTCGGGTAGGTGCTTCTATTTACTGATGGCTTCGCTTTAAAAGTCCTTTCATTCAGAAAAAAAAGGGGGAAAATGAGTGTTTTTGCATTAGTCTGCTCTAATTCGTCCTAAACCTCCCCCCAGTTCTATCCCTGTGCTGTTATCAGCCACATCTTTAGGATTTCTCTCTGCTCCCCCCCATTCCCAGCCTGGTGGGTGCTGCTGGCTGTTTGTGTCTCAGTGGGGCTGCTCAGGGCAGGAGGATATTAAAAGCTCTTTCAGCTGCCAAGCCAAAGCCACTCTCTGCAGGTATGAAATCTGAAGCACACCTCAGCTGTTGCTGTTGGCTCGGGGCTTTTACAGCCACTGGCAACCCCACACTTGGTCTGTAGGGCCTCAGCCTGGGACACCCACTGGGGTTTTGGATGGAATCCTCTGGGTTTGGCTGGGGCTGTGGGGCTGAAGCCCAGGCTGGGAGCTCTGGTCACTTTGTCCAAGTGGTCACCAAGTCACCGAGTGTCACCCACTCAGCCCTTCCCAGCTCCCTCAGCACTTCTGTCCTGCAGGGTCACACTTTGCTCCGGGAAAAATGGAATGTGCAAAATTAATAATGGAAACAATTGATATTTGCTTTCCCCAGAACCCAGGGGTTTTTGGTTTTTGGTTTTGTTTTTTTTTTTTATGTTACAAGGGAGTTCTGAAATCAAACTTTTGGAATAATTCTCCTCACGAAGGGCTGCAGGAATTGCAGAGCTGTTAGAAAACAGGAATTTTCCTCTCCCTAGCCTGGTTAGCTGCTGGTGATCCACGCTTAGGAATGTTCAGCACTGCTGGTTGTCTTGCTGTTAATTAATGCTCCTGATGAGGTTATTCTTCATTTATTCCTTTCCTGTGTTGTTTCTCTGCCCTTCCCTCAGTCACTCTGCAGCTGAGCTGGGATGGGAGGTTGATGTGCACAATCTTCCCATTCAGACTTGCACAACTGATTATTTCTGAAAATAATCATTTCACTCTCAAACCAATTACGTTCATATGAAAAAAACCCTTTGATAGTTTCACTTTTGTCTTTCTGGTGTTACCAAAAGATACCCAATACACCAATCTTGACAATTCTTCTCCAAAAAACTTAAAACCAGCAGATGGAAGAACAAATTCCCTTCCTAGCACATCACACCTGGTCTGCCTTTCTCCTTCAGGAAGCGTCAGGGAGCTTTCCCTCCTTGAGAAGCTCTCTTTGGGGGAATTCAAACACATTTCTGAGCCATAGATGGGGAAGTTTACATTTCTGCCAAGCTCAGGGTGATAAAGGGGAGACTTTGATCCCTTGGCCTGTCAGTTGTGCCTCCTGTGCTGGGCCAGGACAAAAGTCTCAGGATTTTCCTCTTAACAAAGGGGAATATTCTGATATTCCATATCTATAACTGGCATGGCTGTGCTTGGAGGGATTTATCTGGGGAAAAACCTCTAGGGGAAGAAGGGATTTCTGACATCTAACCCTAACCAGGTTCATTTAAATTGTCCAACAGCTGATGGAGGGAAATAAAAACTATTTATAGAGACTCTGCAGGTATTTGGGAGCAAACACACACCTGGAATTGCAACTATAAATAGAACCCCTGTAGTTGTGCTCCAGCAGAGCTGCAGCTCAGACAGACAAGTTCCCTCTATATACATTGAAGTGGATTATTAGAGGAAAAGGAGTCATTTCGCTGGAAGAGTTAGTGCTGCTGCCAACACACAGCAGTTGGAAAGCCAAGGAGCTTCCTGGATCCTTGTGTTTTCCTGCTGGCCTGACGTGGGGCTCGGGAAGTTAGGGGAGCTGGGAACAAAAACCCATTAGAGAAACAAGCCGAGCCTGGCTGTCTAATCACTGCCGTGTCACTCTGGCTCTGGGCAAAGACTGCTCAAGGGCAAAGAGGGTTTGTGCTTCTCTTTGTGCTGCTGAACTGCTGGGCAGCGAGCAAAGCCTGGGGGGAAATGTGCCCCGTGGAGCTGGAGGTGCTGAGAGAGGGTTTGGGGTTATTTCACAGCTTTTTGGTTGTGCCCAGGGCAGTGGGTGTGGGACTGAGATGGTCTTGGCTAGGCTGGTTTGGGGAGGCAGGGATCGGGTTTGGGGAGGAAGAATTCCGATTTGGGGAGGAGAACTCTGGAGATTTGGGTTCGGGAAGGCTGGGTTTGGGATTGGGAATGCTGGGTTTGGGATCAGGGAGGATGGGTTTGGGATCAGGGAGGATGGGTTTGGGATTGGGAATGCTGGGTTTGGGATCAGGAGAGCTGGGTTTGGGATCAGGAAAACAGGATTTGGATTTGGGAAGGCTGGGTTTGGGATTGGGAATTCTAGGTTTGGGATCAGGGAGGACGAGTTTGGGATCAGGAGAGCCGGGTTTGGGATCAGGCAGGTTGGGTTTGGGTTTGCAATGCTGGGTTTGGGAATGCTGGGTTTGGGGTTGGGAAGGCTGAGTTTGGGATCAGGAAAATAGGATTTGGATTTGGGAAGGCTGAGTTTGGGATCAGGAAAGCAGGGTTTGGGTTCAGACAGTCTGGGTTTGGGATCAGGATTTGGGTTTCTTTCTCTGCCACCACCCTGCAGTATCCCCTTGTGTGACCACATCTTCTCCTTGCTCCTCGATGTAAAATTCACCAGCAATGAAAGGATTTGTTGGTTCTTTGGGGGAAAAACCCTCTTATTAACAAATCCCAGTGTCCATCTGAGGTCTTTGGGAATCCCTGCAGCACAAATAATCACCTCTGATGAGTTCAGACAACCTCAGCTTGGTGGAGCAGCACCTGCAGGGCTCCCCTAGATCAGCAATCCAAGCCCCAAATCCCAGCCCAAGGTGTATTTTCCCTTCAGGTCTTATGTCCCTCACAGCTGCTGGCCTAGCTGGGGGCACCAGGGGGTTACAAAATAAATTTATAACCTATAATTTATAATTTATAATTTATAATTTATAATTTATAATTTATAATTAAATTTATTATTTTTAATTTAATTTAATTTAATATCTATGATTTTTATAGTGCATTTCTTCTCAACTCAGAGCCATCCTGCCCCGCTGCTCCCACCACAGAAGTCCCTCCCAGTTTTCAGGAAGTCTGTACTGAATAACTTTCCTCCTACTTCCCCCACTTCCTGCAAATGCTGGGCCAGACAAAGGTGCTGTAAAAATTAAAACCACAGTTTGATCTCTCCAAGTGCAACGGGGCAGCTCTGGCCTGGTGGTGGGAGCTGGGCTGTGACATTTGTTTTTCTCTGGCCTCCCTGGATGGCCTTCCATTTTAATCTGATTTTCGTCCCTCTGCTGCTCTTCCCAGTCGAAACAGAACAGAAAAACATAGTTTGAAGCAGCATGGAAGGCAAGATGGAGAAAAGATTCCAGGATGGCCATGGAGTTATTCCTTTGCAGAGGTCTGCTGGTGCCTTGTGGGGAAGGGAAGAGCCAGCCTTGCCCAGCCCCAGTTGCTTACTGGGAGGCACTGGTCTGCCCTACATCGAGTTATGGGGGAAACAGGGAGTTTCTCCTACAAGGCAGAGGGGCAGAAAGCACAGCAAAGCTCTTTGGGGATGCCCAGAGGAGCTGGGGAGACAAACTCTGCTGCAGCTCAGCGGGAAGGTGTTGAAAAGGTTCCCAGGAAGCTCAGAGGAGGCTGGGAAGAGCTCAGGAGAGTCAAGGGCAAAGTCAGGAGGGCAGAGAGTGCAGACAGGGAGCTCCTGGGGAGGGTTGGATTTGCTGTTCTGATGGGATTTGGTTTTGAGGGTTTTTTTCTGCCCCAAAAGGGTGATTTGTTTGCTGGAGGTTTGCTCACAGAAATGCTGGCAGGTGACAGGGCTGGGCTGGAAGTCAGCAGATTGTTCCACCGCAGGGTTTGGTTTGGGGGAAGATTAAAATCAGTTACTTTTTTAAATTAAATAAACCCAAAAAACCTTCCCCCTCCCCCACCCCTCCAAAATATTAAAGAAACCCCAACAACAACAACAAAAAGCAAAAAAACCCAAACCCAAACCCAAAACAAAACAAAAAACCCAAACAAAAAAAACCCCAAAACCAAACCAAAACAAAAAAACCCAAACAAAAAAACCCCCAAAACCAAACCAAAACAAAAAAACAAACCCAAAACCCCAAAACAAGCAAACCAACAAAAACAAACAAATAAAAAACCAACCAAACAAAAAACCACCAAAAACCAACCAAACAAAAAACCCCCAAGCAAACCAAAATCCAAACCCCACACACCAACAAAACAACAGCAAAATAAACTCCCCCAAAACCCCAACTGAAAACCTTAAAATGCTCCATAAAACCTTTTCTTTTCACTCCTTTTCAAGCCATTTCCATGCAAAGGCCACTCAGAAACCTCCCATTCACCCAGCTGATCTCATTAAAGGGACTGAAGAACTCAAGTGACTCCTCAGGGACTTGAACTTGTCCTTGAAGGAGCTGAAAAGTCCCAAATATGATGTTGAGGAAATCCTAAACTATTCCCTTTTCACGTCCTCATGTGGATGGGAGTTGAGGCTAAAAGGCTCTGGTTGTTTTCCAGGTTGATTTTCTTCAATTTCAGGAGCAAAACCATTGTGAGAAAGAGAATTTGCCATGAAGGTATATTAAATTAATTTAATTATGGAAGGTGTCATCGTGGGTAATTCATGTGCACATTCCAGTCACTCGTGGGGCTCTCAGACCTCTTCATCTCCTGCCGAAATAATTTTGTCAGCTCCTTCTTTTTTTTTTTTTTTTTTGGTTGATAATGGAAATTCAGAGATTTCAAAACTAAAGTCGTTATTTATGTAGGTTTTTTTTCCCCCCTCTCCGTTTTACAGCCATTTGGGTGCAGCAGTGGTTCTGCTCCTCTTGCTGCTGTGTTTAGTGGTTCAGGGTGGATCCCAAATCGGGATCCTGACATTGTAATACCTGAAAACTTCATATGAAATCATAGAATGTAAAATCATATAGAATATAAAATCACAGAATTCCTAACTTGGAAGGGATCATTGAAACTGAACTGACAGAGCTCCTGCAACAAACACCCCCTCAGAACAGTGGGACATCACTTTGAGGCTAAATCAGGTTTTCCATTCTTTACCAAAATTGAATCATTGCTGTCCTCAGTGTTTTCTTTCAGGAAGAAGGACTTTAACTTTTTTTTATGTTGTATTTTTGGCCACAAGGACTAATTTGTAGATGAGAGTGAAGGTAATGATTGTCTTTCTGCAGGGATGGGAAACTTATTGGTGGTGAACTTTCTGATGATCACAAAATCCTGGAATAGTTTGGGTTGGAAGGGATATTAAAGATCATCCCATCAGGGACACCTTCCACTATCCCAAATTGCTCCAAGCCCTGTCCAGCCTGGCCTTGGACACTGCCAGGGATCCAGGGACAGCACAGCTCCTCTGGGCACCCTGTGCCAGGGCCTGCCCACCCTCCCAGGGAAGGATTTCCTCATTTGAGATCAATTTTCCATCTTGAGAAGAAATGATCTTCCTCAGTAAAGAGGAGCAATCAACCCCCAGCTCTGTGCAGTGCAGGTTGGGCACTAAACGCCTCCCTCGGAGGGTGTTGGGGCACCTGCTGGGTTTGCAGGTGTTTGCACAGTGCCAGCTCCCACTCCCCTCTGCCATGGCATCTCAGGTTTTTTTCTGGGCAAGCACAGCACACCAGCTTTTCACCCCAAACCTGATTTCCTCCTTTGCGCCACTTCATTCCCGAATTTTCGGGAAAACCCTTAAATCCAGGCAGCGCACACCTAAGAACCTTCGGACCTGCGTGCGGCAAGGGCTGATCTAAACACCAACCCCACCGAAACAGCTGAGGAGCTTCCGAAATAACCGCGGAGCGCCCTGCCCAGCCCTGCCGGAGGTGACAACGCCAACGTCCCTCCGCTTTGTCACCCCGCCCTGCCCACCGCAGATAGCGCTGGCATCCTCCGGCAGCCTCCCGGCATTTCTCCCAGATGAGTTCAACTTTTTCTCCCCCTCCCCTTCCTTTCTCCCCACCTCCCTCCCTCCCTCCCCTGGTCCTTGACAGAGGCGCAAACACTCTTAAATGAGAGATAGTGGCTTCCATCCAATGGAGCCCCGGTTAATCACCGAACATCGTGGGAAAAGCACAAGATGAGGGCCGAGAAACAGCCCATTGTCTGGGCAAGATTAAAGCCCCAAAAGCCGTATTGTCTAGTGAGGGGATAAATCTTCCTGCTGTCACTCAAGCGCTGAATTAAATTCCCCTTCATTTCTAAAGGGGCTTATCTGTCCTGAATAGGCTGTTGCGCCACAAGCGTAAGGGAACGTATTAAGTGAGCTCCTGTCTTGGGCACCTTCACAAATAGACGAAAAACAGGAGCAAATCTGCGCGGGGAGGGCGGCAGGGGGGACGAGCAGGAGAGCTTGGGGCTGGGGGGGAGAGAGGAGGGACGGTAATTGTTGTCGCAGGTCGTTCTTGGTGAAGGAGGGGGAGAACGGGGTGGCTGCTCGGGGGGAATGTCCGGCTGGGATGATCCCATAAAAACCCAGGAGCAGCTCGGAGCATCCCGAGGTGGATCTGGCCGAGGGATGGCCGGGGTGTCTCAGAGGGACGGGGATGCTCTTTAGGGTCCCCAAGGGTGGCAGCAGCCTTTTGGGGATGCCAGGGGTGGGGCTCGGGGTGCTGGCAGCACCCTGTGCCACCCAGGCGGTGTGGGCAGGGGGTTTGTGCTGGTTTTGTGGTGGTTTTTGTGGTGTTTTTGTGGTGGTTTTGTGCGATTCTGGCTCAGCTGCAGGACTTGGCTCTCCCTCGGGGGCAGCAGGGTGGCAGCAGGGCCAGGAGGGATGCTCCCAGCCGGTGTGAAGGCTCCAGGAGCCCTCAGGCGATGCCACCACCGCTGCTGCCCTAAACGCTTCCCCTGGGGGCTGGCAGGGTCCCAGCACTGCGGGGACAGGGGACACACTTGTGTCACTGGGATCCTTCATCCTCCTCCTCCTCCTCCCCTCGAGCTCTCCCTCCCGGCATTCCCAGCTGGCTCTGCCATCCCACCGGGATGGGATGGATGTTGTCCCACTATTTTGGGGTTCAGAGAAGCTCTTTGGAGCTGCAGAGCAGAAGGACAGGCAGGGCTGGTTGGTGGCACAGAATGAGCTTGAGATGTCAATATTCTGCTCTCTGTGAAGTCCCAAAGGCTGAAGGTTGTGTGCAGCTCTTGTACTCCAGGGATGATTTCGTTTTTCTTCAGCATGGTTTTAACCCAGGGAATGGGCAAAAAACCTTATTTTCCATGCTATTCCTTAGTGCCCAAATGAAAACAATTGCACCAAACCCATCTTTAATATCTTTAATATCTTTAATATCTTTAATATCTTTAATATCTTCAACATCTTTAGTATCTTTCTTCAATATCTGTAACATCTTTGATATCTTTAATATCTTTAATATCTGCAAATTGGGGGTGATACCATCATAACTATGTAGATGAGACTGAGTTCTGCCTCTTGGCTGATAGTATTTCTATTTTTTTTCCTCCCTGATTGAAATTTATTCTTTTTTATTAACAATTATTATACCTTTGGTGATGACTGGGCTGTGTGATGTGGCTTTTATTGGTAGCCTGGGTTGGTTTCTATTTCTGCAAAAAAGAAATGCACGTGGAAGAAGTTCCTTCTTGCAATAAGAGGTTGGTCTTGAGTTGGTCTTGAAGCAAAGCTGAGGGTGCTGCTGGCTGGGCATTTACAGTGCAAATGCCAGAGGAGAGCAGCATTTATGTTTCTATTTACCACATCAAATATTAACCAAGCCAACCATGCCCAACAGAGCTCTGCAGCTTCTCAATCAGACGATTAAACCTCACCTCGGCGCTGGGCTGGTGGATTAGAGGAGGCCTTGGTGCGATTTGGGAAGTGCTAAACAGGATTTTCTGCATCCTGAGTGGAGTTTCCTCTTGTTGATAGGGTTTAATGCTCCCCTGGACAAATCTCTCACTGTGCAAATACCTCCAATCTCTGCTTTTAGCCACCCAAACAAGTGGGTTTACACTTGCTTACCAGATTAATTTAATTAGCCAAAAATGGAGTGAGAGAACTGACTGGAGAACAATAGTTCCCAAAGAATACTTTTTTTTTTTTTTGCCTATTTCTTTTTGGTTCTGGTAATCTGGGGAAGCTGGATTGAGATATTATTCCTCTGAGTTTCCTGGCTTCACGTTTCAATATGAACTTGAGAAAATAAATGGCCAGAATAATGTTCCGAGGGTTTCTTTAAAAATTTGGAATAACACAAAGAAAACTCTTCCCAACCTTTCCAGCTGATCTAGCTCCTTGATATCTCAGGTAATACAATTTATTTGCTGCCTAATATCGTCTCAGTTCTCAAGTTTTGCTCAAGGGAAACCCAGAGCTGATCTCCCACAAAACTTGTATTAATCCATGAGTGGGAAAAGGTGTGGAATGACATTCCTAGAGCTGGGATCAGTGCCTTGGGGCAGTTTTTACCTGCTGCTCACTTGAGCAGAGCTGACCAAGGTTTGCCAAGGGAATTGGAGCTTTGGGCAGAACTCAGAGCTCCCCCAAAATCCCACTGTTCAAACACCCTGGGTTGGGTTTGACCATTAATTAATTCATTGTTTCAGTAACTTTAAATATTTATTTCAATTTCCCCCTTACTCTGAAGACTTTTATTTACAAATCAAGCCTCTCACTTGAGCAGACAGAGTTTTGCAGCAAAAAGGGAGCCTTTTAGTCAATGTCAAGCTGGCTTTTCACACTGATGCTCCTTTACCTTTTTAAATTTTAAAGACACTGGACACATCCCTGGTTTAATAAATCCACATTCTCTATTAAACAGAGGTCCACTGGATTGGGCAATGTAAAACCACCGGACAATATCCATTAATTTGGATAGAAACCAGCTGATATTTCCCTATCTAATCGAGGTCACCGACTGCTCCGTGCATTTTTCCCTCCATATTCCCCAATCTTTCGGAGAACGGCGCGAGCTTTCCTCCAAGCACCTTCCACAATGCCACTTCCCGAGTAATTTGTATTTAAAAATAGTAATAACAAGCAAAACAAACTTGTCAGCCCATGGGATGCTTCTGCCCCGCGGGCTTTAATGGCACAGGTCTTTATACATCCAAATCCAGCCGCTTTCAATAACAAAGGCTGAAATTCATGCAACAAATTGCTCCTCTCCTCGTAAGTCACACTCTCGTGTGCCAGGGGGAAAGATGTGTTGATAACATTCAAAGAGTTTGGTCGCCGATGAATTGTAAATTCCCACCGAGCCCCCGAGCCTCGGCAGCGAGCTGTGAACAGCGTGGGGTTGGCCACAGAATGCTCTCAGATTGGGGCATTCACCACTTCATTCTTCCTGCACTTTTAGGATAAGAGCTAAAGGAACACCACGGGGAGATTTTCGGTAGGCAGGCTAGAGGGGGGGAATAAAAAAAAAAAAAATTAAAAAAAAAAAAAAAAGGAGGAAAATATGCAGAGGCGATTTAATGAACATCCAGGGCTCTTTAGAGAGGCTCTGGGGGAGCTCTGGCTGGGAATTTCGGGGGCAGAGGAACAAAGGATGAGAGCTCTGGGTTTGCTTCCTGACAAAAGGGAGCGATTCCCACCCTTTAAAGGGAGCTGATGCTGCCGTGGGCTCTGCTGTGGGTGCTGCACTCCTCGGGGCTTTGGGGTGACACCTGAGGGTGGCAGAGAAGTTCTGGTTTGGGGCATCTTGGGATTCTGGGAATCCCAATCTTGGAGTTTCCTGGGAGCTGGAGCTGCCAGCTCCTGTCCCCAAGCGCTGAGATCTGTCCCCTCAGTGTCCCTCGGTGGCAGTGTGTCCATGGATTCCCCCGGAATAATTTGGGATGCTGGCCCAGCCCTGTGCTCCCCAGGTGATGGAATGAGGGCTGGTGGGGTCTGGAGTGTCACCTGAGCACAGTGAGTGCTGCAGAGCAGGGCTGCACAGCCCTCGGGTGGGTCCATGGCCACGGGGACTGTCTGCAAGATCCCACCCTGAAAACTTGAGGAATCATGGCTTTTTCAGGAATAAAAACGCTGCAATTCTGCTCTTTCCTTTCCCCCAGTTACTAGTTTTAATCAGATCTTGGACTTGCCGAGTTCCACTTACACCCAACTGACCTACAAGTGGCAAAAGCAGGGAAGGATGGCTCTCTGTGCAGACCAGTTGGGGACCTACAAGTGACAAAAGCAGGGAAGGATGGCTCTCTGTGCCAGTTGGGGACCTACAAGTGACAAAAGAAGGTTGGGGACCTACAAGTGACAAAAACCAATGGTTTCCATGCCAGCTGGGGACCTACAAGTGACAAAAGCAGGGAATGATGGTTTCCACGCCAGTCCCTCATTCCAGCCCAATTTCAGGCAGCTCTCAGCCTGCCCTCCTCCATCCCAGCCCTACAGCTGGCACTCCAAACCCCAGCCAGGGGAGGGGACATGGCAGCAGGGGACTCTTCCTGCGGGTCAGGACACTTGGTCAGGCCCCAAAAGGGTTAACAAACAAAGTGCCTGCATGGCTTTGTTCCCTGGCAATCTAATCAGATGTTAACCTACAGTCTATATCCAAGCAATCCTTTCCTTATGATAGTGATTAGTATTGCACTGGGAATGAATAGAGCAAGGAAGGATTCCTATGGTAACCTTCAAAATGCATTCCATCGGCAGGCTCTGCCTACTCACAATAATTACGTTCTTAACTCGTCTAACAAACGGCATGCTAATTAGCTGCTTAACCAGCCTCAGCTCATTATTACCAGGGTTGGGCAGGCTGGAGCAAAGTGACCCAGAGAGAACAGGCCCACTTAAAAAAAAATAATAGTAATAATAAGACATTTGTCAGATTGGCCATGAAGATGGACCTCCTCCATGGCAGGGCTGGGACTGTGTGGGGACTGCACTGCTGGCAGAGCCACAAACCCTCACAGAGAGCCTCAGCTGCCTCAAATTTGGCTCCCTGCAATGCCTGAGCCTCAGGTTGGCATCTGCTGGTGCTGATGGTGAGGTCCAGGTGTCACTGGGGGTTGTCCCAGGTTTGCTGGAGGTTCTAATGAGCAGTGATTGTGTTCCAGAGCAGGCTGGGGTGGCCTGGCTGAGCTCTCAGCCCAGAATCACAGAATCATGGAATGGTTTGGGTTGGAAGGGACTTGAAAGGCCATCCAGTCCCACCCCTGCCATGGGCAAAGACAACTTCCACCATCCCAGGTTGCTCCAAGCTCTGTCCAACCTGACTTTGGACAATGCCAGGGATGGAGCAGCCCCAGCTCCTCTGGTCACCCTGTGCCAGAGCCTCCCCACCCTCCCAGGGAAGGAGAATTTGCCCTAATCTGGTCTAATCAAAGTTGTTCTGTTATTTTTTTCTTTTACTGAGTCACCATTTAAACTGAGTTAAACATGGAAGTTTTGCAATTGCACATTAAAGCATCCCTGGCTCAGTTCAGCTCCATTCAGCTCAGTGGAAGTTGAATTAGTGAATAAATTACGTCTCGGAAACTGAGCTTCCTACATTCCTGAAACGCAGCAAAATCAGGGATTTTGTCCCACTGGGCACTGCCCTCCACCTGTCCTGTGCTTTACAGCCTGTTGGTTGTTTTTTCTGGGACAACACATTCAGGGTTTTTCCCTGGATGTCATTTTTTGCTCCATCCAGCCATCCCAACCTAGAGTTGTGGTGTTTCTCCTTCGAGGATGTGGGGATTTCCTACAGCTGGGGATGGCTCTAGATTTAGGCAGGGCAGAGTTTTGGCTGCTGGGATTCTCTGTCCATCAGGAATCTCCTGTCAGCCTCAGGATTGTATCTCTGCTGGGGGAGAAGCTAAACTGGAACTCGCTGGGGGATTCCATCAGCTGTTTGCTTGGTTTGCTTTCATTTCCTTTTCCTCACAAGATGTTTCAGTTGCTGCTGGTCCTCGTGGTGACTTTCAGGACAGGGAGAATACAGAGAACACTTTTAGGGTGAGAGCTAAAGGTTCATTGCTCTTGGAAAGGTATATAATGTGTTTTTAGGGTTTTTTTGGGATGTTTTCTAATGCTAATAGCCGAGATGAGGGAAAGTCCCAACAGGTCCATTCCAGCCCTTGCAATGGCAGTTTCCAAATCGGAGTGTGCCTGGGAGGATCCTGCTTCAAAAAGCCCTCAAAATCCAGTTGTCTTTATGGGCAGTCAGGGTAGCTTACAGTAGCTGCTGTGGTTAAGGAGAGATCACAAAAGTGAGGAGGTTTTAAAACTCCTTTTACAGTTCTTCAGCGTCAATCCACAAAGTTAATCCCAATGTCAACAAAGAATAACACCATTTATGTGCCACTAAATGCAAACTTGTGCTGTTGCAGAGCCTGCAGTGGTAAGGGTTTGCTCTAAATACAATCTGTTCCGTTTTTATGCCTTTGCACCAGCTGGAAATGCAAGCTCCTACCACGATTTCAAATATTGATTCGCTGAGCACACATCAAAACATTACCTTGAGATATTGAGCAGAATGTTTATTTTTGGGTTTCACACCTCCAACCCTTTTAACACCTTAATGTGCTCGTGCATTTTGTTGCACTCCTAATTATTTTTCCCCTCTTCACCTCTGCAGTTTATTCTTACATTGTTGAAATCCGAGGGTATGAATAATGAGAGCAGGCAGAGCACTGTGGCTCCAACAGAACACAGTTTCTTTCTTGGATATTCTTTGAGAGGAGCACAGGTCACAGAGCTTTGGGTCAAAATAGGAGCTGTATTTATAATTCGTGTAACGAGCTTGCCATGAGATGGTCTTGGTGGAAATGAGAGCGAATTTTATGCTCAATTGTTGGAACACACAGTTTTAGCTTTCTAAAATAACTGTTTGTCTTATTAGCAGCAGTGATTTCCTTCACCTTTAATTCAGGAGGAATTTCTCCATGGAAAGGATGGTCTGGCATTGGGAGATTTGGGGTCTCCATCCCTGGAGGTGCCCAAGGAAGGGCTGGATGTGACACTCAGTGCTTTGGGCTGGGGACAAGGTGGGGATTTGGCACAACTTGGACTCGATGGTCTTGGAAGTCTTTTCCAACCTCAGTGATAATCATGATTATCAGTAGAATAGAAATGCATTTATTGCCATCTTTCTTCCTCTTCAGTAAAAGTTGACAAACTTTACATCAGCAAAGCCTGGAAATAGTTTTTTGTTTGAATAGCTCTTCGATTGTTAATTTGGGATTTGCAAAGTTTCAGGGAGTTGGATATCTTTTAACAGCAGGAGCTCAGTGATTTCATCATTCCCATATCAATGGCTGCTGCTGAACCAAAATATCCACACCCAACAAAGGCTGACTAAGGGATGGATATTTATTCTGGTTATCAACTTACTTTTCTCCCATGGAATATTTAATTATATCATCTCACTATTTTTAGTACTGATAATTTTCACAAATATTTTGCATTTTGCCCGTTTAGCCCTTGTTTTTTCCTGTTGACAACTCTCCTCCTGGCTGCTGGTGGAGCAGGGTTGGCGAATTTCATGCCTTTTGTAACAAAACTTCATTTTCTGTGCGGACATGAAACCATCCCCAGGAATTTGCGTTCAGCTCCTGCGCCTCCCCAGTTGCAGGACAGAAGTTGGTGCCTCCAACCAACGGGGAATAACAGAGCTCATGTTTCACCTCTCCTCGGGAAGCTGCTCCTGCTGCAAGCTGAGAGTGAAAAAACCCAACAAAATGCCCCACTGCTCCCAGGGCAGCTCACATGGAGAATTGTTGTGCAGTGGCTCTGCTCTGGGTCAGCTCCAACAGCTGCAGCCTCGTGCTGAGGGACAGGCAGGGAGGAAACCACCGTTTAGACAAAAAAAAAAAAAAAAAAAAAAATCAGGATATTTTTGCGCTCTGAATGTGATTTCAGGCATTCGAAGAGAATCAGAGAGAAGCAAAGGTCCCCACTTTGCAGAGTTGCCGTCGGTCAGTCACGAGCTGGGGTGTGGTGGTGGCTGTGGGAGGAATGCAGCTGCTGAATTCCCTGCTTTCCACGGGAATGCAACAAAGGCTGCAGCGACGTGGGCAGCGGGCAGAAGCATTTGAAAAATCAGGCTGGGAAATGGGAATGTTGGAGAAGGGCTGCCTGGGCGTTGTGCTGGGTTTTGGTGGCTGAGTGGGTTTGTGGGGCAAATTCGGAGTGTTGGCTTCATGGGAGATTTGCAATGGACTTTCCAAAAATGTCATTGGTGTATTCAAACCCAAAAAACCCCAAACTAACAGAAATGTGCATCTTGCCATGGAGAGCCATGGAGAAAACAAATTCTACCTGGTTAAAAGAGAGGAGCAAAGCAGGTTAATGGCCTGACCAGGTAGTCACGATGGAGGAGTCACTGCTGTCCTCATCTTGGCTTTTTGGGGTACAGGGGGTTGAGATATGGCATTGAAATCTCTTTTAAAAAAACAATCCCTGTTCTGGTGATGCCCAGAAATGGAATTATTCCTCAGTTTCCCACCCCTGGAGATTTATAGAATAGAATTAGTTGCTAAGAACCATTTCCTCAGTTGATTTGTGGATTTCTTGCAGCCACAGTTGCTCCTCTGTCCCTTAAGGCTGATCATGGATGTTCATCCCCATCGTGTGCTGCTCCAGCTCAGGAACAGAACTCAGCTCCAAGGGTTGGGATCTCGAGCCGAGTGTCCCAGGCAGGTTTGGGACAGGCTGTCCCCACTCTGCAGGCTGCTGTCCCCACTCTGCAGGCTGCTGTCCCTGTGCTGGGCAGGGTGGCAGTGGTGGATGAACCAACTGGAATGGGGAGGGCTTTGATTTCCTCCAAGCTGACGCTGGAATCGCACAGGGTCCTGCCTGGAATAACTGCCTGAGCAGGAAAGTAAACAGCCCAGTGCATGCAGAACACTGCCAGTCCTCTGGGCCCAGGTTTTTCAACAGTGTCAAGTGATTTTGTGTGTACAAAATTTTCTTTCACCACCGACCCAGGCAGTGATGTGTGTTAAGAACCAGCTGAGCCTTTGGCACTAAAACCCCGCAGAATCTTCTGTTCTGTTGGAGAAATCCTCTCCCTCTTCCTCAGGCAAGCCACAACTTCTCAATTCCCCAGCCCTGCTGGTAGGGAAAGTGGAATTATCAGCAAGGAAATGCCTAGTTTTCTGGAATTGAACCAGAAAGTGCTGGAAATCTTCCTCGTGCTTGCAAATCCGCGGGGTTTGGTGCTGTTCAGCTGCTGGTAGGCAGGGCTGAGCAGATTTGGGGTGCCTGTTTGAAACAACACCTCCCAGGCTCCAGGAGAGATCCCTCCTCGTGCAGTTTGTGGCTCCAGACAAACCCCTAACTCCGAGCTGCAGCATATTCATAACCACCCCCGTTTGTGTGAGGCAGAGAAGGAACAAGGAGTATGAAAACACAGCTCTGTGAAAGATTCCCATTATCCTGCCCCAGATGGCACCAGCTGTACTCCTGGACCAACACTAAATGACTGTGGCTTGTGCCAAATATGTACTTGAGTGGGTTGTACATGCCCTTTACAAATAGAAGTTGAATGTTAATAGATACTGAATGAAACCCACTGCCAAACCAAACAGAGCCCCTGGATATATCCAGGGCATGCAGGGAAATTACACATCGCGGCGGCGCTCGCCGCAGAATGCGTGCGAAGGATTTCAAAGTGCTGCTGGATTTAATGCTGCCCTGGCTAATTCTCCCTATGCTAATGGCCGTGAGAGGATGCAGGAAGAAGAATGAGGAGAGGTTAAAAGACCGCAGCACCGATATCATGTAAATTCGGGATAGGGTCAGCGTATGGTGTTGTAAACAACATCACATCTCGGAGTACATGGAGTTCTGATCCTTTCAGGTATTCGAGCCTTTGTCTGCTGATATAACGCCTGCCTGTCAGCCCCACGGTCAGAGGCCCAATCTTTTTTTCTTCCCGAGCTGAAAAGGTCCCAGCGCCACATCGGGGCAACACACTGGCTGCCTATTCTCCTTCCCCACGGAACGCAATCACCGGACAACTCGGCTATAATTCACTCCCTGGCCAGCCCTTTGAAAAGGTGGGCTGCCTCAGTGCTGTTAGCCCAGCAAGATAAATCATGTACTCGAAATTAACTTCCATTGAAAGGAAGGGGTGGAAGAAAAGCCGACTGGTCAGGCGGAGCATGCTAAAGAAAAGATGACTGGAGTTGATAAATGTCATTGCGGATAATTTGGGGGCTGTGATTAAGATCTTATCTAGGTAGGAAGTAAATAGAAAAGACTTAATAAAAGTCCTACCCAGGGATCCGTCCTTATGAACTTGTGAAGTTTTAATTTTTTTTTTTTTTTTTTTTTTGGTGAATATTGAAGAGAGCTCCAGAAAGGTCTTCATTAAAGGGAAAGTTGTTTTCAGGGCGCTGCCCAGAGAGCTCTGAAAGGCGCCTGGGTGAAACTGTACGTCTTCCCCCCACTCCTTTTTTTTCTTTTCCAGAGGGGAAAGAAAGCATCTTTGTCTAAAAATTCCTTTAAAAAGCTAAAGGATAAACAACTGGGGGAGAGCTGATGAGGATTTCTGGGTAACAATCATCTGGTTTTCCTCTGCTCTTTTGCTTTCTTTAATGAATGGCCTTTGCTGCCATAAAATTCCCCACAAATAAAATGTAACCTTATCCCCAATATGTGTAAGGGAGAGAAGGCAGAGCCCTGTTTGTCCATAAATTCACAAACTGCTCACCCAGAAAGCATAAACTGCCTCCCATTTTTATTGCGCTGGCCAGAATTTGCTTTTATTGTATTATTAGCAGTAGTTTGCTATTTTTTTTTCCTCCCCCTTTCAACCAATTACTGCAGCAACCTGCAAGCAAGGAGCAGTAAAGTGAGTGAACATCTGTGAGGCTCTGAGTGACAGGGATCCAGAGCCTGGAGTGAATTCCCTGTCCTGGAGAGGAGGGAAGCTCTCCCCCTTCCCTGGAAGTGCTGCCCTCCCTGCCTTTGCAGCCCCAACAGCTGGGCAGATGTGTGGGGACTCCTGTCGGCTAATGAGAACGGTTAAAATTTTATTGCAGAGTGCATCCTGTGATCCCTAATCCCAATCTCAGAGGGATGCTGGCCTCAGAGAGGTTTCCAGAACCCTGGAAATTCCGACTCCTAAATTCCCCAGGCTTCTCATTTACTCCCTTCCACATCCTTTCGCTTCTTCGCCCACCTCACAGGACGTATTTCAATGTGAAATCTGGGCAATTTGCTCCAGAAAAAAATGATGGAAAGGCACAGCTAAGGGCAGCAGAGAGGGGATGTGCAGAGCCAGAGGTGCTGTGCTCTCACCCAGAGTGGAGCAAATGGAGTTTGGAGAATTTGGGGCACAGAGAAGGAAGGAGATCAACGTGAGTTTAACCCCTTTGAGTCCCAGAGCTTTTGCTGCTCAAAAAAACTAACTGGAAAAGGCGAGAAGCGTGAGCAGTTACAGCAGTTTGCCTCTCAGAGAGGCTCTGATATTGAGTAAATTATTAGACAGTGGTGAAGGACAAAAGCAGAACCTGCAGTTGCAGCTGCAGCGTGGAGGGAGGTTTGGGGACAATCCTGCTGGAAATGAGACATTTCCAGGCTCAGCTGAAGCTGCTCCTCAATGCAGATAAATTATTCTGAGCGTGCAGAGCTCAGTGTGAACCCAAATCCAGCAAATCCAACCTCCCCAGCTGCAGGGTGGGATGCAGAGGATCCAATCCCCTCCCACAGGGGCACTCTGAAAGCTGGGAAAGGAGATGGACAACCAATATTGGGAGGGTTTTAGCAGAAAGCTGGCCTGGTTTTTCTGGGAATGCTGGCCTGGAGGTGCCTTGCTGGCAGCCCAAACTCCCAGGGCTGCATCTCACTCTGTAATTAAACACCCCAGAGAGTGGCTGGGGAGATCTGCCCTGCTGGCACTGATTTTTGAGACCCCCTGCAAGAGCAAAACTTGGGGAGTTCCAAAGGGATCTGCAGATTTAAAAAGCACACATCCCCCTCAACGAAAACATGGATTTTGTAGGTGGAAAATGAAGTTCTGCACTTTCTGGTTGTGGATTTCCTGGGAGGTGATGCAGGTTTTTAAATGTGGATTCACCAAGCTGAGCAAAAGTTTGGGGTTTAGTGCTTTAAAACCAGGAATATTTGCCCTGGGGAATTGGTCAGGAGCTTGAGCCTCTGCTGCTGCAAGGAAGGGTTATCTGCATTAAAAAAATAATCATCAAATGGCTATAAATGTTGGCAATGAACAGATGCTGCTCTTGTGGTGCTTTTTATGTAAGTGTAAAATAGTTATGATGAAAATTTCTGTGCTAGCTCCCATTTCTGGAGTTAGTAGTGAGTAGTAAAATAGGTGAAAATGATGAAATAGAACTTCCAACAGATTTTTTTTTTTTTTTTGGAGATGTTTTTGCAATGAGATACAAACAGCTCTTAGACAGGGAAGGTAAAAAAGGAAACTGCAAGTTTGCAATGCAAGGGATTCATAACGTGGGGTTTGTGTCTCTGAGCATTTCCTGCAAGCTCTGCTTTCATGACTGATGATTTCAGGGATTTCTCTCCTTGCTTTTAAGGAATTTTGGAGGTAGTTTCCGAGCTGGCTGTTTCTCTCAGGTATTTTCATTGATGCAATGACCTGCCAGGCTTCTGCTGGCCTTTTCCACATGCTTGCTGTGGAAAGGTTTCTAGGAATTTCTCCCGTGAAATCCAGGTTCAAATACAAACCCCAAACACATTTTAATCCACAAACATTTTTCCACGTAATTTCCAGGCTCTCAGCATCTTCATTTCCCAGCGATTTCACCAGCAGTGCCCAAATCTCCCTCGTTAATGACTCTGAGAAAACTGTGCACCCAATAAACTCCGTGTCAGGCAAAGAATACAGTGAGGATTGGGAAGTGACAGATAAAGCAAATATCCTGCTCCTAAACAAACACAGCAGGACAGGAGAAGATGACAAATGACGGGATTGTGTCAGCTTGAAAACAGATTGGACTAATGGCATGCTGGACTTTGCACTCCGGGGGATCAATACTCCATCAGGCACAGAGCTGCAGCCCCTGTGAGTGGCAGGGCCAGGCAGGGAGATGTGCTGATAGCACTGCTGAAAAGCCCCAGGGTGAGCCTGAATGGGGAGTTCTGGGCGCTGGGATTTCCATTTTTCACCCTTCCCTTGCTGCTGGGAAGGGAAATGGGGCAGAGGGTGGGTTTTGGTGGAGTTTGGGCACTGCAAAGCTCTGGCCTCGTGTTGCTTCTCTCCTCCAAACCTTCTCTTTTCTTTCTATTTATTTCTTTTTTTTTTTTTTCCCCAGGGGGAGTTGAGGAGTTATGGAGACAGAAAAAGAGGTTTATTTCTAGGATTTTGAGGGAGGTTGTGAGCAGAAAAAGAATACATTTTTCCCCATCTTTGTTCACTTTTGCTCCCCAAACGTCCAGTTGGTATCAGCTGGGTTCACTCTGTGTGAACTCTCACTTTCTGGGGCTCTGAAAAACTGATGGGATGTGAGTTTCCTGTGCTATTCAGCAGCTGGTGCAGAAACGTGGCACTTCTGCAACAGAAATAGGTGTTTTCATACATACGTTTTCATACGTATTTTTCAATAGCTGGCAGAGGTCTGGGATAGGCAGATCCTGATGGATTCCAGCCTGGGGGGACAACACCAAGCTCAGGTGTGTGGGATGTCCCAGGAGCACTCAGACTGTCCCAAAGCACTGCCTCCTTGCCTGGCAGGATTCCCTCTACCTGGGCAGCCTCTTGTTTCCACCTAAAGCCACATTTCCACCATCAGGAGGTGCAGGGATAAGGATTTGGGTTCCCCTGTGTGCTCTTTTTGGCTGTTGGTTGTGCTGAGAACCCAAAATTTCTCTGAAGCACGAGTGACAGGGGCAGGGGACAGGGGGGACAGGGGGGACAGGGGGGACAGGGGGGACAGGAGGGACAGGAGGGACATGGTCTGTGGCTCTCTGAATGGGAACGATCCTCACAGATGCAGAGGGGAACACTCAGGGGATGAGGTGAGGAGCAGTTTAGGGTTTTCTGTCTCGGCAGTGAGGGAGGAAAAGCGAGTGTGTGCACATTTCAGTGTCACACCGCGATGTCACCGCGATGGCAAGAGGGCAGTGAGGGAGGTTCGAGTCACCCCCTGCCCCGAGCAGGATGTGCACATCTCCAGCTCCTCCCAGAGCGCAGGGGAAAGCCCGGATTGCTCTCCCAGGAGCAGAGAACCTGGATTTCTGTTGCTGCACATCCCCAAAGCCAACCCCCAGGTGACACAGGTGTCTCAGGGCCGCTTGGGTTCATCTTTGTTCTCCGGTGGTTCTGCAGACTCCTCCCCGCGATTAGCGAGTTCAGAGCCCTTCCCTTCCCTTCCCTTCCCTTCCCTTCCCTTCCCTTCCCTTCCCTTCCCTTCCCTTCCCTTCCCTTCCCTTCCCTTCCCTTCCCTTCCCTTCCCTTCCTTCCCTTCCCTTCCCTTCCCTTCCCTTCCCTTCCCTTCCCTTCCCTTCCCTTCCCTTCCCTTCCCTTCCCTTCCCTTCCCTTCCCTTCCCTTCCCTGAAACTTCCCTGAAACTTCCCTGAAACTTCCCTTCCCTTCCCTTCCCTTCCCTTCCCTTCCCTTCCCTTCCCTTCCTTCCCTTCCCTTCCCTTCCCTTCCTTCCCTTCCCTTCCCTTCCCTTCCCTTCCCTTCCCTGAAACTTCCCTGAAACTTCCCTGAAACTTCCCTGAAACTTCCCTGAAACTTCCCTTCCTTCCCTTCCCTTCCCTTCCCTTCCCTTCCCTTCCCTTCCCTTCCCTTCCCTTCCCTTCCCTTCCCTTCCTTCCCTTCCCTTCCCTTCCCTTCCCTTCCCTTCCCTTCCCTTCCCTTCCCTTCCTTCCCTTCCCTTCCCTTCCCTTCCCTTCCCTTCCCCGTGCCTGATAAGGAACCTGAGCTGCCCCAGGGCATGGAGAGAGACACAAACCCTAAATTTTCCATGTTTTTCCTTGCCCCAGCAGCAGGGAGACGCCAGCAGGAGGTGGGAATTTCCGGAGGGGTGTTTGTTTGGATGTTCAGACAGGAAAAGGTGGGCAGGGATTGGGAATGGGATGCCCTGGAGGTGTCCCCAACCCTGGAGGTGTCCCAGGATGGTGACAAGGTGAGGATGGGTCACAGGTTGGACTTTGACACTCTTGGAGGACTTTCCCAACCTCTGGGATTCCAGGATTCTGTGAAATCCACCTTCCTGCCCTGTGCTCCGAAGGGTTAACTGCTTCCTGATAAATGGCACTCTCCTTAATAGCTGTTAGTTGTTTACCTGAGCTAATAAGATTAATGTCGCGCTGAATATGGAAGGAAAAAAAAAATTCCCAACACATGCTTTTAGATTTATATGCTAATCACCAGGAGCAGGAAATTAATGCTGAGGAGGCATGGCGGGAATGCTTTTGGCTGCTCCAGAAAACAGAAGAATTACCAAATTACCAAACTCCAGCATGACCTGAGAGGTTCCATCCCGTGGATCCCATGGAAGGGCTGGCATGGAATCAGCAGGAAAGCTCCTTTTCCAGCAGGATCAGCCTGGAAAATGTGTATTTTTAACTTGGAAAGGTCAGGTTCAGAGCCCAGGAGATCCCTCTATTGCTTGTGCTTTCCCAAGGTGTTTATTCAGCTTTAAAGTCTCTTCAGAAGGAGGAGGAAAGGAAGCCTCTGGTGTGCCTATCGCTTTCCCTGTTGATGTTTCTCTCTCCCCATTTGATATTTTAGATAAATAGGCATTATCTAATCTGAAGGAACTTTTTGGAAGGTCCAGAGAGTAATTTTTATTAGAGCCTAACAAGCTGCTATTTTAGAAATTTTATATATATATATATATGTAACTATGCTATGGAAAGGCGGGGTTTATATGAAGGCCATATAATAAAAAAAGCAAATTAAATTCCAAGCAAAATATATAGAAATAAGTCATGGAGAAATTTAGCTATGAACAACATAAATATTTTTCATGGTGTAGGATTTAATTAAAATCAAGTACTCTCAGTTGGCACAGAGGTGCTAAAACGTACTTGAGTTGCAACAACCGATGTGGACGATTTGTAAAATAAAATAATTTCCAAATAAACCCATTTTGGAAAGGCTGGCTCTCCCAGTGAAGGCAATGCCTGAGCTGCCTTGTGCAGTGCAGCAGGATAAATGGGGATTTGGGAAAGCTGGGATTTCATTCCCACCTGTGCCATTCCATAAGGGAAGAGCCTGCCCCAAGCAGTGCTCCCTATCCCTGCCTCCCCCCTTGCCGGTGCCCCAAATTTCCTCCCAATAACACATTCCAAGGGCAATGAGGAAGCTGAGAGGGAATTGCTCAGGCAGAGGAGTCATCACGGAGCTGGAATTTGCTGCTTAAATACTTTTTTTGACTGACATGCTCTCCCCTCTTTGGAGAGAGCTGGAGAAGAGGCAATGCTCATCTATGTTGCTTTCCTTCCTGGATGCAGGGAGGTTGGAGGAGAGAGCTGCCAGTTGAGGATCTCTGCTCTGAGGGAGCTGACCTGGCTAAAAATCAGCTTTTTGGGGGTGAACTGTGGGAGGGGGAGCAGGCAGAGAGAAGTTTAGTCTCAGTATTGTCTGGCTGGCTTGGTTACTGCCATGATCTCACTGCTTCTGGTTGTCAGACTGGACTAAAATCACGGAGATGATTTGCTGAGAATGAGAAAGCAAAGCCATTTCATTTTCTTTTTAAATTTAAAAATGTTACCTCTGTTTTCCTGCATTTTCCTGAACACCAGCAATTTAACCCAAACAACAACAAACAGAAACCTCTCTTGTATTAACTTTTCTCTTTTCCCCCCCATCCCTGTAATTTATGCATAATGTGTGCTCGAGGAAACTGGAGGGAAAGGAGAGTTTCACATTTATTTTGGCTTCTCTTCCCTTGTAACTGGGTTGCTTGGGCCAGAGGAATTGTTCCTCACAGGGGTGGGGGATGAGGACAAGCTCGGAGGATCCCAAAAAATGTTCACATCCCTTTCCTCCTTCCCCTCAGTAACAAACCACCTCACGGAGGCATTAATTACAACGGGTTGATGTCTATAACAAATCAGAGCTGACTCCCCGCTCGCCTATCTCAGAGGAATCTGCTAATTCCCTTTTTCTTTAGGAAAAATGAGAAAGCTTGGGCTTGGCAGTGACCGAAGGATTCCTCACCTGCGCGGCACCGCGGGTTTTGCTTGTGTTGGGGACGAAATTTAGCATTTTCGGGAGGATTTTGGCTCAACCAGGAGCTCTGGAAGGAGGCAGGGTGAGCACCACGAGCTCTCAGTGGCGTCAGGCAGCAGCAGCAGCAGCAGCAGCAGTGAGGGAAGTTTGTGCGTGGCGCCTGACAAGTAAAAATGCCCCGAATGCGCCGCGGTCATTTGTCTTCCTCGCGGCCCTAATTTGAATGAAAACAGGAGGACACAGGGTGGGAAAACTCGGCTTTTTTGGCAGGAATGTCTCGCGGAGGGAGCAGCAGGATGCTTTTCCAGGATGCATTTCCAGGATGCATTTCCAGAGGATGCTTTTCCAGAGGATGCTCTCCCAGCCCGCGTTATCCAAGCTCGGGATGCCGCACAGCATTCCCGATTTTCCCGCCCCTTCCGAGCTTTCCCCGTGGATTCCTGCATGGATTCCATGCTGTGCCAGAGGGACAAACCCTGCTCTGGTTGCTGCCTTGTCCCGAGCAGCCCCAGCCGGGCTCTGTCACCAGCGCTTGTCCCGGCCTTGGGGACAGCCGCTCGCAATGAATGAATGAATGAAGTGCCACCGGGCCAGCTCACTCAGTGGTGGCCCATTGTGCTGCCAGACGGGAGAGCTGGCCATGGGCTTGTCCCTTTGCAAGCCTTCTTAATTATCTTTCACATATTCCAGCTTGGAATGATATTTCAATCAAATTTCAATTCGTCTTTGTGAATATTCATGCGCTGGTTTGCTCGGATGCTGAGCCGGGGATGGGAGGGAAGAGGTGGGAAGAATGTGACAATTTTAGGTGTAAATATTAAGAGCTTGGATGGGGCAAAAAGAGAACTGGAAGCCACCTCTTCTCAAAGACGTGTTTTATGGTTAGTTTTTTCCTTCCTTCCTTTTCACTATTTTTAATGCAGCACAAAGCCAAGTGCAGCTCTTTGACCAGATTCAACAAGTGAAGGGCAGTGAAGATCTGTGGGGGAAAGATGTCAGATGACAAAAACATTCTTCTAATCAAAAATCAGCTGCTCTATTTCCCCCCTTTTCCCCCTTCACTTTTCTCCCTGTCTTCCAATATAGATCCTAATATTTTTCCCTGTGTTAAGGAAGCTGATAAGAGATTCCTTAAGGTCTTGGAAACTGCTTTGGGAAATCTCCTATTTTTTGGTGGCCAAGGGGAGATACCTGAGTGAGGCTGCAGCTTTTGCCTCTCGAATTCTGCCCAACCCTTCCTCTTCTCTCTCCCAGTTTCCCCATTAACCCAGGTGGTCCCTTCCCAGTCCTGACCATGGCAGTCCTGTTGTCTCCTCCCCAACAGATGCTAAATCCCCCCGGGATGGAAACTTGGCAGGTTTGTGGAGGTGGTGTCTGCAGACCAAGGCATTAATTCATCTCTCTAAAGGTGCTTTGTGCAACCAAACCCCTCCCGGGCCTCTAAGAGCAATGTTCAGGCTTTTAATATCAGGCTGCTGCGTCCCAGAGGAGCCTGGGGAAAATAGAAATACTTTTAAGAGTCAGGTTCTAGTTTAAAAAAAAAGCCAACACACCAACCCCAAAATAATTAAAAAGATGGATGCAGTCTGGTTTGGACCTTTTGTTTATTCAGCATTATTTAATTTCACAAATATTAAGTTTCCCTTTTCCATCATCAACACCCCTCCCACGGGATGCAAGTTGCCACCAATTCCATTCTTCTGAAGCCTCATTACTCTCACCAGTTGCTCGCTTTGACTTAAATTCCCAGAGCCTGGAACAAGTGTAAATATCCTTGGGAAGCCCATCCACACCCCAAATTTCGGTGGCAAACAAGAGCTGAGACACTCAGGAGGCTGTAAAAGGGGTTGGATATTGAGATAACTCCCTCTGAACCTCAGACTGAACGGTGTGCTGCAGCGGCACGGAGCAGGAATAGGAGAAATAGAAGAGAAGAGAAATAGAAGAGAATAGAAATAGGAGAATAAGAATAGGAGAATAGGAATAGGAGGGTAGAAATAGGAGAATAGAAAATTTTCCTTTTCCAGAGGAAAGCAGGGCAGGTGGGAGCTGGGCTCACTCCTCACTCGTGTTTGCAGTGATGAGGTTGTTGCTGTGAACACCAAGCCTGCTCCAAATTGCCCCCAAAAAATTCCCAGAACAAGTGGGTGGGGCAGGAGGATGTGGGGCACGAGGTGGTGATGGGAAGCACCACGGATAAAATGGGAATGGGGAAGGATGTGGGAAATCCTCACCCCGTGTTCCTGAAGGTGTTTCCCCAGGCTGAGAGCAGCACTGCTGCTTTCACTCCAGGTTTGTCCTCTTGGCCCTAAGAATATTTAGCTGAAAGCTGGGGGGAGGCACTAAACCAACAAACACACACAACTTGTTGGAATTCGTTGCTTTTTCCTTAGGTATCATAGTTATAAAAATACATTTATTGTTGACATTCATGTTCTGTGCCTTCTAAAGCCTCGAGCTGTAAAATAGGATGTGATTCCTAAGGAGACACTGCAGGTAACTCCAGGTTGGAGCATCAGGTGAACTTCAGCCAGATGGAGGTTGAGAGCTTTAAAGAAATCCAGCAAGGGGGGAAATTGGGACTGTCAGGAACCTGAGGCTGAGGAACACACACTTGGAAATACTTCCTGAACCTCGTGGTTTTACAAGAGGGTTTATAATGGTGGGAGGGTGATTTGGTATGAAAACTGCGTTTGACTCATGTGTTTGTGGTGAAACGAGCACAGCCACAAGAAATTCATTTATTTCATGTGTGGACATTAATCTGTGAGTGTTGGAAGTGGCATCCTTGTTGCTCCCTCTCCAAAGAGCAGCTCGTTGCTATTTAGATCAGCAACAGGAAAGAATAAACTCGTTAACACGTCAAAAATCTTGAGCTGGGGGAAAAACCTGACCTGTTCCTTTTGGTTTGGTGTGTGGCAAGGATGGGGCAGGATGGGCTGGAGGGAACAACCTGGAGCAGCCTGGGATGGCCTGGCAGTTGGGAATTCTCTCCTGGTTCCCAATAAAAGGTGTATAAAGCCAGCAAGACACCAAAATGTGTGTTTTCAGCTCACACATGTGGGCACAGGGAGAAAGCAGCCCCTCAGCAGTACAACTGCACCATGGGCTCACTGTGGGCTTTGTGGATATTCCCAGCCTGCAGAGGAAAAATGGGATTTCCTACCTGCTAATAGACAACGCAGATTTTTGTCGCATCTATTTTTTTATTATTATTATTATTTATTCCAAACCTTTGATACCCTGCGCCGCTCAGGCAAACGCTGCCCAAAAACAAAACAAGCAACGGGGGGAAAAGTGCCCTGATAGGGAACAAAAACATTTTTGTTGAGGCCTAATAGAAGTTTGAGCTTTGTCCTAAAGCTCTCCCCAGCCTGCAGTGCCTCCCGCTTATTGAATAAGTGAAACGAAGCCCTTGGCGGGAGCGAGCGAGTGTGGGACAAAGGGCAGCAGTGAAAAATGAACACAGTTTCCAAGTGCACAGAAACAGATGTGAATCTGCAGCGGGGAAAGGAGGAAGGGGAGCCCAGAGCAGCCACCCGAGCCTGGGCAGCGTTTAAAAACGCAAAATGTTCTGCTTGTGGCGATTCTGACGCCACACAGGGTTTGTTCTCCTCATCCTCTCCACTTCCAGGGTGTCGTAATCTGGATTTTGGGGAATAACTGAGGGGTTTTTGGGATTGGGCATCCGAAGGGTCAGGGAAGGGCCGGGGGATGGAGAAGGTGGGTGCTTATTAAGCCCTGCTAATGTTGGTGATGTATTGAGTGAAACATCATGAAAAATGAAAGCAAATCCTCCCCTAATCTTGACAGAACAAAAGGCTTTCAGTTAAAATAGAAAAATGCTATGGCGGCATATATCAAACATAACTTTTATATTAAATGTGCATGTGGTAGAATATGGATCACATTAGAAGAAATGTTGTTTGGCTTTTTTGTTTTTTTTCCTTTGCCTTCAACAAGCACCTAAAGCTCTTGCTTGGGAAACATTGGGACAGTGCGCTGCTTTCTCCTGGTAAAATTAGATTTTCTCGTGTTTTGTAATTGCGAGGGATTTGCCCATCTGCACTTGGAAGAGAAAAAATTTTGCTCATCAGTCATTAAGTACAAGGTTTACATGTCTGGCCTGAGTGAAAGTAGCTGGACTTCTCATTCATCTCCTCCTGACAGGATAAACCCATTGAAGCAGTTCTTCTTGCTTTTAAAAATCCCACCTTCTATAACCACTCCGTGGTATCAGATTTATCTGGTGGCTCCCCCTCTCAGAGCACAACTTCCCCAATTCTAATTACTGCAACCTTTTGTTCTAAGAATAATAAAATATAAGCCAGAGTTGGCACAGGAGCAAAGTGCCCCTTGCAAAAGTCAAGTGCTTGCAAAGAAAATAGAGCTTTTCCAGTCCCTCCTCACAGCTCGGTAGCAACAGCAGTTGTTTCCTTTAATGCATTTAATTTGTCACAACTGGAGAAAAAGTCTTTTAAAACACTTTCTCTCCTTAAAAATGAGTGTATTCCTCCAGCTCATCCCGCCCGGTGCTGCTGCCGTCATCTTGGCAGGGAGGAGAATTCATGTATTAGTTTAGGGCTCAAGCAACATAAACAAAACTCAAGTGGCTGGAGGGAAAAAAGGATCATTATGTGAGGGGGGAAAAAAAAAATTAAACATCTTGACTCAACAAATGCTCCAGCCCTGTCTTATACCAGACTGTCTGTGTGCCAAGTTACAAAAAAAGTCATCTGACTTTGGAGGGGAGAAAGGGAAATGGGGCTGTGTTTCCAATGTGCAGAAATGTAAGACAGGGAAAAAGTGGAAAGGATTTTTCTGAATATAATTTTTTTCAGCTCTTTTATTTTTTTTTTTTCCCTCCCTTCCCTTTTGTGTCTTTAAAATGGTTTCGCTTTAAATACAGTTGTGCCAAATGCAAATGAGTGTTGAAAGGGAAGTTTGAGTTCTGTAGGATGGTGGGGGAAATTAAACCCAAACTCAGGATTTCTCTGAGTGCCCAAGGAGAGATCATCACGAGCTGGGCTGCCTTCTAGAAAGGAACCATGACAGATTGGAAGGAAAAGATTTCTCTATCCATCTTGTTATGTCACCTCTTATAAATCAACGTATCTTAATTAATTACATTCTTTTCATACCGAGACTTTAAAATTGATGAGGGTGTGCCAGTGTGTATTTATTGCTCATTAGCTGCATGACTCTACAGAGTTTTCTCTGCTCCATTCCCACATGTTTCAGAAGTCTGCAGCTCACAGTGGACATCTCATTTTACTGGCTCTGGGGATAATTGTCTCCGTCACGGTGACTTAATCTAGCTGCCATCCTGCAGCAGACATGGGAGATGCAGAAAATTATTCTCTGTGTGTGTTGGTGTGTGCATTTTTACCTGTCACAGAAATATCTGTACCTTAATGGGCATTCTCAGGGACCTTGGATTAATTCCTCTTAGGGACAGCAGCGTGTTGGAGGTGGCAGATGTTGTGTTTTGGCTGATTTGTCTCATTTTTAAATTCAATATTAAGGCAGCAGTGAAGAGTTAATTCTGGGTTATACTTAGACAGCCCTGCAGTGCATGAGGTCACACATTAAATATTTGTCTCTCATCCTGAAGCACCAAAATTTCCTTAAAAAATGGAAATTAAACCAAAACGGGTCTTTAATTTAAATAATAATTTGACACAAGCTGCAGAGGTTGATTTGAGCCATAAAACGAGGCAGAGGGTGAAGGGAACCAACCTGGAATTGGTGCTGGTGGGAGTGGGACAGAACCAGGCAGAGCTTTGGGCTCATCCCGGGTTTTGGAGGAGCACAGCCATCCCAGAACCCAGAGGAAACGGTGAAGGGAAGGGGACAGCAGGGAGAGTTCCCCAAATTCCAGCAGCACAGGCAGAGAGCAGCCAGATGGAAAGTGTCAGGGCGAGCAAGGGCATTGCTGCTGCTGCTGCTGCTGGAAAATGGGAAAATGGGAAATGGGCAGGGCGAGGAATGAGGGAGAAGAGAGGGGGAAGAGGCGAGTGAAAGACGGATTGCACCGGAGAGAAGGAGAAGGAGTAGGAAAGGGGTGTGAGTGCAGCTGAGCTGAGCAGTGGGGAGCAAACTGGGCTGAAAAAATAGCAGAATTTGGTTTGAATTTGCCAATTTTTTGCCAAAGGGGACACTTCTGAGCATTTTCACCAAAATCCAGACAGATTTGATCTCCAAAACACCCAATGAATAGGGGAAATACTCGGGATGAAGGTGCAGGTCCAGGTTTCTCAATGTGGAGCTGCAGTTTAATCCTGGGTGTCCCTCAGGCTGTGACCAGCTGAGAACAGCCCCAGCTGGGCAGAGCAGTGGCCCTGGGGCAGCAAACCCCAATTCCTGCTGCAGGGAGAGCACTGGGGAGGCTTTTCCCATCCTGGCAGGATTTACCTGCAGTGATAGGGACCTTGGGGAAAATTCCCATTCTCACCAGTCCAGCTTCCCTTGCCACCCCATTTTCAGCTGCTTTGAGGTGAAGATTTTTAGGTAAAAACTGAGAAAACTTGGACAAAAATCCCTGCCAGGTGTGCCTGAGATTTTCTCTGTCTGCTTGGGGCTTAAAAATATTGGGGGACACAGGCAGCACCCCCTGGGTCACCTCAGTTCATGGCTGAGGAAGAGGAGGAGGAGGAGGGCAGCCTGGAGGGGACTGGGGTCACTCAGATCCCCAAAGCTGAGCCACTCAGCCTCTCCTCAGCTGGGAGATCTCCCCTGGTGCTGCTTTTGGGTGCTGAGAGATCCCTTCTGTCACAGCCCTGGGCTCTGGCAGCTCCCAGCTAGAATTTGTTTTGCCCAAACACCAAATTTCTGCACCAAGAGCCAGAAACAAGCTGATAGTGGAGAGCAAACATCTGCTCTTCAAGAGAGAAGAGGAGTTATCCCTAACTCAGCTTCTAATAATAATTATTTCTTGTTTTATTAATTGATGCTCAGCATTTTGTAAAACCTGCTAGCTCCAAATGAGTATTTTGCCAAGTGCTAAAGCATTTTTGTTTTCTGCTGATAAATACAAAAATGTGCTTTAAGAGTTTGTTTAGAAGAGCTTTTATTTCCTAATCTTTTTACTTTGAGTTGCTTTACCTGTGGTTTAAGACTCTGCTTAGCTTTGTCTGCATGAGGATATTAAATCTCCTTAAATCACTGGTGAAAATTCGGAATATGAATAAGCATTTTCAAGGTTGTGACCAGTTTTCTTAAGAAACAAATATTGGTAAGAGATGGTTTGTACCTACATTTATTATTTTTCTAGGATATGACTTCTTTTTGTTTGTGCTCCTGGAGTTTTGGGTACATCTTTGTATGCAGAATTCTCCCCTCAGCTCCCTGGCAGTTTCTTCAAATGATGTAAAAACAAAGACTAGAATAACAGTTGGGTTTGGGCAGATCCAGTACAACTCACACTTGGTTTGGTTACTTTGCTTTGACTCTGCTCCAGTGGAGCTCTGTCTGCTCTAGCAGCTTCTCCATGCTTTTATACTTTACCCAGACTTGCCTTGGTTTGCAACAGAAGACAATTGATGTATTCTGAGTGGAACTAGAAATATTTTCCATGCGTTATAACAGTGACTCTTCAGCTGCAGCGTGGGTCATGCAGATCCTGATGTGTTAAGGATGCCAAAATCTCCCTGCTGTCTGTAACATTATTCCTGAGGAGCAGAGAAATCAAGGTTTTTTCTTGCTTTCCTTTCTTTTTGCTTGTGATATGAAGGATGGCTGCTCATTCTCAGGGAAGATATCTGTGGTTTTTTAGGGAATCTCCCATCCATTTGGGATTCCTAAAGGCAGTTCCAGGGTCTGAGGGTGCTTGAGGGGCAGAGTTTTCACTTGATCTCTCATAACTGATGGTCAGGTTTTGCTCTCAGGGCTGAACAGGGTGATCCTGCTGTCTGGAAATAGCACTGAGCAGGGCAGTTCGGACCTTCTGCTGCAGGAGAAGGTGGGGATATTGAGAAGGGATGAATTCAGCCTGTCCACATCAAAACCAGTGATCCAAGCAGCCATGAGAAGATGTGAGCTGAGATGGAGATGTGTGGTTGAAGGGACAGGAGTTTGTTTTGCTGTCCTTAGGGCTGAGGCTGGGCTCAGATGTCCCCAGCAGTGGGAAGGCAGCTCTCTGCTTTGTCACCACCCTCTGACAGTGCTGGATCCATGACTGCTCCTTCCTGCATCCAGGAATCCCTCTGCCTTCCTCCCGAGGGGACAGGAGCCACCCATGGTGGTGGCCTTGTGGCTGAGCCAGCAGCCTGAGACCCCCAGGCTCTGCAGCCCCCAGCTTGGCACAGGCTGGGGGGAGGCTGGGGCACCCCTGGCACCCCAAGAGCAGTTCCCAGAATGGTTTGGGTAAGAAGGGACATGAAAGCTCACCCAGTTCCATGGGCAGGGACACCTTCCACTATCCCAGGTTGCTCCAAGCCCTGTCCAGCCTGGCCTTGGACACTTCCAGGGATCCAGGGGCAGCACAGCTTCTCTGGGCACACGATTCCTCACATGTCTCACACCCTCTGTGAAGGGTCCCTGCGCCTTTCACACTGCTTTCCCATCCTGGGAGTGGGATTGAAAAATCCTGAATTGTGTCCCTGTGGAACAAATGTCACCCGGTGGGGTTTGGGCATCCCTTGTCCCCACCCTGGCCCCTGCAGTGTGCAGGACAGCCCTGGGCTCTCACTCAGCTCTCACCGGGAATTCCTCCGGGATCAGGGAGTGAGGAAACCGGAGGAGCTCAGCTGGAGCCACAGGTTGGGCTGAGAGCATCCCGGGGCTGGGGGTGGGATGGGGATGGGGAGGGGGATGAGGATGAGGATGAGGATGAGGATGGGGAGATGAGGATGGGGATGAGGAGATGTGCATGAGGATGAGGAGGAGGAGGATGAGGATGAGTTAGAGGATAAGCATGAGCATGAGCATGAGGACGAGGACGAGGACGAGGATGAGGATGAGGATGAGGATGAGGATGAGGATGGGGATGGGGATGGGGATGAGGACGAGGATGAGGATGAGGATGAGGATGAGGATGAGGATGAGGATGAGGATGAGGATGAGGATGAGGACGAGGATGGGGATGGAGTCAGGCGCACCCCCGCCCGGGCTGTCCCGGGGAAGGTGACCCGGCGCTGCCGGCACGGTGTCACCGGGGGATGCCGCGGCTCTGCCCGCCGGTCCAGCCCTGCAGGAAGGCTCGAACAGGACTAACCCTGCGCTGTCCCGCGGAACCAAGTGCCGCCCGCGGGAGGCGCAGCGCCAGCGCCCGCGGCCGCCTAATTCACTAAGTGCTGGGTGCCCGCTTTGTTTGTGTGGAGCTCGCAGCCCTATTGATGTCAAGCAGGCTGTTAAAAAGCATAATGACATGGCATTAGAGACCCCGAGAGCAATTAACAGGCTGCTTAATTAGCAAAAGGAATTAGAATTTGAGTGGCTGATCTTTGCTTAAAGACTTGTAAAAAAGCTGGAGCAGTTATCTGATTATGCATTGATCGCACGGCTAACCCTGTCCTTGGGTAATTCTCGTCCCTCCATTGTGGGCTGTGAATATACAACTGTTTAAATATTCTGACCTGCCCCGGGAGCTGGAGGGGAGCAGCGCTCGGGGGTCCCAGCCTGGGCAGGGGGCTGAGGGTCAGCGAACGGGCTGGGAGCGCCGAGCGGCAGCAGGGATGTCCTGGCAGCCAGAAAAGTGTCCAAAAAAGAGCTGCGAAGGTGGGGAAGGGTCTGGAGGAGGGGCTGAGGGTATTCGGTGTGTTCGGCTGGAGAAGAACAGGCTGAGGGCAGAGCTCGGGGGGCTGCAGCACCTCACCGAGGGGAGCACTGCTCCGTGCTGTGCGACAGGGACAGGAGCAGGGAAGGGCTGGAGCTGCCCCAGGGGGGTAGCGTGGATATCAGGGAAAGATTCTTCCCCCAGAGGGTGTTTGGCACTGCCCAGGCTCCCCAGGGAATTGTGACATCCCCAAACCTGCCAGAGCTCCAGGAGCATTCCCAGCTGTCCCAGGGATGCACTGGAGCACTCCCAGCACTCCCAGGGATGCTCAGGGTGGGATTTTGGGATGTCTGCAGGGCCAGGAGCTGCACTGGATGATCCTGTGGCTCCTTCCAGCTCAGGACATTCCATATTCCCATGTGCCTGGGCAGTGGCCAGGCCAGGTGGCACCCGTGTGGCACTGCCACCAGGGCCACCCCTCAGCCCCGTGTGCCTGTGTCCCAGGGATCTGGGCAGGAGCAGGACCCCCTGCAGGGGAAGGGGCTGCTTTGGGATGAGGAGGAGAGGGACAGGATCAGTCCCAGTGGGTTTCTCCCAGGGCTGAGCCCCCAGCTGCACTCCCTGCTAGCTGCTGGCAGCCAGGGCAGCTCCCAGCCGTGGATTTTCACACCAACACACTCCCACTGCAGTGCTCGCTCTGCCTGCCGTGGGGTTTGAGTGGCTCCAAGCGTGTTCTGATCTTCTCCCTCCTCAAATAACTGTGGGATCGTGGCTGGGGTGGGAGCAGGAAGGGCTGGTGGGGAAGGGGAGAAGCGTGGCCATCCCAAAGTGTTTATTTTTGGCGCTCCGTGCAACGAAACAAACACATTGAAAGAAAAAAACAAAACCAAAAAAAAAACCCCCAAAAAACAAAAACCAAAAAAAAACCCCACAAAAAAACCACCACCAAAAACAGACCAGAGGAAAAAGCAAGTTATAAACCCTCCAAGAGCGTTTCAGGGGAAGGTCAGAGCCGATGCTCACAGAATTTCTGTGGATGTGACACCTGCCTGACCTTGCTGTGCTTTTGGCAGGTGCTTCCCTATTACTGCGAGGCACTGAGTTATTAAAAAATCCATTAACGCCTGTGTTTGAACTTGCCAGAAGTCCACCTTCCCCAAATTCTTTTTTTGCATGGTTTTGCTTTTATATTGTCTTTGCTGCACATAATTTTTGGCTTATTGGGAAGATATTATTTCCCCACCTCTCGACGCAGCAAATAAATAATTTTTAATGGATTTGTGAGAGTGAGGAGAGCGAATTAACCTTTCCAAGGCAGAGAATTCTGCTGGAGCCAGTCGAGTTTTCATTGTTTCACTTGCAGAAGTTTTGTTTGACCCGAGCCTGATTGTGTTTAGTTCCTGTCAATTTTCGTTTGGAAATGTTAGTTCTAAACATAACCACCCAGTCACTAAAAGGCCACCATTGTTTATTGTTTTCCTTTTAATAATCTTATTTTTTCCTGTCTTCTAGATGGCTGCAAAGAGAACAAAAATCAACCCCATGCCCCCAACTTAGTGCATAAAACATCTATAACAGGTTTTTTTTTTTCCTATGGATACTGTCTGGGAGTTGTGCTGTGGGATCCTCTTCCCCTGATCCAAGTTCTAGTGAGAGGCTGACGAGCTTTTAATGCTCTGAAATGAGTAAATTGTGATTTGGGTTACAGTAAATCTCTGCTTTCAGGGAAATTATTCTGCAGGGAAATATTTATTGCCTCGCTCGGCGTTAGTGTGAGAGAGATCAAATATGTGTTATATTTCATGTTGCGTTTGATGCCACGGATTTGACTGAAATATTGGAGGATATTGTCAGACTGAACTTAATCAGCTACTCCTTGGCTCACTGAGCCCTCAGATTCCCTTTTCCACACTTTTCCTGCTGAATGCAGAATTTTTTTGTTTGTTTGTTTGTTTGATTTTTTTGGAAATCTTTGCCTTCTTCTTTTTTCTCTTTGCCCTTCGAGGTGCAAGTCCCTAAAATAGCAAGAGGAGGGAAATGCCTGCCTGCACTCGAGTTTTTCATGTCAGGAGGCTGTGTGATGCAATTGCCAGGGAAATTTCAGAAATTTTCAGACATCAGCTCCATGTAGGCAGAGCTCTTCACTCATGATTTAATTGGGATTTCTTGTGTCTTCAGGGATCTGTCCAGACGGGCACCAGGCTGCTATCAGAGAAAAGCCTGTGTTGCATACAAGCATTTGCCTCATCTTTCTACTTTAATGACATATTTCTCCCAGAAAAAAAGCTGAATCTTTTCCAATAACTGCTAAAGTGTATTTGAAATAAAAAAAAAAAAAAAAATCTCATCCCTCCAGAGGCTTCCCTCGCTGATAAATGGACTATTATGCTGTGCAGCCAAAGGAGATATTCATATCTTCCCAAAATTGAAAGAACATATTAATAACTGATCTTGTGTCTTAAATAAATTCCACATTAAGTCGGATAAAACATATTTTTGAGGAGAGGAAATGACAAGCCCACATTTGATCCACATCATCGGCTGGATGAGTATGCAAAGTTATATGCTTGTGTTTCAACATTTGTGGGATGAAAAATGAGCTGCTCCAGGCTTGCTCTTGCTTAAATCCTGGGGAACCTTTGGCTTCCTCAAAGCCTTTACCCTGCAGATAACCAGGATTTCTGATGGAGCTTTTCCTGAAGGTTCTTTCTGGTCAGCAGGATGGGGTTTGGTTGTGAGAGGGAGAAGCAAACAGTGAGTGTCACCAGGGACTTCACACCTTTTCCTCCCGTGGTTGTATTTTATGGAATTATTCTGGGTTGTTTCAGGCATTTTAACAGAGTGTGGAAAAGTTCCAAATACTGATATTTGTATCTGGAGGAAAGGAAACATGAAAATATCAACGGATGGGTAAACCCCCTGATTCCACCTCATTCTGAACCCTCCCTGATCCCTTCCCCTTCAGAGCCTGCGAGGTCACAGCAGAGAATCCTTTCAACTGAACTGGTGATTTTTTTGAGGATAATTTCCTAGAACCAGTGAGATCAGCTCTCTGCAGAGGGGATGGACAGGCAGTGGTGCTGCTGCTCAGGTTCAGTGGCACAGGAAGGATGTGGATCTGTTGGGAAGAACCCAGAGGAGTCACCAGCATGGTCAGAGGGATGGAGCAGCTGTGCTGGGAGAAAAGGCTGGGAGAGTTGGGATTGTCCAGCCTGGGGAAGGTTTTGGGGTGGACTGATTGTGGCTTTCCAGTTCCTGAAGGAACCAAGAAAGATGGAGAGAGAAGATTTACAAGTGAGGTTGGTGGAACCCAGAGAAGCTGTGCTGCCCCTGGATCCCTGGCAGTGTCCAAGGCCAGGCTGGACAGGGCTTGGAGCAACCTGGGATAGTGGAAAGTGTCTCTGCCCATGACAATGGGATGAACTTTCAGTTCCCTTCCAACCCAAACCACTCCATGATTCTCTGATTCCCTGTGGTATTCATTTATTCAGGTGCTCTGTTGGCTTGTTGGCTCTTTTTAATAACTTTTGCCCACACACTTGGTGCTCTCTGGGGGAGCAGAGAGAAAAAGGGACTAAAATTCCAAACGGTGCAAGTTTTCTGGACAGGAGGGAGGGAATTTAAATTGAGTTGGTGGAGTCATACTGTTGTAGGTAATCTTGACCTAATTAGTCTAATGGAACATAGTGCAGCACTAAGCATCGGCGCTCAGATTTTTCAAGAAGCAAAGATTAAATTTAAAGAGATTAGGCAAACCTTTTTTTAATTTTTTTCTTTTTTTTTTTTTTTTTTGCCCCCCCCCCCTCTGCAAGACATTAGCCGTTCAAAAATGACAAAAATGTCCTTAAGCCTCTCTGAAGGAAGGGTGACCAAACAGGCTGCCTTTTGTTTGGGTCTGAAGCTCACTCGCGAGCCGGGGAGAGGTGGTGGCCGGTCACCGTGTGTGGGACCTGGGGACACGACTTATCCGGGGCCAGCAAAGCGAATCAGCCCCGGGAATTAGCAGGGGGATTAGGAGTTGGAGTTGCCAGTGCAGCAGGGAAAACACTGGCCACCCACCAGGCTTGGTGGAGAGAGGAGGAGAGGAGGTTGTGGAAGATTTCTGATTTCTCTAAACAAACGGGAGAAGCCACAGTGGTGTCCCCAGTGCTGGTGGGAAGAGCCTTGGTGACAGAGGCCACTTGGGCTTCTGTGTGGCCATGAAACCAATGGAAGCTCCTAAATCTTACCTTTGGTGGTTCTGAGAGCTTCAGACAGGCTGAGAGTGCTGAAACAAATGGAAGTTCCTAAATCTTACCTTTGGTGGTTCTGAGAGCTTCAGACAGGCTGAGAGTGCTGAGGATGTTCAGCACGGAGGAGAAAAGGCTGCAGGGAGAACTTATTGCAGCTTTCCAGTACCTGGAATGGCTTAAAAATCCAGCAGAGGGACTTTTTACATGGGGAGATTGTGACAGGACAAGGAGCAATGGGTTCAGTGGGTGGTTTGAGGGTTGGGATTGAACAGCATCACTGTCTGGGGATCACTGCTAATTAGAGGGGTCATTTACTGATGAGAATCAGGTATTTCCATCTCACCTTCAGTTCCCCCAACGAGGTGAGGCACACACCAGCTGTTTTTCAAATTTCACAGCTGTTTTTTAAACAGTGCATTTCTTTTTCAAATAATTTGAATTTATTTTTCAAATTTCAGCAGAAGCAATAAGACAGAAAACAGCTACCTGAACCTTCCTTTTTCCTGTTGGTTAAAAATAATCTTGATTCCCTTTTCCCCAAAATCAGAACCTCAGAGAAATACCTCCAAGCATTTTACCTCTCACTGCTCTGTCCCTGCTGATGATATTCAGACCCTGGCAATCAGAAAATGCAGCAGCCCTTGCTGCAAACTTAGTTCTCTGCTCATTCCCTTCTCTGCTTTGTTTTCCATGATTTGAAATTTCAACCAATTAGAGAGATCTGAATTCTAGGAATCGTTGCACGCAATAAAAAATCTCAGGTATACTTTACAGCCATTCCTTATCGCAAAGGGATCCCTTGCAAAAATATTGACTGTTTTCTGCTTTGCATCTGGGAGATGAGGTCTGCCATCATCTCCCAGAAATATAAATGGGAGTGGAGTGGAGGCACTCGGTGTGAGGCTGTGCTGTCCAGAGAAAGGAGAGCTGCTCTGCCAGAGATAAATCCCCTGGGAGATGTTTGTTGCTGTGAGGTGTTGATTTGAAGGTCAGGGTTATGGCATGGGGAGAACACCCTGCCCAACAAACCTGGGCTCACTGCTGCTGCCAGAGCTGTCACTGGTCCCCAGGAGCTCATTATTCAGGCAGATAGTCTGGGAGGCTTTTATAAATGGTTTTGAACTTGTTTTAATCTCCACATTTTGTGGGTTTTGGTTCGTTTTTCTGCACAGCTTTGTGCCTCCAGGTTCTGTTGGGCCACAAGCAAAGCAAGAGTGTCTCAGTTAGCACAGAAAGTGTTGTTAGCTGTTAAAAACCTGGTGAGAAACCCTCTTGACGCAGCAGATTTTGCGGGACTTGGAAGGATTTTAGTTATCCCAGGTTGTTTTAAGGCTCAGTCTTTTAGGTGGGAAGGTTGTGAGACCCTCAGCAGTCCCACAGCTGAAGCCTCACCTGAGCCTGTTCTGTCCCCAAAATTTATCAGTGCAAAAGAATAAGGAGTACTCACAGCATCTTTATGAAGTCCTAATTCTATCAGTAGAGTTTTTTTTGTTATTAACAACAAGGAGCACTCACAGCATCTTTTAGCAACCCTAAATCTATCATTATTCTATCATCCTATCATTCTGTTACTCATTATCACTCTATCGATCAGCAACCCTAATTCTATCATTATCCTATCATTCTATTATTCATTATCATTCTATCAATTAGCAACCCTAATTCTATCATTCTATTATTCATTATCATTCTATCAATTAGCAACCCTAATTCTATCAGCAGGAGATTGGGTTTTTTTTGTTATTACCAACCCCCTTGACTCTGAAGCCTCAGCTGAAACCCTTCTTGACCTTTCCAAGTGGATCGGCGAGACACCAGCCATGTGAGGTGGGTCATATGGAACAGCTTTAGATACAAACTCATATCATCCCAGCAGAGGAATGCAAAGTCCCTCCCGATCCCTTCCACAAAGCTGCATCATGTGTGTGAGATAAACCCGAGGGACACCAGGGGCTGCCAGACAGCCCAGAGGACAATAACTTTGCTATCTCAAAGCAAACAGGCGGCGCTGCCTGGAGATTTCCCTCTTAAAGGTGTAGCAGCTTCTCCCTGGCTGCTGGGAATTGCTGGGTGAGGGTGGCAGGAAGGTGAAGGAACAGGGATTTATTGCTGGTTGGGGTCTGTGGTGGTTTGGCAAAATGGATAATCGTGAGTGTGAGGTGCCTTTGGGATGCTGTGCCTGATTTTGAGATTCTGGAAGAAATTAATTCAATGCTTTTTCTGAACCCCAGAGCGTCCTGAGAGAAGCTCCCACTAGGTTTTGTTTTATGCAGCAAATCTACCAGGGTGACAGAGAGCTTGGAGGTGAATTTTCTCCTGTGCTGGAATGTAACCTCTCATGAAGGAGAGGTTAGGGGAGAGGTGTCCTGGGCTGAGAAATGCATCTTACAGGCCTAAGGGAAACACATCTTACAGCCCAAAAAGAAATACATCCTATGGGTCTGAGAGAAATACATCTTACAGGCCTAAGGGAAACACATCTTACAGACCCAAGGAAAACACATCTTACAGGCTTAGGGAGTATAAACCAGTGCAAACTGCTCAGGTGTGGTGTGGAGCAGAGAGGACACAGTGAAAGCTGGGAAAGTTAAAAAGTTCCACCCAGCTCAGTGCTCCAGGAAGGGATGAGGATCCTCAGGATGTCCTCAAAACATGTTTTGGGATGTGCTGCCTGTGGAACTCCTCTGCACAAACCCCTGTTTGTTAGGGTCTCACATGAGGGATGAGGCATCTCTTGTCTGTCTGTCATCATCTTGTCTGTTTTGGTGACATTGAGTAAAGATCCTTTGGATTTCAGAAAATCAGCTGGGGAAGTACAGCTATTATTTATCATTTTAATAGATCTGTGCCCAGTCTGTTAACAAGAAGAGCATCTTTAAACCTTTAGGCAATAGTTGGGGACAATTTCCTGCTGTCTCATTTAGTGCAGGAGGAGCTGCTCCAGCAGCAAAGGTTGACAGGCTGCAGGCCCTGGTGATTAAGACATTTTCCCCCAGTGAACAAAGGAAATGACATCTTGCCTCGGGAAGGGGAGGAGGAGCTACACAACAGAAGACCATTGTGGTCACCTCGTGCTGCTCCTGTTGGTGGAACCCACAGATCAGAGGACAGAGATAGTGCTGAAGGCTTTGCCAGAGGCACAGCCTGAGGAAAACCCACTCTTCAGCATTTTAATTGACACTGTGACTGCTCAAGCACTTCCCTGCTCAGCCTCAAGGTCCCTTATGGACTGTCCTCTACATTTCCCATGGGTTTTTAAAGAGAGAATAGATGTCCAACACCAGTGGTGCATCCAAAAGCCCAAACTGTGATGCCCAAATGCCATTTAGGCATTGAATACCAGCTGGAGTTTCCTGGAGATGTGGTTAGGGCCTGGGGGTGGAGTTCTGCTGGAAACCACCAAGGCACAGCCCTTGGGCAGCTGGGATCCTGTTGGGAATTCTGAACTCTGTGACCTTCTTACTGGGGAAAGGGAGGAAAAAGTGAACTTCAGGCTTGAGAGACAATCCTTTGCAAGTTTAGTTTGAATCATAGAAGGTTTGGGTTGGAAGGAGACCTTAAGGATCATCTCATTCCACCCCTTGCCATGGCCAGGGACACCTTCCACTGTCCCAGGCTGCTCCAAGCCCTGTCCAGCCTGGCCTTGGACACTGCCAGGGATCCAGGGGCAGCCACAGCTTCTCTGGGCACCCTGTGCCAGGGGCTCCCCACCCTCACAGAGAACTATTTCTTCACAATATCCAACCTAAACTTCCTCTTTTTCAGTCTGAACCCATTCCTCCTTGTTGTTTCGTTCCACCTCCTGATGCAAAACCCCTTTTCCCTCCCTGTATTCCCTTCAGACCCTGGGAGATACTGTGAGGTTTCCACACAACCTCCTCTTCTCCAGGCTGAACATTCCCAGCTCTCCCAGCCTGGCTCCATAGGGAAGATGCTCCAACCCCTTGGCAACTCATGATCTCCTCAGGATTTGCTCCAGCAGCTCCCTGTCCTGAGCTGGGGGCACCAGAGCTGTTTGCAGCATTCCAGGTGGGATCTCAGGGGAGCAGAGCAGAGAGAATCCTCTCCCCTGCCTCCCTGAGAGGTGTCAGGTGCTCCAGCAGCCTCATTCTTCATTCCCTCATTTCCGAGCTCTTTTCCTTCCGAGTGCTTTTGCCTCAGGACTCCCCAGCTCTGACCTCCAGCACCAACATCAGACCTTTAATTATGTCTGCCAGACAAATGTGTCACCTTCAGCTGATTTTAGTGGTGTCTGGGCCACCCTGGGCCAGGGATCTGGGAGGCTCAGGGCTGACAGTGCCCTGGGCACAGAGCATTTTAAGCTGCTCCCTGTCTAATCACCCCTGCCAAGGTGGTGCTTTGCTCTTAAATTAATCAGCAGGGCTTGTATTTTAGAAACAATGATACCTGTATTTTTTTTTTTTTCTCCCTGAGATTACAGAGCTCTGTCTCAGTGTTCTGTGGTAAGCTGGATTCTGCTGTTTATCTGATTTGTGGGATTTTAATAAGTTTGGCCTGAGCAGAAGTAAACACGTGCTTGACCTTGAGCAGAGCAGAAGAGGAGCTAAAGCCCCCGTTGGTGTTGCTGACAAAGCAAACGGCTCAAACATGGAAATCAAAAATTCTATTTTCCTCCAGTATTTATCCTGCTTTTAGTTAGAAGAAAAATACAGCTCGGGCTACATCTGCACCAATCCTCAGATTATTAATATTCCTATTAAAGAGCAATGAGGATAAAGAGCAAATGGGAAAGAATAGGAATTTCCTTTGCTTGCTGGCACTACAGCATAAAACATTATTAAGATGATTTGTTAAATAATAGAAAGGGTTTTTCATTTCCTAATTTTCCAGCTGCAGCTGAAGCTATCTCCCGGCAACCTGCTTCTCATTCCTTAATATTTAGACTTATGGACCAATTTGAGAGTATTTTCTTTCCTGCTATGATTAATGCTCCTGTGAAACAATGTCATCACCAGCCATCCACCTACCCTGTCAGCCTGGCATCAGCCTGGCTGTGCTCTGCTGTAATTTATGGCTCCAGCCAGTAATTTGCAAATCTAATGCTGGGGAGGCTATGAGGATGTGAAATTTGAATGCTTTTCCCCTGATTTGGTAAATATCTCCCCCATTAGCGAAACAAATGGCGCAGGGATCAGACATCATCTCCAAGGCTCGATAAATATTTTATCAGCCATAATGGAAATTGTCAGATTGATCTAATTGTACAATACGTTATCAACAAGATATCAAAGTTGGACATGGCCTCTGCCCTTGTCTATCATTTGCAGGCTTTTGTCTTCGATTGCCTCTTCCTGGGAGGAAAGTAGGGAAGTGCAGAGTTCATTGCAAAGTAGGGTGAATAACAGAGCCGCTGAATATCCATTTAGAAGATAAATTCTGGAGAAATAATTAACTCTCCCCTGCTTGACTGTAAAGCAGGACTGCAGAGGGTTCATGTAAATCTCCCGAATGGGAAGTGGGATTTTTATGTTGAACCCATAGCCATTGATCTCGTACATAAAGGGAAATTATCCATCACGGATACTGCTTTTGGGGGAACATTCATGGCTTTGTTCCTTTAGGAGGAGGCTGAATGGATTAAAAAAAAAAATTTAGTTCTCTGGCAGCAGTTGGGGGGGGGGGGGGATGATTTAATTAATTTATTTTTAAAAATGTAGGAGTGAAATGGCCTGACTTTAGCTAAAATTAAATGGAATTATTACTCTGCTTGAGTTCGATGCAAAAGGTGAATCACAGGAAATACAGAGTTGTAAATAATCAAAGATTTATTTGGATGCCTGATTTTAACAAGATAAAAGTAGAAGACTTTGCTATGTAAATATCCAATTTTGTAGAGTTGCCTATATGGACGCTTGATTTAACAGAGCTATTTTTTTGATATTTTGGGGATTTTTTTACTGGGAGGAATTCCCATCCACCAATAGAGAAAAATCCACTTCCATCAAAATGCCAGGATCAATTTCTCATCCCAGAATTCCCTGAAAAGTAAAAAGGGGAGAAGGATCCTCAGCCTGGGGGAGTGACAGAAGGAGCACTGGGATGTTCTCAGTCCCTGCTCCCTGCAGGCAGCTGAGATCCTGAGGGGCTTGGAGGAAACTGCTCTGTGATGGAGCAAATTCCTGACATTTCTCAAGGTGGAAAGTCTTGCCATCTTTTCTTTCAGAAAGCACTCAGTTTGCAGCCAGCCTGATAATATTTCATGGCTTGGGACACAGGAAAGGACCAGGGCTGTGCCCAGAGCGTGTCACTGCTCAACCACTCCGTAGCTTTTCTGTTTATATTAATTTTCCCCCCAATTATCCGTTGTCTAGGAGCCACAGGATGCTCTTCTGGATCAGTTTTTCTCTGTTCTTCAGGCTGTTTATTGCTAAAAATGAAGATGTCATTCCTTCATATTCTTTGGGTCTCAAAATACCTAAATCTGTCCCATTCTGGGTAAGCAGCTAAAGGATGCCAGTGGCCTTTCCAGAGTTGGGAATATTCAATATATTCTCGGATGCAGCCCCTGGTTATGTTTTTCATTACATCTCAGAGGCTTAAAGAGAAGGCCCACACTTGCTGGTTTTGGTTTCCTGTCATTTTGAATAAAAAACAAGGGGGGAGAATGTGGTATCTTAATAGGAACCTTGAGTGAAAGTAGCTTTAGGTAGCAGTGCCTTTGAGGAAGTGCTTCAAGTCGGAGCTAACAAGCTGCAAACATCCTGGAATTTGTTTTTTTTGCTGTGAAGTTGGTTGGGTGTTTTAGGCAACATTTGGCATGGCAAATGGGGACCAGAGGAACACGGCAGCGTGTGTGGAATTAGAGTCCAGTTCAGCATGTTAATAACTGAGCACAAGCAAGATCACAATGTTCATTAACTCGGGGAAGGGGGAAAAGGGGCTGTTTTAACAAAATGCAGCACACAGGCAACCCAGAGCAAGGGGCTTCAAGGCAGCCCTGTAGCCTCGGGGTGGCTGAATCAAGAGAGGTTTTTAAACCTAAGCCATATGCTTGTTCTGTCTTTCAAATGTCCTTTGAAAGTCCACGTTCAGCTCTCCAGCCCTGCTCCCCTTGTCCTGCCAGCATGGGAGTTGTTTGGTATGGTTTGCTCCAAAGGACTTCTGGAGATGATTTTTTTTTTTTAATTTTTTTTTCCCCAAACAGGATCTGAGCCCGATGGAGTGATAGCTGCACAGATAGCATCGAGATCCTGCCGTTATTCCAAATGTTTTAAAAGAGTGGGTTTGGATGGCTTTAGGCTCTGTTCTGCAGCAGCATAGGAAGAAGTGGGTGTAATTCAATTTTTGCTGAAGAAGTGGCATGGCTCAGGATTTGCACACAGGCTCATTTTTGGAGCAATGTTTCCCTAGGTCTTTTCTCAGCACTGTAGAAAAAAGAAATCAGTGGCCACCTTGCTTGGTAATGCAGGTGAATGGGAAGTGTTTTTTTGTGAATTATTAATTCCTGTGAAAATTCATTGACTAAATACCAAACCCATGTAGTGCAGGGCCTCATAAAGAGAGATTTTATTTGGCATTACAGCTTTGGATAGTCTTTTAGGGAAGCTCAGCCAGGAGCCAAGTTCTTCCATGGCCTTAAGGGCAGCCAGGGAGTGAGGAGGGCCAAGGTGAAGGTGATGAAGTGTCTGATGCTGGCCTTGGGCAGAGCCTGGGGCAGAATGACCTGAGCATGGGTCAGGATATCCTGAGCTCAGGGCAGTTTGGATCCTGTGGTTCTGAGTCTGGTCATTCCTTTCACCTCCACCACTCGTGGTAGAGGAGTAGCTGAGAATTATCCTCTCTTCCCTGTCCTCCCCTCTCCCAGTGTCATCTTCCACGAAGGTCCACATTTGTGATTTTGTGGTGGAGGGAAGGTTTGAGCCATAAAATCCCAATTCTGGGTCCTTTTTTGGCCTGGCTCAGGGCTGACTCATTCCCAGCCTCCTGCCCTCTGCCCTCTGTGTTCTCTGGAGCATCCCAGGAGCTCTGCAGGGTTTTGCCTCTCTCTGCACACACACATCCCTGAACGATCCAGGTGGGTGTCAGCAAGCCTAAGTGCAGCACCAGCGACCAGCTTTGGTGAGATATCACCTCCCAGGTTCATGCAATCCCTCTCCTTCCATCCCATGCACACTCCCAAATCAGCAGACCTAAGATTTTTATCTGTAATGGCTTCTGGTGAGAGGAAAAAAAAACCCAGTTGTTCTTAAACATTCATTTTCTAGGCCAACAATAACCCTGGCCTAGACGAATAACTCCCTCCTAGTTCCTACAGAGAGAAGTGTTAGACTACACAGACAGTGAGGTCATTCATAGTCACTATTGTTTCTTGATAACCCAATTAAGAAAGTGCAATTTATCTCGCCTGTTTCCATTTAATTATCTAATTTGTCTGCCCAGCCGGGGTAGTTATCTCCCCTGCACTCTGGGGTTGCTCTCCTGCCTCAGCCATGCTCCCCAGGTGCTGCTCATTCCTTTGACCTACAGCCAGGGACAGCTATAAATCAGGGGGTGGAAAGAGCCATCACATCCCTCTGCCTCCCCTTAGCATTGCTGGGGGGAGGAATGGCTGAGCTGGAGGGAGAGGCACAGGGATATTGCCCTCCTGCTAGTCTGAGAGCAAACTTTAATGAAGGTATTTTATGGACTTCTGCTTAGGATGGATTGGGAAAAAAGTGTTGGTGTGTAGGGGAGGGATTTGTCAGGGTGGGTGTTCACAGCAAAGGGGTGAAGCCACGATGTTCATATCCAGTGGAGGAGTTATTAATACCTGTAATGCTGCTGTTAACAGGCTCTGATGAATGTGAGTGGGAATATTGTCTTCCCTGAGGTTAGCTCTGCTGCCAGCTTCACTCTGGATCAGGACAACCCCAGGGATCAACCCAGGCTGGGTGGGACAGCACTTGGGGGTGCTGGTGGGTCAGAGTGTGGAAATTCTGAGCCCAGAAACCCCCTGAGCCCTGGGCTGACCCCACAGCCCTGATCCCATAGCCTGGGATCCAGCAGGAATGGGGGATTCTGCCCCTCTGCCCTGCTCAGGTGAGACCTCACCTGCAGAGCTGCCCCAGCCCAGGAAACTGCTGGAATGGATCCAGAGGGATGGAAGAACTGGGATTGTTCATCCTGGAGAATTTCAGAGCATTTCATTCCCTGCCAGGCCCACCCACCAACACTGTGTTAGACACACGGCAAACCCTTATCAGAGACAGAACCTGTGCAGAGATTTGTGTTCTGGGTGGAGACCTAGAGGCCAGAAAGCTTCTTTTGGGGGCTTAATGTAGTGAAAACGAGCCACCTGAAAAACGCTGCTGGGTAGGGATTAGAGCACATTTCAGTTTTTCCCTGTCCTGTGGCTGTGTAAGTCCAGCAGCAGTGACCTCGAGTACTTTCAGTTCTGATTTTCAGCAGCCAGGGCTATCCACCCTTCCGAAGGCGCTGGGCGTTGTGTGTTTTCAGTTTTGTTCTGGGCTTGTTTGAGCTGCTGCCCTTTCTCAAGAGGTGTGTTCTGAGCTACTTGAGGTTAAGCATGAACTGGGCTGTCTGCTGATAGCTCAGGGATTGTGTTTGCTTTGCTCCAGCGCTGTGCAGTCCAAGCAGGTGGACAAATACCTCAGCAGGGTTTGGCTCTGTTTGTGCTGTGCTGTGTGTGGGTTTCTTCCTCTCTCCTCTCCACCCCTTTAGCCCCGGAGCTGAGGAGCTCTTGCACTTGCAGGGGTGCAGGTTGGGTCTTGCTGAATCACGTTTAGAGAGGAGTTTAGCAGTGCAATCAGAAACTTGGCATTCTGCAGGGGTTTCCAGCAAGTCACGGGGAGCTTTGGCTCGTGAGCTGGCCGAGGGAGTGAGGAGCAGGTATTTGAATTTATCCCTCACATCAACAAGTGAGGCTCTCCTGCCATGTTTGCAGAGTGTCATGATTCACTGGAAGTCTGTGATTTCGTGTAATCTGCTCTCTCCTGTGGACAGGGATTATCAGATCCCGTGGCTCGAGCAGCCTGGTGGGAAATGCCTTTGGAGAAGTTCCTGAATGTGCTGATTTTGTGTTGTGAATCCTCAAATCCTTGGGCATTTTGTTAAGGAAAGGTTATAATGCACTGATAACCTGTGGCATCCATACCTGGTGAGTCCCCCAGGGGGGACTGGTGGAAGCTGATGCAGGGCTGTGTGTGCCCAGGGGTTGTGCAAATACTGGGATGATTCACACCCAATGTACACAGAGAAGGAGGGAATGCCCATGGGATGGCAGGCTGGGTGTTGTGTCCTGTCAGCACCACGGCCAGAATTCCCAGGGGATGAAGTTCTCTGCTCTTCTGTGATGGTTTCTGTTAGAAGGATGCTGTTAGTAATTCAGTTTTATTCCACAATGGATGCTGTGTGTCTCAAAGTTCCTCTACCTATTTCTCTTTTCCAAGAAAAATTTTAGCTACTTTAGTGTAGAATGCAAAGAATCAAAAGCAAGACAAAGCACAGCAGTGGAAATCACTCCACCAACAACTGAGATGCTTATTCCCATATGAAAAGCAGGCTTAGGTGATTTGATCCCAACACGCATTTTGTCCAGCAGGATAAAACCTTCTCCTTGGGTTCACAATCCCTTGCAGTTGGTGGCAGAAATCCTGAATTTGCCTGGCATGTGGCAGAGTAGAAGGAGAGTCACACACCTTCTAGTCCTTGGGATTTGCTTCATCATTCCATCCCTTCAGGGTGATATTTCCTGGACCTTTTAATGGATGGATGGATACATGGATGAATGGATGGAAAGTGATGAAATCCAAGTCTCTTCCCATAGGCAGAAGTACTTCTGCCACCAAAATCAGGTGCCCTAATGTCTGATGTGCCACTCCATTGAGAGTTGTGACCTCCAGCTGTCCTGGGATTCAGGCTGCCCAAAAAATTTTTAGGTTTGGTGTGTATGTGAGGGGAAACCCCTGAAGGTTCTCTTTGTACCTACAGTTTGATTTGGTGCTTTGCAGCAAAATCTGTTCAGTGAGAAAAATGTTTGTAAATCCTGGAAGCTTCACTTGTTTCTCCAGAATGATGATTTCTAGATCAAATATTCATTCTGTGAAAATGAATTTCCTTCTGTTATCCTCTGGCTTGAAAAGGTCCAGCCCAGGCACTGTTTTGTGGTGATGTCTGCAGTGACCCAGCCCAGGTTCCTGCAGGGAGTTTTTGGAAGGTGGAGCTCTGTATTTTGGCAGCACTTTTGCCATGGGCTTTGCCATGGAAGAAACCTCAATAAAGCCAAAAGGTGATGACATCCAGCAGATTCCACGCAGTGTTTGGGCAAATATTAATTCCTAGAGCCCAAGAGCAGCGTTTTGGGGCTTGCTGGCTGTGCAGAAGTTACTGTCTGACCCTCCACGAGCATCTTATTTAATCCTTCTCCCCCTGCTCTCCCTCCCTCATTGTTCTGGGGAACCACAGGGGTGAAATCTGCCTCCTCTCTCATGGCAGAAAGCCTGGGAAGGATCCTGAGCTCGTTTCCATTATGATAAAAGACAAAACAACTAAATTAAATTGGAAGCAATCTCTGCATTACACAAGTCTGCATACTCCAAAATTCTCAAAACAAAAGAGGTGCAGGGGAAGCCAATCACTATCGGAAAGGAGGAAAAAAGTGTCTCTGGACTAAAACTTTCACTATTCCTTAACTCAGAACTGAAATATTTTAACTCCTCCGCAACCGGAGCCCTTGAAGCCGTGGAGACAGCAAAACTGGGGAAAGTGGGAAATGTGGATATTCCCTGGATTTCGAGCTGATAGGGAATGACATCAGCGCGGAGCAGATCTGCCCCCAGTTGCTGTCAGAGCTGGTTGTCTGGAGCTGCAGTTTGCAGATGTTCACAGGGAGATGTGGTCGCCAGCCAGAGGGAAAACGCGACTTGGCAGGGGAAGGATGCCGAGGAAATCCAAACTGTCTTCCAGCACTCGGGTTCTTTATTCCCTTTGAAAAAAAAAAAAAAGGAAAAAAAGAAAAAAAAATAGTTGAAACTTTGAAAGACTAGACTATTATTTGTTATGGTTAAATTGGCCACCGACCCACTGGCATGGAACACAAGCTTTTGCATGAAGTTGTTGCTAGATTTTATTTCCTTGGAAATGGGGGAATGGAAAAGTTCACTGCTCAGGTATCTTGCCTCATCCAATTTAATTATTTTAAGCAAAAAGGAGAAAAAAAAAAAAAAAAGGTGGTGGGGGGGAGGGAATTCCTTGGAGCTCAAGTCACAATGTTATTATCAATTCAAATTCAGCTTTTCTGTCCCTTCGCTCTGGATGGAACCTGATCTCATGAAACAGAGCTGCTCTACCTGCTGCTCTGTGTGCTCAGTGCACTGAAAACTGCTCCTAATGTGTTCAACCTTCCTTAATCCGCATCAGAAATGAATGGAATAAACTTGCATTTGGATTATTTTGCATTTAAATAATAAATATTATTTGCGTAAGGGAACTTCCAGCCTTTATAGAGACCAGAGCTGGTCTTTGCTACCTACTGGTGAGTTAAATTTTGAAAGGGACACAGGAATATCAGGTCACACGATACCCTAAACACATTGTTGGGAAAACCTCTGCCAAGGTGACATCTGTGATCTCTGAGGAGCTCAGGCACAGGGCAAGCTCTGTGGGATTCACTGCCTGGATGGGATATTCCCAGGAAATGCGCTCAGCACTTTGCAGGATCATTCCTGCCCTGTGGAATTCCTGACAAGGATCAGGACAAGGACTGGTGTGTGCCCATATTGAGCTCAGTGTTCCCACTTTGCATCAAAGGCTTTAAAATGTAAATTTAAATGTAAAATTTAGAAAAAGCCCAGACAGATCCATGGCCCTCTCTCCATCCCCTTGGCCAAACCACATCTCCAGGGCTTGGTTTTTAAGGGTTTTGTTTCTCATCTGTGTTTTTCTGTCTGTTGAGGTCTAAAGTTTCCTCAGCACGAATTTTGTGCAGTTTTTGTCTCTCTGGTACAAGAGGGGTTTGCTCTGAGCAGTAGCCTCTATAAATGACATTACTGCACTCACAAATGTAGCTGGAATTGGGCTGGGAGCACACAAAACCCCACAATGGAGATCCAAATAAGTGCAAAATGCCCAGAAATTTCATGAGCCTGAAGTTCACAGCTCTGGATTTTCCTCCCTGGTTGCAGCTGCCAACTTCACCAAAACCCAGCAGGGTGTGGGGAGTGTGGCTGCCCCTTGTCAGTGACACCAGCAAAGGTGTGCAGAAAAATACAGAATTTCGAGTTTGAGGTAGAAATTCGCCTTTCTGGCTTCTCAAGAACCATTCTTCTTGCAGGGATTTATTCAGTGATGAGAGCAGCATTGTGTTGAATAGACCTGGAGTTCTCCAGGATGGGATCAGCAGTGAGTGGTGCTGGGATTACAGACTGGATTGAGCAAAAACATTGTTGTTCCTGTAGAATTTCCCATTTGAGATGACTGTGATAAAAAAAACTATCCCCGCAGAAGTGACGTCATCCCATCAAAGTTTGTGATGAGCATGCAATTGGCCTTTTTAAAAAAAAAAAAAAAAGGGAGAAATATTAGAAATATTTACGCTGGGGGAGAAAAACTCTTGTTTTCTAGAAGGATTTCAAGCAGAGGGTGGGAATTGCAGCCTTGCTGGTGGACTCTGAGGTCACCTGGCTGTGCCTCCCTCGTGACTGATAAGGCTGAGCTCTGTTTTGCTAACACTCCTTGGTGGCACAGCTGGGACAAAGGAGGGGCTTTCTCCTCTTTCACACAGGCTCCCCCCAGGTGAGGCCACGGGGCTGTTCCTCAGTTGACCCACATTGACCTTCTAATCACTGACAAATTGTCCTCTGCTCTATTCCACAGCTTCAATCTGCACTGGCATTAAACACACTAATTTCTGCTTTATTAGGGCAATAATGATCCTTCTCAATGACTGCAGGAAGTATTGGAAGTATATGGAAGCATTTTTATGCTTTTTTCCATAAATTTTAGTATCTTGCAGTAGCTCCTGTGGCAGTTTTTCAGACACTGCTGGCACAGACACTGTGGGCTTCCAGGTGTTGAATTTTATGAAATGTCAGTGCTTTAAAAGGTGAAGTCCCATAGAGGAAAATCTTCTTACAAGGTGTTCTCCATCCCAGAGCTGAGAAGATCAATGGGTTCCTTCCTGGTGGGATGCAAGGAAAATCTTCCTGCAAGGTGTTCCCATCCTAGAGCTGAGAAAACCACTGGGGTTCCATCCTGGTAGAACCTGAGGAAAAATCTTCCTACAAGGTGTTCCCCTATGCCAAAGCTGAGAAAATCAATGGGTTCCATCCTGGTGGAAAATCTTCCTGCGAGGTGTTCTCCATCCCAGAGCTGAGAGAACCTCTGGGTTCCATCCTGGTGAGACCCATGGCCGTGGAATGTGCAGCTGGGTTTGGGATTTTTTTGGGGACAAACTCTTCCCAAGCCTGGTTTGGGATCTCCCCGTGGTTTCTGGGCTCTGCAGAGATGGAGGTGAAGCTGCAGGAGGAGATTTGTCCCCCAAGGCACCCCAAACACGAGGGAATGCCGTGGATGGGACATTGCCCAGGGAGTCTGGAGGGGAAAAAAGCAGGAAACACTTTTGGCCTAAAATAACAGAGATAACTTGATGTTGCTTGCCTGATATTTTTGAACGTTTCCCATCGGTCTTTTCACTAAAGCACTTCCAGTTTTTCAAAGGATTTATTGTGAAGGTATAGGGAGCATGGGGGAGGGCAAACAAATTAGGGGGTTTAAAATTACTATTAAGTATCTTATTTTCAAGCCCCTTGACTGAGTCCCTCAGTTCAGAAGGGAAGAAATCAATGAACCATAGTCTGCATTTTGAAAGAGAACTGGAGAGCTTAAGTTTCCAATATTGGACATCTTAAAGAAACCCAATTTTTCAGAAAGCTGCAAATGCCCACATTCCACACAGATATTTCCTTTTTGGTGCTTCCAGTGAGGAGCAAATTCTGGGACACCTGAAATAGGAATGAAAGCTTCAAACAGTATCTATTTGATAATCATTTATTTCCAGTTATGAAGGGATGGAATTTGTTGTACTTCATAATGTAAAAAACAATCTAAATGAAATATTTTCCTAGAAGTTCTTTGAAACACTGACTGGGTGAAGTTACCAACACTCCTGAGTGAACAAGGTGATCAAATCAGAATTTAACCCTTATTAGGTTCTTGAGAAACTTCATATTTGATCTTTTTCCTCTTTTTATGTGTTTATTTGGATTCAATTGATCTGCACCATCAGAAGCAGAAGTGCTCTATATTCAGATGGGATATATATATATGTATTTTGGTTTTTTTTTTTTTTGGTAGAGTGCTGCCCATCCTCAGTCTCACATTATCCTCTAAATACATGGAGGGAGAACCCCAGAGACAATTTAGGACTGAGCTTAACCAGAGCACCATAGAATCCCTCAGAAAAAGCAGTGAAAAAGCACCAAACCATAGTAGGTTTGCTGAGCAGACAAAATAATCCAGGGAATCACAGCCTGGTGACAAATCCCTGCCCCTGGGTGGCTGGTGGGTGCAAGCTGGGGGTGTTTCAGTCCCAAGCCTTTTGTTGCAAGGTTGAAAAAATAAATAAATCCTGTGAAATCAAAGCTCCTGGAGGGAGCTGGATGGGGACAGAGCTGGGGCTGGCTGCTCTCACCAAACAGACCCCGGGTCCAGGTTCACAGAATTATTTCCCCCTTATCTTTGTTGTCGATGCCCTGATTGTATTTAGATTTCCACAGAAGGGCTCTGTTATTTTGGAGTAAAAGGGACCTGCTGTATTGTTCGAAAGGCACTTGTTCCAATTCTGAGCACTTTCCATCTGTTTTCCTATTTCCTTCCTCTCGATAGGAGCAGCATTTCCTCCCCTCCTGTGGCTGCTGGAGGGGTGGAGAGGCAGCCCTGTGCAAAGCCTTCCTCAGCTCTGTGCTGGAGGATGCTGCCCAGGGTTTAATCCCTGGTTTTGGGCAAAGAAAAGAGGGAAAGAGGGGAGAAGGAGGAATTTTTCTCGTTTATTCAAAGGCTTTGGAGAAGGGAAGCGTGGAAGGCTTGGAGGTTGGGCAGAGCAGGATGAGGAGCTGTGCTACCTCAGAGCTCCTGGGTGGCCCAGAGACACAAGTTTGGGCCCTTGGCCAGGTCATGGTGAATTAAGGGCCCAAAGCAGAGAAAAACCTTCTCCAGGCAGGGCTCATTGCTCCCTCTTTCCTCTCCCATCCCCACACATCCTTCCCGTCACAACTCCGAGAGGTTGGGCTGGCAAAGGAGGATTTATTCTTCTTTATTCTTCATTCTTCTCCTAGCTTTGATATGTTGCTCCTTCCACGAATAACCCACATTTGGGGCACTCTGGTGCCACCTCTGTGCCACTCTGAGGTGGACAGGACTCAGCATCTCCTGCCTCTGCCACACCAAAGCAAAGAGGGGTAGAAAACACCCCAAAACCCCCCATTTTCCACAGAAATTGAGCATCCTAGGGTGGTGGCTCTGTCTGCAGGTGACCCCCAGCTGCCTCTACCAGCTCTTATGTAACCTTGTCCTCCCCTCCGACTCGATGGGATAATGGATTTCTTTAAATTAATAATGCGGAAAAGGAGATTTACACCGCGCCGCTCCAATATTGTCTTTGCCTTTTATTCCTGCATTTGTCACTGTAATCCCCGGCCGAGGTGGGCACTGGGGGGGATAAATAATGAAGGCTAAAAAAACTCTGTCATCAGCCAGAGCCATTTGCAAATTCATCACCAATATTCTTGGGGAGGCGGAGGCAGAGGGAAATGAAAAATAAGGAGTGGTGCTAATATATCTCACTGATTTCCATCTCCCGTTTATTCCACTTGGAGCTGTGATAGACTGAGAATCCCAGGAATTGCCATTCCTGTTTTAGAGATGAGTCTAAGGCTGCCACTGAGTAAATGCTAAATAAATACCAAGTTAATGGGGTTTATAGTCATAATGCACTTACCTGGAGGTGTTTGATTCAAAAGGGTTTGACTTAATGTGGACAAGATAGTGAGGAAGTTGCAGCAATTCTTTAATTCTTTAATAATTCTTCAGTTTCAACTGCTGTTGGAGCTTTTGAAAAAGGCAAGGAAAGACAGCAACAGTTTTAAAGTACAAACCCTGCAAAGGTTTATTTATTCATGATTAGTATCTGAAATAAGTTAGAAGAGTCATCCCGAACCAGATGAAATTTCTGATTTCTTCAACCTTCATAAAAAAATGTTGTGACTCCAGAATTTTGAAATTGTGGTTCTTGTGACAAAAATAAAAAATGTGCTATTGCAAAAGAGCTTCCCTTGCCCTATTCCCTGAGTGTCTCAGCCTAGGATTTCTTACCCAATTTAGAGGGCAAAACCCATTTTTTTCCCCCAGATGAAGTGTGACACTCCGCAGGGTTATTCAGCATAGACCAGAGTATATAATATATTGATTTAAAATAAATACAGACCTTTTTTTTTTTAACTTTTACTGGAGTTTTTATGATCTCCCTGGTACCAAACTGATCCCGTGAGCTTAAAAATTCCTGGATTTACAGAATCCAGTGTTGGATGCTCAATCCCTGCCAGGCTCAGGCAGCAGAGTAAAACCAGAATGTAGTAGCACTCCGAACAGGGGGAGAAGATGAAATATATCACAAGATAATAAGAAAATAAACCATTAAAAGGCTCTGTTTCCCATTATCATGTGGTTTTATGTTAATGAAGTTGTTCCAGGCCTGTTTGAGTTTAACTCAAGCAGGGGAATATGAGTAATATGAAAAATATGTGGGGCTGAAGACCCTAAGTTGAACAGGCTGTGAGAGTTGGGATGTTTTCGTTCACCAGGCATTTCACAAGAAGGAAGAAAGCAGCCAGAAAGTGGCACGGAAAAAACCCTGAGTGCCAGAATTTCCCTTTTTTTTTTGGCAACTCTGGGTCTCCAATTGGTGTCCACCAAGCCCTGGTCGGTGTGGAAAATTGGGATTTCCAGGCTCAGATTCATCCTCTTGGTTGTCCATATTTTTTGCAATGTTTTTATGGATCTTAAAATTAAAAAAAAATTTAAAAAAAAAATATATATATATATATATGAGGGATAAGTTGGCAGCTCTGTCCAGGTTGAACGAGAATTGGGTGGTTTTGAAACAGATAATTGTTTTCTAAAAGGAGAAAAAAAAAAAGAAATGCTGGAGGTAGGATTTGGAAAGCAGCTTCCGTCAGAAAATGGAAAATTGTGAAAATGTCCAGACTCGAATATTTTTTGAAGTGTTTTATTTCAGAAAAGCTGAAAAATTGAGCTCTGACCTGAACTGACCTGATTTTAATACCAGAAGAGAGTAAGCACAAAAGGACTAAGATGTCCCAGATGTAGCAAAACAGATTCCACTGTGATTTGAATGATCTAATTTTTAAAAAAATTATTATTATTTTCAGTTAATTGAAAATGTTGAAAAAAATCTGTCATTTATCAAGCACTGAGCTGTTTATTATTTTTTTCTTTAAAAATGCATTTTAAAATATCATGTTCCACGAGGATCATATCCAGAAACTGGCTGGAAAAGTTGTGAGGGGTTTTTTTTGTTTTGGTTTGGGTTTTTTTACTTTGTTTTTAAAAGTAATTCAGATTTCTACCTTCTTCCTGGATATAAGGAGCAGTGAAGCTTCAGCTTCTGGATCTGGCTCTCGCCCCAGACAAGTAAAAGACATTAATTCTCCTTTTCCAAGGCAGATACTTGTTTTTCTCCGAGGAAAATCTCTTAAAAATCAACACAGAGATAAAGAACCCATCCTTGATTTAAGGAAAATAATTTTTTAAAAGCATTATTTCAACAAGACAACAGAACAGGTTGTTCCAACCTGGCCTTGGACACTTCCAGGGATGAGGCAGCCAGAGTTTCTCTGGGTGGCAGTTGACAGCAGCAGAATTTAATTCTAAATAAAAATCAAATGTTGATTTTTAGTGCTCTCCTTTCAGCGCATCTGCATCGTTTCCTGAAAAATCAACAGTGAAAAGCAGCAGCCCTTTAGACACCTGGCTGACAGCAGAAGAATTTTCCCTCTTTAAAAGAAAGCTTGAAGTTCCTCTCGCCAGCAGTTAATATTTCAGGCTGCGGCACAATCGCCGGCCGGCAAGAAGCAAAATGTAAAAATGTTTTTATCTTAAATATATTTCTTAATAATAGCTTCAAAGGCAGAGGGATGGCTGGTTGGAGTGCAGCTGACTGCTGCGTGCTGTGGCCTGGCAAAGCTGGGCTGGGGGGAAGAGAAATCCTTGGATTTCGGTGGTTCCTGGCCAGGCTGGAATTTGGATTATTCTGCCCTGGTGTAAGACCCAGCAAAAGGATTTCTAGGAGTAACACGGGACGAGGAGGTGGTGTAGATCTGTGTGTGGAGATCTCAGGAGGAGTTAAACAGTTTTAGAGGTTTTTCTATCAAATCCTTCTGGATTTTATATCAGGTTGTGATGAAAATGTTCATAGTGGAGAGTGAAGAGTGGGTGAAAAGGTGGTGCAATGGAGTGGGATGCTAAATGGGAAAATCCACTTTATTTCATTATTCTGATCAATAATCTCCTTCCTGTGAGTGAGGAGATCAGGGTGCTCAGTGTGGCATCCCTGAGGAAGCTGGGGATACTCATGGAGTAGATCTGTAGTAAGCTGAGAGTTCTTTCCCCATCTCTTCCCTGGCGGAGAACAACACTTTGCCCTTTTCTTGTGCTCTCTGTCTGTCAGAGAATGGGACTGGGAGAGGGGAAAATCTCCTGTCTGTCAGGGAAGGGAACTGGGAGAGAGGAAAAGCTCCTTTCTGGGATGCTGAGGCTCCCTGATTTTTCAGTTTCCCCCAAACCTGGCTGGGCTGGATTGCACACACAGGCACAGCTCATCCAAAGAGCTGCCCCATCCCTGTAAGTGTTCCCAACCAGGCTGGATGGAGCTTGGAGCAACCTGGGACAGTGGGAAGTGTCCCTGCCCATGGCAGGGGGTGGAACGAGGCTCCCTCCCCACCTAAACCACCCTGTTACTCCATCAGACACAAATTTCAAGCAGAACTCTGCTTTTTTTACCATTAAAGCTATTTTCTCATCCAACCCGAGTTGCTTTTGTCGTGCGTGAGGCCACAGGAACCTCTGCCAGGGCTGCAGGACCCGTGGTTTGCACCTCCACCGCTCCTTGTTGCTGCTTTGATGTCTAAATTCACAAAAGTTGTAAATGGGACAAAACCGCTGCGGGGTGGAAGAACCTAAATTGGCCCAAGGTGGGACTCGGTGCTGGCAGCGGTGCAGAGAGCAGGGAGCACATGGGATCCCTTAGAGCCCCCGGGGAGTGCTGCAGAGGGGCTGCAACATTAAACAGGAATATCACCTTGCCTCCTGTTTTTGCTGAAATGAATTAACTGGCAGGAAATCATGGATTTCCGAGCCCGGCTTTCCTTACGACATTCCTCGCTGCAAAAGGAGAATTAAAAGCGGTGAAAGTGAGTAACAAGAAACAGGTTCTAGAATGATTCTGTGCGGTGAGGGTGAAACAGCATCGACCTGGCAGCTCTGCTGCATTTGGAGAAGGGGTTTGGAGGAGAGAAAGCTTCACTGAGGGAATGGAGAGTGCAGAGAAGTGATCAGAGATGTTGGGTTGCAATGGAGACATAAAATGTTAGAGGTGGGAATACACCACAAACACCCCAAAAACTGGGGCTGTGTCATGTCACAGCAGTCTTAGGCTGTTGGAAGTTTTTCCAGAAATTCTCTTTTTAAAAAATAATTTCCTTAAATATCTGATGGGCTCTTTCTGATTTTTAAGAGATTTTTCTCGGAGAAAACATATCTGGCTTTGAAGAGAGGATGACCATCTCTCACAGCACTTGGCTGTGTGTGTTTTGCAGAAATGCGGGGAAGAATCCACTGAGCACTTCTGAAAATTTGCCCTTAAATCCTTTATTAGGTCATGAATGGCGGGGCGGGGGGTGGGGGAAGAAAAGGAAAACAAAACGGCAGTAAAAAGTTTCGAAGGAGATGTTTGGAATTCTCACCACGGTTTTATCATCTCCCCAACGTTGAATGGTCTCACTGTTGGAGCTGCTGTGGTGGGAGTTGGGGACTGATGGGACAGGGCAAGGCTGCAGGAATGTGCTTTCCTTGCCACGGATTGTCCTCTACAGCAGGAACATTCAAACCATTGCAAAGATCCATTCTTCGCCCTGCTCTTCCCGAGCTCGTGTGAATTCCCCTTCCTCTCGCATTCATACAGACCACATTCCTTCAGATTCGCCTTTCTAGCTGTTTCTGATGACTTCTGAATTCCAAACTTGCAGTTCTATCCGTGTATTGTCATGGATTGCTGCAGCGTTGGCCTAAAGGACACCAAGGCTGTGCCATTGGGAAAATATTCTGTTTTCTGAGGATGGCGGTGGTTGGGTTTGGTTCTTCTCTAAATGTTGTGCAGTGTTCAGAAACTCAAAATTAGAAGCCGCATTATGGGAAAACAAGGAGAGCTCCATGCCATGTTCACTGGCAGCTTCTTTCCAGGTGTTCCAGGCACGAGTGGACAGAGCTCTGGGATCTGGAAACCAACAGTTCTCAGGGATCAATATTTTGGAGGTGGGATGGGAATATCCATTCAGTTCCCTGAGAAATGTGGTTGCTCTCAGGATGAGAGGAAATGGTCTGAGGCTGTGCCAGGGGAGGCTCAGGTTGGACATCAGCAGGAATTTCTCCATGGAAAGGGTGGTCAGGCTTTGGAAGATTTGTGGATTTGGAGTCACCATCCCTGCAGGTGTCCAAGGAAAGCCTGGATGTGACACTCAGTGCTCTGGGCTGGGGACAAGGTGGGCTTGATGGCCTTGGAGGTCTTGTCCAACCTCAGTGATTCTGTGATACTTGAAATTTTCAGAGAGAGAGGAGAGGCCTTGGGGAATAAGCTTTGATGCAAAAATTTCTAAAAATTTGGAATAAGCGCTTCCAAAAAAGTCCCTGGTAAAGAGCTGCTGATTTAATATCGAATTCCTGCTGTCTTTCCTGCTTGGAACTCGCAGGAGGAACACCAGGATCAGCACCTCACCTTGCAGACCACAGCTGCTTCACCTTCTCCTCCACCATCCCTCCCTCACTCCTCTCCCTTTTTTCCCTGCCTCAGCAGCTTAGACCGCGAGACCAAAAAAAAAAAAAATTTAAAAAACCCCAAAAACCCACAACACAACAAAAAATTCCTTTCTCCCCCAGCCCCGTGGCTGTGCTCTCCTTGCCTGTGCTCGTGTCCCAGAGCCGTGCTCGGGTCAGCAGCGAGCTCACGCTTTTGTCAGCGTGATTAATAGCGCTGTGGATTGTCGTTAATTCACTGGCTAATGACTGCAACTCTGGCCGCTCCCGGAGTAATCGGGTGATGTATGTGGGGAGCGAGCACCTCATGGCAGAGGTGAAAATCATTTCGACAAGTCAAATATTGTCACAGGGAACAAATGGCTCTCCCTGTTAATAAAAATTAATGAATTTTTTTTACCGCCGGCCTGCTAAATGAAGCCGTGGAGTGAAGGGAGTGGAGTGGAGGGGACAAGCTCGGTGGAATTAGAGAGCTTTATTCGGTGGTTAAAAGTAGAAATGTCTTTATTCCGGCGGTGATGGGATGTGGCAAGGGGTGGTGGGGCTTTTGTTGGGTTTGCTCGGATGCACGGAGGCTTTCTGGAAGTTTGGCTCTGTGTTTGGGAGGCAGAAATCAAAGAGTGGTGGAGAAAATATGAATATTTAATATTAGTAGGTGGTGGATCCCTCCCTTCATTCTTTCAAGGAGTGCCCTGGCTGCTCTTGGGCACAGAATTTTGGCAAAGCCACCTCTGAGCTTGCCCAGTGCTGGCTGCTTCTGCCTCTCCATCAATCCCTGCCCAGTCCAGCCTCCAGTTCCACCAGAATTCACACAGTTGTTGACACCAAGCCCAGCCAGGGACTGATCCTGTGGGAGAGGTTGGGCTGGTGCCTGGTGGGTTTCCAGACCAGGTGGGAGAGGCAGGACTGGCATGGCAAAGGCAGCATCCCTGAAGAAATCAGCATGATTTTGGGATTCTCCACCCCAAATGGGTACTTTATTAGCTCCCAGAAGAGTTTGGTTTGGTTTTGGAAGGAGTTTTGTTCCTGGCTGTGCTGATGAGAAGTGCTGGGTCCTGTCAGTGAGGTGATTTTTGAGTATCTCACAGGATTGGGGTGCAGTCCACCAGCACCTCAGAATTCCAGGGAAAATGATGGAAACACTGCTCGAGGCAATTTGGGTTGGATTTTGGGTCATCTGCAGATGGATGCTCTCCTATCAGGGAGCTTGGATCAACTCCTGCCTTGCCTTAGCTGTAATTTTTATATTCCTGCCAGGCTGACCAATGAAAATCCTGGTGTTGAGTAGAAAACAAGAGTTAAACAACCCTGCTCTGAGGCCTTGTTTGTTTTATCAAACTCGTGAGGGAAATCTTCAAGTGATTTCACCAGCTAAAGTCAGGTGTATGAAGAAAAATAACACTTGACCTGCAAGGGACCTTTAAGGTTTTCCAAATTTCCATTTATTTGGCTATGGAGGGAGCAGGAAAACAGAGGGATTAGAGAAGGATGGGGAAGCTTTAAAACAAACAAACAAGCAAACAAATGTCCTCAGTTTTGTTTCCTCCCTCCCTCCTGGAGGGAATGCTTAAGTTTAAATTTCAACACTTTTGGGTTGTATTTCCCTTAATGAACTCATTTTCCTGTGTGCATTTAATTTTAATGTAAATATATTTGCTGATAATCCATCAAGCAAGACGTAATTTTGGTGATTTTAATCCACTTTATGTGGGGTATGATTTTATGGGTGGCAAAGTTTAGAAATGCGTTTAAAATCTCTGAACAGCAGTGAAAACTTCCTGCATAAGGATAATTAGTTGTCAGGTAGTTGGGAGGGTGATGATCTCTGACTATGGTGTTGATTTGTATTAATTGCTGAAGATCCCATTAGAGTGGTAACTCCAGTTTCCTGTAAGAGAATTTTGGATTTTGATGTATTTTCCAAGTTTAATGTTTTCCTTGGAGGTGAAATGTTCTCCCCTGATGCTCTCAGCTCCGTGTGGTAGTGATGGGAAATGAAATCTGCAGTCCAAACAGAACCAGTTTAGAGATGTCTAAAAAAATACGGGATTTCCTTATTTATAATTATTCACTCTCTTAGACGCCGTGAGCATTTTATAAGTGCAGGTCAACAAACAGATCCTGCTGCAGCTTCTGCTTTCGAGGATATTTTATGAGTGTACTTGAACACTTGACATATATTTCACAGGGAAATCCACCCTATTTGTCAATGAGACAGACTAAATTAAAACTTGATTAGGCAATCCCAAATCTGGGTTAAGTGTTACTGTGCTTAAAACCAAATTCTTTATGGGACATAAGAAAGGAAGAACCTTTTCTTTTTTTTTTTTGTTTGACAATACTTTGAAAACTCAAAATTTCAATGTTATGGACTTTCACATAAGTCATTAGCGTGTTCAAATTTATAATAAATGAACACCTGGCTGAAAATACCTTTTCAGAGATGGCCAAATTTGCCTTTTTATAATAAACAACACGAGCCAGAGCTGCTCCTCCTGCCTTGCCCTAAATCCCTCCTTTGCCAGAGCAGCCCTGATGCATCTCTTTAACGTGACTATTTCAAAATCCAGGCGCTGAAGAGTTAAGGCACAAATAAAACCCCAAGTTCAGACTGTCAGCTTAGATAGTGCTTAGCAAGGGTCGAGGAAAAAAAGCCAGTTGTGATTTAGAAGAAAAACAGTGAGATTTGACCAATTCCATGGAATACCTTTCTTAGCCCCGGGGCGAGTGGAAGTGGTATATTAACCAAGGAATAGAGCAGAGGAGGAAAAAGGCCAAATCACATTTCTTTGAAACAAAGAGGCTTTTTACCAGGAACAAGCCTTGATAAAAATTACAGTGGCATCGCAAGTCATTTCAGCCGCTCTGCCTCGGGCCATATTAGAGCAGTGAGGAAATAGGGGATGCAGCAGCCCTGAAATACAAATACAGTAGTCCCGGGAGTGTTTTTAGTATAAATAATCCTTTTTAGAATAATGCAGGGGCTTTAAATAGGGCCAGGTGGTGGGTGCAACACCCAGGATGGTTTGGGAGGAGGAGAGGGAAGCAGGGTGGAGAAGCTCTGCCTGGCTGTGGGGTTTGCCCTGGGGGAACCCCAAATCCTCCTCCTTCCACAGCTTCTGGCTGAGCCAGAATCTGATGGAATCAGCTTAAAATCGATGTGGATGCATCTGTCAGGCTGAGGACTGAATGGGTCTAAAACTACTGCAGAGTTCTCTGGAACTGGGCAAAGTTCCTCTGGAGAGGATGGGATTCTCCCAGGAACTCCACCTGGGCAGCAGTGTTTGTTCCCACAGTGCTGGAGGAGGATTTTACGGAGTGTCACATCCCAATGCCGTTGGTTGAACCTCCTGTCTCTCCCGTCCTACATTTTGCAAATTCTGGGAGCATTTTCTCCGTCAGAACTGACTTGTAAATAGAGTGCAGCGGGGAAAAGCAGGAGGATTAAACACAAGCTCAGCTCTTTGTCAGGTTCTTGTTCTTAGAGAGAAAAGAGCACTTGAGTGGTCGGGAGAGAAGTGCCCTAAACAGCAGCTCTGGGCTGGTGCTCCCAGTGCAAACATTTATTGAAACTGGGATGGGGAGAGGAGAAATGGGGAGATCTCTGCAGAGAATGGCATTAAAACCCCCAGTTGTTTCTCACTGTCATCACTTGCCCCATTAAAATCCCTTTTTTTCATAGTAATTAAATATTTCTGCAATCATCAGGACACTGGTAGCTGGAGGAAGCTTTTGCTAAGTAAAGGAGTTCAGTTCTGGCCCCAAAATATCAGGAACATGACTCCTCAGCACAACGGTGGGAAACATCTAGCAGACCTCTGAATTTTCCTTATTTCCATGTTCCAAATGTGGAGGTTAAATGTGAGTTGTCTGGATGGGCACCACAGGATGGGTGCAGTCACAGGTGTGTCCCATGCAGGTGAGATGCACATTTTGAGGTTCAGGTGCTGTCACAGCTCCTGGCTGTCACAATGGTTGTCCCTTCCCAAAGCTGCATCATCAGCTCCTGGGCAATCCCTAGCAGGAAGAAGCGGCAGGTAATTAATTCCTGCTTGGAGAGGTTGGGAAGGAAGGACTGACAGTGTGGTCAGTGAGGTGCCCAGGACACAGAAAACAAATGTTTTGTGGCTCAGTGGGCTCTAGACAGGTGTGGGAGCATAAAGTGAACCCCAAAGGCATCCAGGGGCTGCAAAACCCCACAGCATTCCCTGGCAGTGAATCCATAAGGAGTGGGAAAGCCATTTCCAGCAGGTTTTGCAGCACAATCCTCTGCTCCCAGCCCAGGAGGAGCTCTGTCCTTGTGGGTCACACCTCTCTGGGAGGAAACCAGTGCAGCCCAAAAGATCCAAGCTGAACCCACAGTGTCTGAGAACCTTTTGGGTCCTGTGTGGGGCAGAGCTCGGGCAGCCCCTTCTGTGCAAGGAGAGGTTTTCACCCTGATTTCCCCTTCCAGGTCTGGGAGGAACATTCCTGGGTCCAACTGAACTTTCAAGCTGCTGCAAAAACGTGGTTTTGTGTAAAAAAACTCATTTGTTTGTACAAAAACCGAGGAGGACTCAGCTCAGTGACCCAGCAGGTTCTGGGCTATAAGGTCTCGAGCTGGAAGGGTTGGATTTGGTGTCGCTGATATTGTGAGTTGGAGCATTTGGGAACCTCTTTGGCAACAGCCCCGTGCATTCTGCTTGTGCTGTTTGTAATTAAAGAGTGAGGGAAAGAATGATAAAAACTTTCAGAGACTGAATTTAAAAAATCGGGTTGAAAAGATGGAACAAGTTTTACAGATTTTTTTGGCTTTAAAATGGAGGGGTGGTAGTAGGAAGGAGCTTGAAATACAAATCTAGAAATCTGCTAAATGTGGACAGAGCTGGAATTTAAAAATATCGGTGTGGTGTTTCCTAGTGCTGAGCAAAATAGAGTTTGCAGAGTACAGCCTTACTCGGGATGGCAAAAATAAGATATTTTCCCCCTGTTTTTGCAGAGCTCCACCATTTCTTCCCCGATATAAAACCAGCCAGCTCCCCCAGCATTTTTTTTGGCCGGGGGAAGGAAAACCCAACTTATCTCGCGGCATTAAAATGTGCGCCTGTGCGCGCCTGTGAAAATAGAGCTCTGCTTTGACACCCACCTCACGGCTCCGTCCTGCGCCCTGCATTGATTCCCTGCTCCCCTTTCATCCCCCTCTCCGTGTCCACTGTCCCCTTCCTCCCCTGCCCTGCCCTCCCTCCTCTCCTCCCGCAACATTCGCTCTCCCCACGCCGGGGAAACTGGAAATTGTTATCGATTAATATTAATATTTCGCGTGTTTGCGCCAAACGTCTCTCCGCGCCACTATTAATCCGCCGTGTTAATAATGCCAGGACTCCTGTTCGGGACCCTGGGGAAGCCACAGTGAGTGGAATGACAATGAGACGGTGACAACAGCCCCAAAGCCTCCGCTTGGCAGAGATGTGAATTCCAATTGCGAGGGCTCCTTTTGGAGGCTCACAAACGCTTTATTCTCGCTCCATGGGTTGACATCCAGCGCCGAGAGAAATCTCCAGCATGGGTTGTTAGTTTTTGGAGAGCTGGCCCGAAGTGCATTGCTTTATTTATTCTAACTAGGTGACATTTCTCCCAGCAGAGAATTCGCTCTCGCTGTTGTTTTTAAAAGTTCCACTTTGCTGCATTTTTTTTTTGTCCCCCTCCCCACACTTTGAGCATTTCTATAGATTTTTAAAGAGGAGGGATTTTGGTGCAAAAATAAGCAAAAAAGCAATGACGATTTTTCTTTACCAAATAGAGCTTTCCTCTCTTCCTTCCTCGAATTTTTTTGCCGTTTTGTTATTTCTATAGATTCTCCCCAAATGTTTGTTACCACTCTGGTGAAACACTGTACATTTCTTGTGATGCTTCACTGGAGCTTTTATCTCATAAATAGTTGAGAGACAGAAATCCCAAAAGCTGATATTTTTTCCAGTGCCTTTAATAATAAGATAGCAGAGCTTTTTTTCTTTTTTTGCTTAAAAGAACCAACTTTATCTACTGCATCCAAATATGGATGAAATGAATATTTAGACACAGCACGATTTGTAGAAATGTCAGCTTGAATTCAAACAGAAAATAAAATATTGAATTCATAGAGATCAGGTGAAGCGAAGTTACGGACAACAACAACAAAAACAACAACATTCTCTGCAGAGTTTGATTCTAAAAGGATCTTATGTGGAAATATTTTTGATGCCTGGTTGAACCAGACTTTTACTGGAAATATAATACTGGCATTTAGAGCAGAGTAATTTGGACACTTTCCCTGCTGGTTTTACTAGAGGAAAATGCGTATTAAGGAACACACTGAAATACTGTTTCGAGCTTTATTCTTCATTTCTGCCAGCAGAAATCCCTTAATAAAAGAAAACACTTAATTTTTTTTTGCTTAAAACCAAAGGCACTTGAAATCCTTAATACCTGCTCTTCTCACAGCCAAGTTCTGCAGCAACTGCTTTTAGAATGTTTATTGAAAAATGCACCCGATTAACTCTGCTCAGTCGTCATCTGCTCTCTCAGCTCCTTTCGGATCTGCTTTCTGTTTCTTTTTAATAAAAGGACTTGAAGCCTCTTCGAGAGGTGCAGCTCCAGCTAAGACAAAGCAGGGCATAAATGTGAAACTTGAAAAAATGAATTTGCAAAGTAAACACAGGAAAGGGGCTGCGTTCGCCAGTGTTTCGTTTTCATCTGAGTCCTTCTTCCTTTTCACTCGTCCTGCCTCCTCCTCCTGCCTCATCCCTCACTGCCTCCGCAGTTCTGAGTGTTCTCCAGCACTAAATTGTTTTTTTAATGTGTTCTGCAGCAGTTCTGCATCCTGTTTACCCCATCAGCATTCCCAAAATTCTGTGCTTTGTAGCGTGGAAATAAAATATAACGAAGGTGTTTTAAGGGAAACAAACTAAAAGCGGAGTTTTGGTTAAGTTTTAGGTATCTGCTGGAGCTGGGCTGGGTGGGTTTGTGATGGGATCAACTCGGATCTGATGGAGTATTCAATCCAATCAATTTGAGGTTGGTAGGGTCTGAATTTTCCATGCACACCTCTTAGGTGGAATTTAATTTGTCAGGTGAGTCACCTGTGACTCATCCTGTCACAACTGTGCCACCATTCCATCCCAAACAGGGGGTATGGAAGACCAGAACTCACCCACAGCCATTTTGATTGTCCCTAATTCCTTCTACTGGTAGCATTTTGGGTGTTTTCAGGTGCCAGGGAACTGTGAAAAGCTCAGGATGTGATCTAAGGGAGAAACAAGGTTACTCCACTGAGAAATAACCTGAGCTGCTCCGTGTGTTGGTGTTATTTGGAGTAAAAAGCCCAAGATTTGGGGGAAATCAAAAGGGAAGGAATTCTATTCCAAGCTGGGTATCTCTAGATACGTTCAGAAAAGTTGGCAGAACCACAGCAAGCTGTAGGAGAAGTGCCCATTAAAGTGAAAAATGAAATAAAGGGTGGTGTGAGCAGCGCCATTTCTCAAAGGGAAAAACAGACCCTGTGACATTCCCTTGGCACTGCGGCACGAGGGCAAAACCACTTCCCACTCGTGGCCACTTCCCTGCCTGGATATTTATTATTTTCAACTGCTAAACTTGTGAAGATGAAGGAGTTTCGTGAGTGAATGAAAGAGAAAAAAAAAGACATTTCCGAATGGTCATTTAAAGCAGAATTTCCTCTCGCTCTGGCAGCAGTCAGAGGTGATGGGAAAAGCTGTCAGAGCATCCTCTGTAGTTTGAGATCCTGCAGAGCTCTGATCCCAGGAGGTTCCCCATGGCCAGGCTCTGGTTTGGGTACTGGATGTGTTTCAGACCAGTATCCACCAGCAAATGCTGTAAAATGCTGCAAATCCCAGTACAGCTTAGGTGGAGGTGGAGGAGAAAGGTTCTTGCAATGAATGGGAGGAAGGAATTGTGTGGTGGGCTTGAGAATCTTGAACAACTTTTTGTTTATTGTCCATTCCTTGCAGCCATTCTTGTTCATATTGTCCAAGCATGGGGGAAAAGTGGTTTTTAGATGGCTGTGAAGCATTTAATGCTTCAGCCCCCTCCTGAATGGAAGAGGAATAATTCCTCTCATGAAATTTTGTCACCAATTTGCATGTTTTCTGGCAGAAGTATTCCACACAAGCCTCCACAGAGGATCTTACACAATCCAGCCTTTAAAAGCACATTTCCTTCATCCCACAAGGCTACAGAAAAGAGTGGTTGGTGTTTGTCACACCCAGAAGTGAAATCCCCCTGGCACTGCAGGCACTTTTTTGTTTGCAGTTTCAGGTTTGCATCCAGGACATAGAAAAGGCTGGGAAGGAAGGTGTGGATCCATGAGAAGGGTGAAAGTTTAGGGAGAATTCTGATTTCATCTCATTTCATGTGGGATTTAGAGGGACTCACAGCTCAGGAATGGATCCAGAGCTGATGGATACCAGCAGTTTCCACCACATTTAGGGAAAACTGGATTTTTGGGCTGATCCTGCCAGGCAGATGTGGCAGACCAAGGCCTGAATTTCGGATTTTCCATTGTATTTCAGCTGTGGCCATCAGGTGGCAATCTGACCACTGGGATCATTCTGAGCTGGAGGCACTTTGGGGTGGGTGATCCTTGGGCTTTCCAAGGCCCTTGGTGATTTAGGGTTGTGGCTGCCAAGCCCTGGGCTGTGCCTGGTGTCAGCTCCTGCCCCGTGCAGGGCACAGAGGGATGGGCAGAGAGGTTCCTGCAGGATTCACAGTGGAGAAAGGCAGGATGGAGAGCAGGTATTCCTTAGAATCCACCTGAATTAAGGTAAAATGAGAGCAAAACCCCCTGAGGTGATGAACTGTGTCAGCAGGAGTTAAGCACATTCATAATAGGAATACTTCCTCCTTGAGCAGGGCTGTGGTTTGATGATGTGATCCATCTCTATGAAGGCGTCTGCAAAATGCCCTTTTTTTTGGTGGTGAAACATTCTGAGTCCACAGCAAATAGAGATGGAAACCTGTCACCCCAGAGTTAGAAATGTGGGTTGTCCTGTTTGCTGGAGGTGTAAAATAAAGAATCATGGAATTCTGGACTGGTTTGGGTTGGAGTGATCTTAAAATCCACCAATTCCAACCTCACTGCCATGAGCAGCTCCTCTAGAGCAGGTTGCTCAATGTCCCTCAAGACATTGTGCAAAGTGCTCAGACATTCCCTGCCTTCTCTCTCACCAGGAATTATATCAGGAATTGTTGGGTTTGATTGGTTTTTCTTCTCTGGAGAAGCTTCCTCAAGGAAAATCATGCAGGGCAGGAACCTCAGGAGTTGTAGAGGTGGTGATGATGTCCCTCTTTGGGTCGGAAAAGGTGTTTGAGGTGTTTTTTGAGGTCCACTGCTCTTCCTGTGGAGCCACAAAATGGAAACAAATCCCAGGGAAGTCCTGGCCTAATGAATATTTTCCTGATAATATTTTATATGATTGTATTATTATAATATATTATAATAAGCACATAACAAGCAGTTCTAGACAGCACTGAGCTTTTAATACTCAGATGTGATTCTAAACTCACAGCCAGGAATGAGCTGCAAAGTTTGAATAATGATGTAAAAAACCCTTCCAACCACCAGTTAATCCCTAAGGAAAAAGCACCTGTTGCTCTGTCCCTGTGTGGTTCCATTCTCAGCTACAAAGTCAAAATTCTCTGTGAATATTTGTATTTTCTTCTCTTCTGCTCCCATATTTCCCTCTGGCCTGAGGCTCCAGGTGGGTGAGTTCAGTGGGTGGCTGTCATTCTTCTCCTTGCTTAGAAAAAAATAAAATAAAAATACCTTTGTTTCACAGAAATGTTGAATTATCCAGCCCAGGTCGGTGAAATTCTCAATTGTGCTGGTGATCAGGCACTGCCTGCCCAGCAGAAATTAATTTGTGGGATGTTCTGTAAATGTTCCCAGTGAAGAAGTCAAAGAAGCTCTGTGCAATCTGTGAGTGTAAAAAACACTCAGTCATTTCAGATAATTGGGTATTTCCGTAGCAGAATGAGATATTTAACAACAACAACAACAATAATAATTAAAACAGGAAACACGATCATGACAATGGTAATAAAAATAACAATAAATGAATGAAAACCCAAATCCAAGAAAATCACCCCAAAACCTAACGCATTCTTTCGCCTACCACCATTTCCTCTAAGATCAGCCATGCTTTCCCTTTCATCCCAGCTGCTAAATAGATTATTCATGAGGTCTCTCACCACCACGAATCCATCCCTCTCATTGTTGCCAGCCCCTCATTGGTGTCACACAGATTTTCAGCGTCTGCCCATATCTGATTATCTGTGGAAACAACCTTTCAATGAGCCTTTTTAGCGAGTCATTCCGCTGGGGAGCTTTGAGGGGACTAATTTTAGTTTCATGACAATAACAATAAGGTCAAGTTGTATTTCTGAGCTGCTTTTCACCCAGGCAGACATTCCAGAGCAGCGAGACCCTCGTGGAGGGGCAGATGTAGGACAGCATGGTTGTCACCACGGAGTGGCCACAGTCCATGTCCAGCTCTCCATGGCAGCTGAGTTGGGATGGAGCTCAGCAGAGCTGGGGATTGCTCCTGGAAAATCAGATGTTCTCTGCTTTTTAAAAAAAAAATTTATTGTTATTTATTTATTTTTTTATTACCTGAAATTGTTCTGTTTCGTCATTTCATGCCTGTTGCCAGTCCCTGGGCATTTAACAACTAAAAAGATTTACCTGTGTTTGGTGATTTCTCTTGAAATATGAGGTCAGTCAGATGTGGGATCAGCTTCACTGTAAATTAAAATTTAGTCAGAACTTCACTGATTGTCCGACAGAAGCAATTAAATTATCACACACCATTCAGCAGTGAGGTATCTTTATATTTATTGTATCCTCTGGAAATTTTCACAGGTTGTGCTCCAATAAACCCAGTTTTGCTCTTCAACTCAGTTGGAATTCCTGTTCCTTAAGTGCAAAAGAGGCTAATCATAGAGCAGAAAATGATTTGACTTGCTAATACTGGATGAGAAAACATTTACTGCAACCACAAATATTTCCAGGATGATGGAGTATCTCATGCCCATGAAAGCTTGGTTCTGGTGACATGTTTGAGCAGGGAGGGCTGCACTTTCCAGCAGAGGAAACCCATGTCAACTGCAGCAGGCAGCTCCTTGTTTTAACAGAAAAATGTTGGCAAATCCTCCAAATCCTCCTCCTTAGTCGAGTCTGCCACCAGGTTTCTCAGGCATGAACTCAGGAAAATCTTTATTAGGCATAAAAAAAAAAAAAAGAAATAGAGGGGGAGATGTGTCTTGCAGACAGAAGGTGCATTCTGAGGTTAGGGAAGAGGTGAATTATAAATACCTCAAGTCAAGCAGTGCTTTTCCAGATATTCTTCCCTGGTGGTTCCTAGTTGGGAGGAGTGAAAAGTGTCACTTTTGTGGGGTGCTGCTCCCCCATGGTGACATTAAATGTGCCCCTGGGAGTCCCTGGCTCCCAAAACTACTCCAGCTACTTGTGTTGGGTGACAAATGTGTTTTTCTTTTCCCCTTCATGTTTTGCTCCCCTAGCACCACCCTTTATTTTTATCTTTTTGGATGAGAAAGCTCCGTTTTCATTCCATATGAATGTCCCTGCTTAGCAATTGATTACTCTTGGAAAAATCCCTAAACTTCATTGCCCTCTGTGTGTCCAAGGTTTTCACTCAAGGACAAGAAGGAATTCAAACTGACAGAGACTAGGGCTGGATTTGAGATTAGCAAGGAATCCTTCCCTGTGAGGGTGGGGATGCCCTGCAGTTGCCCAGAGAAGCTGTGGCTGCCCCTGGATCCCTGGCAGTGTCCAAGGCCAGGCTGGACAGGGCTTGGAGCAACCTGGGCTAGTGGAAGGTGTCCCTGCCATGGCAGAGGTGGCACTGGATGAGTTTAAAGTCCCTTCCAACCCAAACCATTCCAGAACTCTGGTTACAAACCAGGGATGCAGAGGTGCAGGGCTGAGGTGTAGCTGGGAGGTCACAGCCACAGCTGCTCTGAGCAGGAACCCCAAACACCAGGAAAACACTTCTTGCCAAACTTGGATTTTACCTTGATTTCTTTCTGCATTTGTTATTCCCCCCCCCCACCCTTTACAAAATACACTGAGCCAGTTAAATCAATAAGTGATTAAAGGGAATCTGGAGCACCTCTTATGTGTTTTGTTCCCTCTTTCCAAAATTGAAACACAAGCAGCAGAGAACCCCTGACCCCACAGAACATTCCAGGCTGCAGTGAGCCTCACCCACCCCATGAGCATCACTGCCCTTACCTCAGCTCCACCTGAGTTCCTCCAGGGAGGTTTTTATCCTTTCAAGGCGTGCAAACTCGGCTTAGCAAAACTGTCCCAGGGAGAGATTTACCAATGTTCACGCGAGTGTCTCAGTGTGTTTTGTTCTGCTGTTTCCCCTTTTAGGTGACAGCGAGATTGTAAATAATATGTACGAGGCCGACCCCGATCTCCTTGCTGGCGAAAGCGCAGAGGAGGAAACTGAGGACAGTATAATGTCCCCCATCCCTGTGGGACCTCCGTCACCCTTTCCCACCAGTGAGGACTTCACTCCCAAGGAGGGCTCACCCTATGAAGCTCCCGTCTACATTCCTGATGACATTCCAATCCCACCAGATTTTGAACTCAGAGAATCTTCGATCCCAGGGGCAGGGCTAGGGATTTGGGCCAAAAAGAAGATTGAAGTTGGGGAAAGATTTGGACCCTATATGGCAGTACAGAGGAGCACATTAAAGGAAACAAACTTTGGATGGGAGGTAAGCGTGCGGAATGTGGGCACCACATTCCTTTGTCTTCTCTGCCAAGTGTTCGTGGAGCTGGACCGAGGCCTGGTGGCCTGGGGACAGAGGTGGTGACCTTGCTGACGCCACATTTCCCAGCCTCATTTAGCACCCCGGTTACCTGCAGGATTTAAAATCAGCAGAAATCCCTTTCCGAGTTCCCTTCCTGGGCCTCAGAGCACCGTTTTGGAAGGCTGTTTTCTGAATGATGTCGGGTCACTTGTCATTTCCAAATGGTGTTCGGGAGTTGTCGCGTGGAGGGAATGGGATTAATCGCATCATGTTTGGTGGTTGGGGTTGTTACCTTTGACTCCCAGCCCGTGTCAGTGGTGCAGGCATTATTAACTGGGCAGGGAGAAATACCTTGTACCCATTAACAGCCCCGATGTTCTCCACTTCTTGCGCTGCGGCAGAGATGGAGGAATGTGAAAGTCATTTTCCTCCATGAGCTGAACAAAACTCAGCTTTCAGCAGGAAAAAGCTCTGCCCCACAGCTCCCATCTTTCTCCCTTCAGCAGGAAAAAGCTCTGCCCCATAGCTCCCATCTTTCTCCCTTCAGCAGGAAAAAGCTCTGCCCCACAGCTCCCATCCTTCTCCCTTCAGCAGGAAAAAGCTCTGCCCCACAGCTCCCATACTTCTCCCTTCAGCAGGAAAAAGCTCTGCCCCACAGCTCCCATCCTTCTCCCTGCTTTTCTGGGCTTGTCCCAGAAATCATCTTAGAGTCTTCTGCTCCTATAGTCTTGATTTGAGAATATGTAGATCCCAAATTATCCTGAAATATTCTGGGAGCAGTGAAATGTAACCTGGGATTCTTGCTCTGAGCATACAGCACATCCAGTGCCCATTATACAATATTTAATTTCTTCTCTCTAGCCCTGGTGTTGTCCCAATATTCCATCCCCCTGCTGCCCCAGGCTCTTGTCCTGGGGAAGAGGCTGTGAGGGCAGAGAGGTTTCCTTTTCCTGGCAGGATTTTGCTGTGGGATGGATGAGGCCTGTCCCTCAAAAAAAAAAAAAGTGGGAGCTGAATTTTCCCTCATTTTCCCTGGGTGAAGCAGGGACTTGCCCTGATTCCTCCATCAGCCACTACCAGGGTGAACTGGTTCACAAAATCCCAGAGGATTTGCAGGGTGGGAAGCAGCTGAGGGCTGGAAGTGTAAGGTTTTCCCAGGGAGAAAGCACCAGGGCACTCACAGAACTCTGTTTTCTTAGAAACCTGGGTCAGAAAGGCCAGACTTCAGCATTAACAGTTTAAATTGTCTCTGATTATATTTGCACTCCTGACTGCGATGTCAAAAATCAGTGAGCAGTGAGACACAGTGAAGCCCAGAGAAGTAGCTCCAGATGTTTTTGTTTTGTTTACTTTCTCAATGTGTCCAAAGTGCAGGAAACAGCAAAAAACTCTTGTTTTAAGAACCAAACTCAATTGTGTTCTGTCACTCTGCAGTAGGAAGTGCCTGAAGAGCTAAAATCAGAGTTTGCTTGAATGACTGAGTTGAGAGTTTCCTTTTCCTTCCATCCCAGTGCAGGGAAAAGAGGGGAATTCAGCAGAGTTTTGATTCCCTCATTCCCTCTCTCTCCTCCAATGACATTCCTCAGAAGTTCCTCTCAGTGTTGGCTTCTATTGTGAATATTATTGCAGAATACTTGATTGGTATTACTCTTTGAGCATCAAAAAGGGTTTTTTGGGGGGGGGGAAAAAATCCCTGTTATTATGCTGTCACTACATGGTCTGATTGAGGGAGGTTATAGGTGTAAAACAGCTTCAGATTGCTGAGGAAGGTATTGATCACTCCATGGTATCTCCGAAAATAAAGATCATTTCCCTCTAGGAACATGCAATATTAATTATTTGTAGGCTGCAATGTGAAAGATGAATCCTCTTTTTCTGACCCAATTATTGATAGGTGGCATTTGTTGTTTCCATTTATATTTTCGTTTGATATTTTATTTTAAGACCAACTTTTAGGAACAAAGTGCAATCTTCCTTGGCTGGTAGAAGTCAGATCCAAGTCGAGTAATGCAAATCTTTTTTTTTTTTTCCTCTGACCTTGGCAAAACGTTGTCCTTGTGCTTTATATTCCTGATAAAAGCTGATATTTACACTCACCATTTTCAGAAAGGTCCCCCACATCCCCACTGCCCTGAGTGCTGATAGGAGCCATATTTATCAATTCCCGTTGACTTTGTGATACTGTTTGTTTTTGTAGTGTAATTGAGCAAACTTTCCCTCTCCGGGGCACTTCTCAGTTCCAGCGGTTCCTTTGTCCCTGGCAGGGACATTTCACACCTCAAAGGAAGGGCTTTGTCCTCCCTCAGGTGTCCCCAAAGCCACCCCAACACTCTCTGCTTGTCCTTGCAGACACCTCTTGAAGTTTCCCATTTCCCAGAGTGTTTAAAGACAGTTCAGGGATCTTTTCCCAATTCCATTTGGGATCAACAGCCATGAATCCCTTCGTGTGCTGAGCAGGAATTCACGGAATAAATGTTGTGTGCTGTGGTGGTTTCTGGGCTGCTCCCTTGGAGTGGAAGGCTGGAAAAGCCCTGAGATGTTCTAGGCGGCTCTGCCTGATGGGAAATGGGGAAATTGTAACTTGGGAGATGTTTTCATCCTCTGTTCCTCAAACTGAGCAGGAGGGAATGGGCAGGTAGAGAAAAAAGGGAAAAGGGAGGAGTTTTCTGTCACCCAGTAACTTGTTGGCTTTTGCTTCCATGTGCTGTTTCTTCCAGTGGTGATAAGTTTAACAAATCTGGGATTTGTAGGACCATGATGGAAGTTCCTTCTGCAGTTTGCCTTTTTTTTGTTCAGTATTTCTCTGGAATTTGTGGTTCTGACTTGCAGTGACTTGGGGGTTGAATGCTGGTGTAAGACTTCCCCACAACTCCTTGTTATGGCCAATCTGAATATATTGCATTTGAATTTCCTATTAGGAATTTACTTCAGTTTTATACCTATTCTTCACACCCACCCTCTTCTCTATTCATATTTCTCAGTTCATTTCCTGTAGTTTCTAGCCTTGATAATCCCACTTTTCCACACTTCTTAAATTCTGAAAACGTAGGTTTTTTTGATTGTTTGTTTATCGTAGTCATCAGCTCCTCAATCTGAACAGTGTTTCTGCCTTTGGCACAATAAAGTTCTTGCTCTTCGTTGCAGGAAATTTATTGTCAGGCTTTGACTAAGCTGGGAGTGTCACTGGAAGTGGCATTGGCTGCAAAGTGGCCATTCCTCTGCACCATCTCAGCTTTGCTAGAAAATGCTGATTTTGTTGTACAGTTCGTGGTGCTTCAGAATTAACGTCTGTTCCTTCTGACTTCTGCATTAAAAAAAAAAATCAAACAACATTTTGGGTGTTGGAAAATGTGCTATTAAGGGCTTTTTGAAAATGGATCCCTTCTATTCATGGATTACCAATGCAGAAAGATATTTGTCTTTTTAAACTCCAGTAAGGGCAGATTTGTGGAAATTAAAATGAAACACAGCAGTGAATTCTCCCTCAAAGTCCTCAGGAAATTCAGTTTGTGTTTCCATCTGAACTCCTCACTCCACACCTGGTGCTGCTGAAACTTTCAGCTTCACTCATTAATAACCCAAACCATCCACAGGAATGCAGAAAGCTGAGTTTTATCTGCCATACCTTGACAAAAGATGCACAATTATCTTTATTACAGGTGTTTTTTCTTTGAGGCAGAGACGAGGGCTGGGCTGGGATGGTCTGAACTCATGTCCTGCCTTATCTGCAGCACAGCTCCATATCTGCTTTGCTTTGTGGGATATGTTTAAAAAAATATTCCTTGATTTCAGCCACACCTCTCATTCAAGGCTCTCTGGATGGCAGCGAGTGATTCATGCTCATCTCATAAAAATAAAGAAGATGTGTCAATCGTGACCCTCAGCCCCTCCCAGGGATGATTCAGTGGCTCCTGTGCAGGACCTGTTGGGTTTTCCCTCACTCCCCGACGCTGCTGTGCTGATCAAGTCATTCCACCTTTGATTTTGGGCCTTAAAAGGCACCACCCCACCTGAGAGCCTGGTGGTTATGGAGTGTGATGTGAAATTTTCATTTCTCCTGATCCCATTGCTCCTCTGCCTGCTGACACAGAGCACAGAGCTGCCTGCACCCCGAATAAATCACGGCGTGGTTGGGCTTTATGGCCTCTGGGACCCGCAGAAAATGAAAACAAAATAATTGCGTCATGATTTCAATGGCAGAAAGTGAAAATAAAATAATTGCATAATGATTTTAATAGCGGAAAGTGAAAATAAAATAATTGCATGATGATTTCGATCGCAGAAAGGGAAAATAAAATAATTACCTAATGATTTTGATCACTTTGGGTGAATAATGGGATTTATCATGGCGCTGTTAATTTTCCTAATTGAGAGGAGAATGGGAGTCTCGTCCTGGAGGGAAATTTAGCACCTGAATTGTAGGAGATTTGGAAGTAATTATGATTTTAGGTCAGTTTGCTTCACAGGGTAAAAACCACTGATAAATATAGTTTGTTTTAATTGATATTTTAATTTATATTTTAAGAGAGGTTATTTGCTGAAGCACAAAGGCTTCTCTCAGCTGAAGTGTCAGAGCCAGTCCTTGAAATTTTGGTGCTTTTTTTTTGCTTTTTTTTTTTAAGGAATACTCCTAAGTGCCGAGGGAAATTTACTTTACGTGACTGGCCTTGAATGAATGGGAGGAGAATTATATTGTATTTCCTTGAGCCTTAAAAATATTAAAATATCTCCAAAATTAAAATATATTTTAAACAACACATTTTATAGCTGTCTTCAAAATATTAAGATAGGAAGGAGCCTCAAAGTGTGGCTTGAACTGTGATGGTTTTGTCGTATTTCCCATTTCAGATCCTACAGAAATTCCTTCATTTCCCTTTAAAATCTGATCCAGCTGAAGCAGAAAGTTTTTGTCTGTCCTGTCTTAGCCAGAGATGCTGAAAGGAGTGTGAGTCCTTTAAATGAGCAAAGAAATCCCCAAAGCTCCCCATGGCTCCTGAGGTGCTCTCAGCTGGGCCCTGCAAGGATGTGATGAAATTTCCTGCTCCTTTTCCTTCCTTGGTTCATTCCTTTTCTCCAGCCTCTGCCTTTCCCTTTGCCTGGAGAATGATGTTACTACAACAGCTTCTCTCACTCAGGAAAAGGAGTCCATGAATTGCTGTTTTCCAGCTCAAATTCCTGCTCTTGGAGGGGAATTGCTGAGGAATTTTGTGTGTTTTTTGACCCAGGGAAAGGGTAAAAACCCTTTTTCTGCACCCTTCCTGAGGTGCAGAGCATTACCTGCACAGCAATGTTTCCCATGCAAGGTTCCTTCATCATTTCCCAGATTTGCCAGGCTGGAATAACTCTGGAAATGAAAGCATTTATGGATTCATGAGGAAAGCAAAACATAAGAGCACCCTGGGGTGCCCAGATGTGCCCTCAGGAGATGCCAGGAGCACCCCAAGGTAGAATTTTTATACACATGGATATAAAACTGCAGAGAAACTTTTGCTTTTTCAGCCAAAACTCAGCGCTTAAGTGGAAAAAAATTCATCTCATGGACGAAAAACAATTGTCTGACCTCAAAATGTCCTAAATACTGTGAGATTTTGGGCTGAGGAGGTTGCTCAGCTTTGTGCATGTTCAGTTCCATTCCCTTTGCAGGGAGCAGCTCTGGGAGAGCATCAACATTTTGATTTTCCCTACAGGATCTGGGCTTTGTTCTGTGTCAGGAGAACTTCACAAGGAAGGGGAAGGGTCAGAGCCAGGTGCTGGCAATTGTTGGGCTGTTTCCCATGCTTGGGATTAAAATCACATCAGCAGGAACAAGGACTGGGTCAGGATTCGGAGGAAGAGCTTGATGGAATCCCAGGAAAAACCCCATTGTCTACAGCTCCATCTTTTGGGGGGGGTTAATTTAATTATTTTGACCCTGGATAAAAGTGAAAAATGCATCTTATGGCATCCAAGTGAAACAACAGATTTGTCCCTTTTTTTGACGTTTCCCCAAATGCTTCAATGCCAAGGTTACGAGAGTAAAGCCTTTTTTAGGCCCAAGAATGCCAAGATAAGTTGCTCTATCTTAGGCACTTGGCTAAAACATGGGTATATAAGGAATTAAGGGAAAAAAAGAAGAGACAGGGGAAGGGAATGACTAAGAATACCTCCTGATATTTCTCCTTTATTTCCATAAGGGGTAATAACTCATGAGCAATCCGGCAGAGGGCACTTTCTTTAAATAGAACATTCTGATTCACAAGCAGAAAAAGGAAATAAATATTTTCCTTTCGTCTTCGAGAGCCATCCCTGAATACCAGCTCCTGAAGCAGCATTTTATCAGCCACGCTTTCAAAAAGGGAAAAAGAGAAAGAAAAATCCCATTAAAAGCTCCGTGGTGACCACGGGGTTTGAAAAATAGCTCTTTTCGTTGTCAAAAGCCCTGCAGAACTCAGGGCACTGCTTCTCCCTCAGGAATGTTCACCTGCAGAGAAATCCAACCTGCGTTTTGTGCTCTCCCAGCAAAATCTGGCTGATGGAGCTCTGGAACACAGTGGCTTTTTGTAAAGGAAATGATCAATAAGTGAACCCATAAATATACATGGGGCTCTGAAGGAGGCAGCGCTCTGGGGACTCTTTCAGGGGCACTTTGGGAAGGTGGGAGTGATGCAAAATAACTCATTTTGGAGTTTTCAGGCTGTTTGTGTGAGGAGCTCGGGAGGGTGTTGGGTTTTTTGGGAATCAGACTCATGCTTCTCACTGCTTGGAGATGTTCCTGGGCGACTGGGGCACCGAGGGCTCCAGGGATGTTCCCAGGGTCAAAAAAGCCTACAGTGAACCCCACCTGAGCTCCTGGTCAATCCCAAAGTCTGAAAGATCTAAATTCAATCTCTTTACCTCAATCTGTGTGATGCAAGAAGTACCAAGGATGAATTTTCCTGGGTAAAACATTGTGTTAATTACTTGTAGAGAATGGGAAAATCACATTCTCTGCATAGTTTGGAACTGTTCCTCCTCTTCCCATGGCAAATACAGAGCAGCACCACATATCTGGAGAACTCTTTACCAGCAAGAGTGACTTGTGGGATTTAGGATTTCACACATTTTGGTGCTTCAGTTGCTTCTTGTTTGGCTCTGGAAATGCTGGGAAGATTGGTTGTATTTAGGGATGGAAATGAAGGGTTGGGTCTACTGCTTTTTCTGAAGGAAACCTGGGTGGGACATGATTCTTCACTTACTAAAACACCACTCAGTTATTCACCTTGCCTTGCGTGTTCATTATTACTCTTTTTGTGTGTTCATTATTCCTCTTTTTGTGTGTCCCATCCCAGCAGAGTGCTGGGACCTCTGCAAAACAAGGCAATCCTGGTACTGAGAGAGCTCAGCTTTGTAAAACAAGGGCTGTTTGTCCAGGGAAGTTGTGAAACTGAGTTTGAGTAATTTTTAGAAACATGAATGGAAGAATCACATCTGCAGGAGGAAGCCCAGGGGTGAGGCAAGGTGGGGAATTGGCCCTTTGGGTGGAAGGAGCATTTCCAGAGCATGGGGTGCTCCTTTTGGATCTGCCCAGGCAGCCAGCTCTGTGTTTGGTGTGTTTTATAACTTTCCTGGCCCATTATCCCAGCTCCAGCCCCTCATGTGTGGCACCAAGACCTTTCCCTCATAGTTTTCTCCTTTTGGATCTGCCCAGGCAGCCAGCTCTGTGTTTGGTGTGTTTTATAACCCATTTTTGGCCCATTTTCCCATCTCCATCCCCTCATGCCTGTGTGGCACTGTTGCTGTTGAGCGGCTAGCTGAGGACTGACCCAAGTTCTCAGACAAGCGAAGAGAGGAGAAAAAAGGACTTTATTGTTTTGAATTCCATATATATAGAGTCTACAGAGGTGCCCCAGATTGGTCAGCCCGAGACCTCCCCCTAGGCACAATTGGCCAAGCCCGAACTCACTCAATCTGGAGAAACTGTTTGCAAAACATCCAAACTTTATCTTGTTTATGAAATATAGCAAAATGTTCCCACGGGAAGAACCTGTGCTAGCCACATGGCACAGAGGCCTTTCCCTCAGAGTTTTCTCCTTTTGGATCTGCTCAGGCAGCCAGCTCTGTGTTTGGTGTATTTTATAACTTTCCTGGCCCATTTTCCTATCTCCAGCCCCTCATGCCCATGTGGCACCGAAGCCTTTCCGAGGCCTTTCCCTCAGACTTCTTTTCTCCTTTTGGATCTGCCCAGGCAGCCAGCTCTGTGTTTGGTGTGTTTTATAACCCATTTTTGGCCCATTTTCCCAGCTCCATCCCCTCATGCCCATGTGGCACCGAAGCCTTTCCCTCAGAGTTCATTCCTCCCTTCGGATCTCCTCAGGCCTTCCCTCTCCTTCCCTCCGCTTTAATTGTACATCTCATTGTGTCATCCCCGTTCAATCCTGTTCAAAAATCCTACACCTCACCCTTGTCCCCCACCTCCCTTTTCCCATTTAGATCTCCCCGAAGCCCATTCTCCCTTATCAGCACAGTAATTTCGTGAGCAGAGCTTGGATTTCTGCCGTTTAGGCCGCGGCCATTGTCTGTCGCAGCTGCAGTCAAGATAAACCCTCACCCAGAACAAAGTTGGAATGACCTTTTACAAGCAGAATCTGCCTTGTTTCCCTCCAGACTAATTTATCAGCCTTCATTTCAGCCTAGTCTCTCAGCAGAGGCCTGAAAGAACATTACAGAGAGCATGAATGAACAGGGGGATTAAGATGCTTGGCTAGTCCCTCTTTTTCATCAGACACCTTCTGGATTTGCTGGGATGTAAGCTGTAAATGACCGTAAGTGGTGAACTGCCTTCAACTTGGAGGAAGGGGAAGGGGAAGAGGAGGGGGGAGACACCAGAGACAAATGTTTGGGGGAAAAAGTGATGTGAGGAGCTGGATAAAGCTTCTGTCTGGGAGGCAGAGAGTGGCAGGGCTGAGCAGTGTCCCCAGCTGTCCTTCCCAAGGGGCTCTGTGTGTCCCCAAGCAGGGCAGGCTCAGCTACTCTAAACAAAGCAAATTTAGCTCCAAATTAAAATCCATTTTATTCACTGAAAGCAAAATTTTAGAAGCTGGGTTACACCTCTCTGGGCTGAAAGTTTTTGGTGAGGCAGAGCAGTAAAACTTTTCTTGGGAGAGTGATTTTAACGTGGCAAGAGGTGGAATTTGTTAAAGTGAACTTGACAAGTGTCAAAGACCCCAACAGGAAACCCAAGATTCTCCTGTGGATGACAACAGGCACAGTCCAAAGGAATTGCTTTGAGGAAGGGAATAAATATTTGTCTTTTGAAGGAGGGGAGAGCTGTCAGCTGTATTGGGGTGAATTTCCTGTCTGTGGCACAGCTTTTGTGGGATTGGATAATTCCACCCCTAAACACCACTGCACATCAGATTCTAGTTTAGTGCTTACACCTTCTGGCTTCCTTCATCTTTTATGTGATGAAGGAAAAGGTTATTTAACAACTTGGAAACTTTACTGCGAAATCACAACCTGCTCAGCTGAGGGGGGTGAATCCTTACCCATCAAACTTGGGTCATTGTGGTTTATTCCTTTCAGTGCCTAAAAAGCTTTTAAAGGGAAGAATTCAGTGATTTTGGTTGTTGCTGGGGCTGTGCTGTTGCCTTGTTTCCTCTGGCAGGGTGGGAACGTCCTTTGGCTGAATCCTCGTGGGATTGCTGGCCCCAGCCAGGGAACAGAAACATCCCTTCTAAAACCCCACTGCGAGCACAGCTTGCACCTTTAATGGATTATTTGGATTTTTGGTATATGAGAACACTTTGGAATATTTTAGCTTTTGCTGGAAAGCAAGGAAGAGGCAAAGGAAGAGCTGCAGGTGAGGGTGTGGCAGTAGTCAGGGAAAATGTGCTGTGGGAGCAGCTTGAGAAAACGGTATTGCACTGTCTGGGGATGCTGAACATCAACTACACGGTGTTTAGAAACTGAGTGCAGGAAAAAGTTCAATGTTTTGGAATTATTTTAAGGTTTTAAAGCATTTAACGAATTACACTTACATAATATAAAATATTATACCTATATAATTAAAATAGCATACCTATTTTTTTAGGTGTTTTAAGGAGTTTAGCCCATTCACTGGACCAGCCTGGCATTTTGGCCTCTGGGACTGTACAAACCAATAAATCCTGCTGCAATAATTGGTATTTTCTTTTCTGAGGATTAAACCCCCTCACAGTGGATGGAACAGAAATATCCAGACTTCTCTAAACCTTTGCAAGACTTGTGATTTCATTTAGACATTTGGGTGAAAGTTCAGGCTGTGATTTCTTTCTCTCTCCCGTGTCCTACCTCATATTTGTGCCTTTGCAGCCTTTAGCCAGTACTGTGGAAGGTATAGGATTTTCAGAGTTGATACAATTTTTTTTTTTTTTTTTTGGTGGTTGTGTTTAATCCCTTTTTTAACTTAAAAATTCGAAAGTGCTGCACCAAGTTTACTTGTGCGCAAACCAAAAGTGTGAGCAGCTCTTCTCTTACAAACCAACAGAACAATTGTCCCAAACCCTGATTTATGGACACTTCCAACCTCAGAAGTGAAGGAAAGGATCTTTTGCTGTTCTTAAGTGCTTTTATCATCTCCAAAATGAATTTCAGCAGCGTGGCAGGGAGATAGTGACTTTCTGGAGAGTTGTGAAGGCAAAATGCAGATACTTCAAGCAGGACAGATTATTTTTGGCTCTTGTCCAGTTTCCTGGGAAATGGACAGAAAGAAGCTTAATTTCTTCTAGTCCCCTGCAGCTGTGCTCAGGGTTTAATAAGCGTACAAGGTGATTTAAGGGGGAAAAAAAAAGGCAGGAAGTTCAGCTTCTCGTTGAGCTGTCTGTGCTCTTTGGAGCAGAAATTGGGGTTTGGTGCTGAGTGGAGGAGCAGCACTTCCCAGGTGGAAGTTCAGCATCAGGGATGGTGCCCAAAATGTTCAGTAGCCCTGCAAAACTCAGTGAATGTGCCAAAAAGATTGTGGGTTAACTTGCTTTCAAATAAACATGAGGTCGTTTAATTTAGAATATCCAGGGAGAATAATCCAAGTTGTGTCTGTGCAAGGCTGAACTTCAGAGTGGGATTGTTGTCTAAGAGCAAACAGGATCCTTGCACAGGAGAATTTGATGAAACTACTGGGGGAAAAAAATTAAATTAAATACAAGCAAGTTCTGCTTTTTGTAGTGAAAGGTGAATTCCAGTACACACTGCCTGTGGGAGATCAGCAGGTTCAGAGAGGATGGGGAGGGTGTGAGTCCAGCCCTGAGTGGATGCACCAGCAGGGATATTCTGTCTAAAGTCCCTTACACAATGGCTCTGGGCTCCCTAAATCCCATCTCCAGCTTTTATTGTCACTGGTGTTGTCCCAAAACCAGGCAAAGACCAACCCAAAAAACACCCTTTGGGAGAGAAGGGCATTTAGGGCAAAAAAATCCTGAACAGGGAGAAATTAAATATTGCTGAGTGATAACAAGTGACTCCAAGGGAGGAGCTGTGGGGTCAGGGGGATAAAACAGGGAATACCTGGAGCATTTCCCTGGATAAGGGGGACAACCAAACCAGGGCTCAGCTCAGGGAGATGTGAGGCTCCCAGTGCTTCCCCATGCCCTGCAACCCTGCAATTTCCCACCTTTTATTATTTCTGTGGGTTTTAGATCCAAGCCAACATTCCCAGTGTAAATTCTCATCTCGCCCGTGGTTTGTTACAAGGCTTTGTAGTCATTGCTGGAAATTTCAGATTTAGGAATTTGAGCCAAAGTGACTCCTTCTCCTGTCTTTTCCTGTTTTCCAAAGTCACCTCATTTTGTAAAGGGCGTGTGTGTTTGTGTGAAATAAATCAGTGTAAATTTACTGCTCGCTGTAAATTGTAATTGGCAAGAGTCGGGACACAGCAAATTCAGAATGGGAATGATAAAATACTGATACTGTATCCTTTAATTTATTACCTGTATTATCCCCACTCTGTGTTTTCCACTCCCTTCTCTCCCCTTCACGAGTTGTGTTTTCACTAGACTGGCATTTTCCTCCTCTGATGAATTAACTGTCAATTGAAGTTAGTGAGATAAATCAAAACAAATGGACACACTGCTCCATATTGACTTTCTCCCTGCCTGATTCCCAGCCCCACTTTCGGAGCACGGGGCTCTTGTTCTGCTCACTTGCTTCTAAGCAAATGTACAAGAAAAGGAGGAGCTGGGGGAGGTGGGTTTAATGGTCAGCAAGTCCATTTTTCCCTGTCTTTGTTTTATCCAGGATATTGTCAACGAGGAGATCTGGGCCATTTACCATTTTCTTTTACCCAGAAAGGAGGCACTTGGCATGGTGGCAGAGAGGGAAGTGTTAAATGGATTTCAGGAAGTGAACGTGGAAGTTCAGGTCTTCTAAAATGTGGTCTTAATCTATATAAGGAGGTTTTGGGATAATCAACACATTTTAAGTGAAAAGGAAGACACTTTTTATCAGCAGGGTTGATGTGCAGGCCCTCACTGTAAGAGAGGAGAGACAAATCTCCAAGGAGGAGATCTGAATTTCTTCTGTTGGAGATTTTCTGAATCCAGGGAGGTTTATTTAACATTTGCTGTGGAAATTCTGGGTCTAAAATGTTGTTGGGTAGGGAACTCTGAGATGTTGAAGCCTTGGCTTTATCCCAAGATGGCAGAGCAGTTTCAGGCTGGTTTATTCTATTTGTGCAAATGCGATCTGATCAGGCTTGGGATCATCTCTGCTCCTGATCAGAAAAAACTAAAGTTATACAAAGATATACATATACACACATGTATAAGGTAATTAAAGAAATAGATCTGAAAATGGACATGCTCAAGGCTTCTCTCTTGCAGACACAGAAACATTTTCACACTGAGGAGCCCTCCAAGCCCACAGGCCTTCCTTCTGCTGCCACCAAAGTTAGAATAGTTTGTAAAAAAGTTAATTGCTTGTTTCAAACAACAAGAACCCAGAATCCATGCCCGTGTCTCCAGCAGTGCCACTCGTGTGTGAATCAAACCTCAGCCACACCTCTGGCTGAGCAGCTCCTCTGCCAGGGTTCAGTGCTCAGAACAAGCACATGCCTGTCACAGAGCAAGTGTGGAAATTCTTTTGTTATTTGTTTACTTCCACCTCAAACATCTGCGCCTTAACGCTCAGCTTTGAAACACGCTGGAGATCAAGCAAGTTTTTCTCTCCGAGCCATCCTGTGTTGTGTCTTCCTGAGGTGGTTCAGCAAATAAATTTAACACCTTCTCACCTGGAAGGGATCTCCTGCGCTTTAATTCAAGAAGTAAAAGGTTTAAAAAGGAAAAGGAAAAAAAAAAAAAGAAATGTCTGTGCAGAGGAATGGATGGTGGAAAGGGGTAAAGCCTCTCAGCAGTAGGTTAATTGGAGAGTGGAATACCAGGGTAGATGGGAGCACATAGTTTCCTTGGACAATGTGCTAAAGAACTGGGAGCTGGGAAGGACCAGCTGGGATTGTTAGTGAATTAGCTGAAGTCAGAAACTGCTGAATGGAGCAAAGACGTAAAGGGGAAATGAAGGTTAGGGTATAATTCAGTCTAAATTAGGTGGGCCATTCACAATGCATAAAAGGGCTCCGAGCTTCCTTTCTTGGGGAAAATGGGGAGGAAAGCTCACTTTTATTTGGATGCGTGTTGAGTGGTTGATTTTAAGAATGTGCATACCTAGAGCCTACTTTTTGGAAGTGCATTATCCCACATGAGTTTGGAGGAAGCATTGAAAATGCCATGAGCCTGAAAGACAACAGATTTAGCAAGAAAGCCTTAGATCCCTTGTGCTGCAGGAGAATTTCATTTAATCTCTGATGGGCTGAAACAAATCCTCTTCGTTTGTTCCACCTCTGCTGGCTTGGTACTCACAGTGAACACTCTGTACCTGACCCAGGTGCTTGGAATCCACACTGGCTCTCCTCTGTGTGTTATTTTTGATTTATTACAACATTTCTGCACTTTAAATAATGCCCAGGTTTTGTTTTTAAGTGATTCTCCCATGGAAAGGGGTGTGGCAGGCAGCACATGGTCTTGGAGACTCTGTCTGTTCTATATAAACTTGGGTTAAAAGAGGGAATGGCATGGATTTAATGTACAAACTGTGTTTGTTCTACATAAACTCGGGGGAAAAGAGGGAATGGCATGAATTTAATGTAAAAATAGTTAAATGGAAATGGTGCCTCCATGAAGCAGAAGGCATTGAGCCTTGCAGTGCTGTCTGTCTGTGGTGCATTGTGATCTAATTTGGAAGAGTTTTGCTGCATCCCTTTAGGTGTTTCTGTCTCTGTAGACCTTCAAATCCATTTACCCCAATTTTGGTTGGCATCCTTCAGAGGTGCATCATCCACTGGATGATGAAAATTCACCATTTTCCCAACTTTTCAGATGTTTCAGAACTTAGAGCTCAGCATTTGTCTGGTCTGAGTGCTGTCTGTGAGTGCAAAGTGATTTTAACTTGGATTTAAGTGCTCTGGTTCTGGCTGTGCAGAGCCTTCCAAAGGTCTGGGCCCTTCAAATCCACTGGGAGAAAATCCAAATTTTCTGTTTTAGAGCCCTGGGGGATGCTCTGTGTTTCCTGAACCAACTCGCAGAGATATTGTGCTGCATCATCAATAAGATAAAGCCCATCTGACTGTGGTTTTATCAGATAGAAAATGCTTAATAAGGAATAGAGAGTGCTGATTTTATCAGGGTGTAATTCCACAAGTGCTGTGGCTGGAGGTGGAACTTTTTCCCCCTCTTGCTGTACCTGCCAGAGCCTGGAATTGTTTCTGTGTTCACTCCAAAGGCTTATGTCAAGCCCAGTCAATTTAAATGAGATTCAGAACTGGAGCAGCAATAAGTGTTCAATCAAAGTATTTGATAAATCACTTAAACAATCTCGCAGATTGCAAATTCTGTAAATGCAAGTTCTGCACTTATTCAAAACTAGTGAATGTGACAGGGCTAAGAGACAGCAAAGTCAAAACAGCAGGAAGAAAAACTCGGATTCTTTGATGAGATTAAAATACCAGCAATTGCAGGGGCAGGCAGGTAGGGCTGTGCTGCTCGTGGAGCCTCTGCTGCAGCTTTTCCGAGGAGAATATACAGATGGGATAAAGAAGAGAAGGCTGATTTGATGATTGCAGCATAATTTTACCTTTACTTCAGGGTATGTGTGTTTTCCTTAATGTCTTGAATGGCATAATTTAGCTGGTCAGGAAAGTTTTCTCTCTTATTAAATGGAATGACAAGTGACTGTAAAAGTAGGAGAAGGGAAATCTCAACAAAGCCCAGATTGCTTTGAATGCTCAACAATTTCTCTTCGGTTGCTCAGATTGGAGCAAGAGCTTCCTCAGGGGGAATTTATTCTGGTGAGTGTCTCCACAGAAAAGCTGAAAACAAAGTGGTGAAACAAACTCTCTGGGTTGGCTTTCCCCTGGTTTGTTACCCACTGCAGCCATGAGGATTAAATGTTAAATAATGATTTTTTTTTTTTTTTTGCTACTATTTTTATTATATCAAAGTGAGATGGAAGAAATTAAAGCAATTTTTTTGAGTAGCCTCCAGAATGAAACCTTGTGTTTTGTCCATTGAAGGACAGGAGCAAGGGATTGATGCCTTTGTCTCCTTTTCTCCACCTGTTTTACTGCCAACGTGAATTGAGTTTAATTTTTGCTGAAAACAAGAATTCCAAAAGCTCAAACCTCTATTTTCCGGCAGCACAAGACCTTGTTGAGGGAAATTTTTAAGGACTTTGGGAATGTTGAGGAGAAATACTGTAGGAATCACAGTGTATTAGGAGTTCCATGGACACAGTGTTGTCCAGCTGTGAACTTGGGCAGATTTTCACTCTGCTGACTGAAATACAGAAATATCTGCATAAACAGACACACAGGATTAAACTTCCAACCCAAAAATCATTCCTAGAGGCCTTTTGCATCCCTTCTGTGTGACCTCCTATTCTCTGGAAATCCTTCAGGCAATACTCTAAATTGAGAAAATTTGAAAAGCTACTCAAATACACATTATTTTAATAAAGAAGGAAAGATTCATGTCCTTTCGGTAGCTATGGAAAAAACTAAATTGAAACGGCGCTAAAATCTACTTTACACATGGACATAATTATCAGAAAAACTTTTCCTTTCACTCAAAACTAATCCTTTCACTCAAAACTAATTTTCTGCCCTTAAAAAAAAAGTCGTTTTAAAGATTTACTAGCAGTCCTTCCATAAAACATTTATATTTAACACACTGACCACACATTAATTAACGGGAACAAGCGATTCCAAGGACTCATCCCAAACTATCCACGGGGCAGAGTTATTTGAAAAACTGGATTTTCTTGCTGGCAGTGCCTTTATTTTGTGTGGTGGCCGTGGCTGTGCAGAGCTCTGGAGGGGCTGAGCTCTGGGGTGTGTGTGAGCGTGTGTGTGCATGCGGCTGTTGTTCCTTTCTTCTCCAAATGCTTCACCACAGTAGGCAAAATGGATGAAACACAGAAAAAGAGAGACAATAAATAGTTTCCTAACCTGGCTCGGATAATGGAGAAAGTTCGTTAGATTTATTAATCCTCATTTTCCTTTGGACTGTCAGGCTTGGAGTGACAGTAAAAAAGCTTGTGACGACTTTGGCTAATTTGCACTCCATTCACTTTCTCATGAAAACCCATCAGGATGACTGAAGAACTGCTCTGCAATTGACCTTATTCAATGGCAGAGTGATATACTGGGAAACAGGCCAGTTTTTACAATGCCCAAAAGAGCAAATTGGACGGAATCTTTGTTCCTCTCTTTTTCCCCTTTCCTTTTTATGCCAGTCTTGCTCTAGTTAAGCTCTCTCATTTGTTCCAGCAGTAGCTCTAGGGCTCAGGTCACCCTCTGGGGCTGCCATTGCAGGTGATCACTGGGCTGCTTGTCTCGGATGCAAAGAGGAGGGAGAAAGGGGAAGGCTGGAAGATTCTGCTCAGAGAAAAAGTCTGAGGCCTTGTTCTCAGCCAGATGTTGGGGGACAGGGTGCTGGTTGTCCCCTTGCACCCAAAAATCCCAAACAGGTTGAGCGAACCCCAGCCAGGAGCAGGATTTTCGTGGCGCTTTTTGGGTGAGGAATTCAAGCTGGTGGTGGTCAGGGCAGAGGGGAGGCAGGGAGCAAATTCTGTGCTCATCAGGGAGACTTTTCTGTGCTCCTTTTATGTTCACACACAGTAAAGGCAGGATTTTCACTCTGGGAAAATGAGAGAGGCTCGGAGTGGCCAGAGGCTGGTGGGGAGAGATCCCGCACAGGGGGTAGGGACAACTGTCCCCTCAAACCAACTTTTAATGTTTTATGCAAAAGACAGCAGCCCTGAATGAGGGTCTGAGTGGGATTAGCACATGAACAGTCCGTGGGCTGGCAGATACCGAATTTATCTGGGGCACAGAGAGGCAAAACTATTTTAATTTGAGTCTGAGAATGGGCTGGTTTGGGTGGATTCTCTCTCTCTCTCTCTCTCTGGCTGAAATTTCTGAAACTTCAGCTCCATTTCCAGCTTTCATCCAATGTGGGGTTTGTAAAGATTTCTGACCAGTAAGACTAATAGTGATGTTTTTAATAGCAATAATTCCAAGCTGTACCCAAACTCCTGTCTTTACTGGGGTACCAAATATGCTGTAATTCCCTGCCAGAGCAGCAGTGGTGCCTCCCCTGCCCCTGATACATCACACAGGGCACTGTGAGGCTTTCGGGTGGCTTTGGAGCACTTTGGGGACAATTCCAGCCCTGTGTGAGGAAGCAGCGTTGATCTCTTTCTGCAGAGGGCAGGTCCTGCCAGACAGACCATGACAGTTGCTGGTTCAGGGCTGTTCAGGGGGACCTTGGAGGAGCAGAAGAAGCAAACCCACAAGCTGTGCCCCACACCCTGGACAGGGATGTGCTCCCCTTGTGTGTCACATCCATCCAGGGTCTCATCCCTGCAGCTCCCAGCTCAGCTAACCAGGAGCAGGGAACACTCAGTCAATCAGTCCTGGAGCAGGATGGGAAAGACCCAGAATAGTTGGAAGGGATCTTAAAATTCATCCCATTCCATCCCTGCCATGGCAGGGACACTTCCACTATCTCAGGTTGCTCCAAGCCCTGTCCAACCTGGCCTGGGACACTTCCAGGGATCCAGGGACAGCACAGCTTCTCTGGGCACCCTGTGCCAGGGGCTCACCATCCTCACAGGGAATATTTTTTGTCCTAATCTCTAATCCAAACTCACCCTCTGTCAGTTTGAAGCCAATTCCCCCACTTGTCCTGTCACCACATGTTCTTTAAAAAGTTTCTCCATCTTTCTTGTGGATTCTTTCAGAATCCAAGGGATTGCACTCACTTATCATCCTTCTCCTTTTTTGAGTTTTTCTATTTTACAGTAAACTTTTTCCAGTTTAATACAAGTAAAGAGAACCTGGTGGCTTCACAAACCTGAACCACCCAGCAAGAACCACATTGTTCTTCTACAATATCACCAACTGATTAGGCTTACTGTGGGTCTCTATGAAGGGGGATGGTGGGTTTTATTAAAAAAAAAAATCAATTAAGAACCACATCAAACTTCCATCTTTCCTGAAACATTTCTAGTTGCTCAGGTACAACTCTGTTCTGACCAGCATCTCTTCTGACTTACTCACATAAGATACTCACATGAGAAAATAAAAATACATGACTGGAAAAGAACAGGATTTAGGAACCTTTTTCTCTCTCTCCAAAGAGCTACCAATCCATCCCTCCCCTGCACACACAAAGTCTGGATCTCAGCGTTGTTTCAGCACAGGGTTTGAGGCTCCTGCAGGAAAGTTGTAACCTCTGTGTGCTCAGGTTTTGGAGTTAAACCAACAAGGTGGAGACCAAGGAATGAGGGAAAGAAGAGAGGAAGGTGTTCCTAACGGTATTTTTGGGTCAAATATTCCCATGAGAAAGGGTTGGATGGGCACAGCAGGCCTTGCTGGGCAGGATAAACCTGGGGAGGTGTGAGAAGTGTCCCCATCACTGGGAGGGGACAATCCCTTGCCATGGAATTGTCTCTCCATTCCGGATGGCTCGGGGTGGGGTGACTTCCGCCACTCGCTGTGCAGAGTCACTGCCATCCTTCTGCTCCTCTCTGTCATCTCCTTGCCCTCCTCCTTCTGGTGCCCTCAGGTCCTCCAATTTCCCCTTCTCTCTCTATCAAATTCTGCCCATGTCCGCACCCTCATTAATCAATGTCAAGTCACAGAGTGTACAACAAGGGCTGTATTCTTCCACTGCCCCCTCAGCCCTCATACATCCCATTGTTCCAAAAAACTGATTCAGATGGCAAGAAAACAGCCGATGCAGCACATAAAAGAGATGAGACAGAAATGAAAAGAATCAAGGAGGGGAAAGAAAAAAAAAGAAAAAAAAAAAAAAAAAAAGAGGAGGCATTTTTTTCCCCTGAAACACTCGAATAAATACTCGGCAATGATAATTTAAATTATTCATACATTTATGAAAACATCCATTGAAAAGTGAAGTGTATGATGCTCTTTGTCTACTTTACTTGTCTCTTGTTTGTGATTAACCTTTACTGTAACTTGGGCTGGCAGTGCCACGATCACAAAGAGCAGACTTTTCCTTCCATGGGAAAAAATGTTTCATCGGGTCCAAATGAAAAATTAAGTGGAGGTATTTAGTGCTGATGTGGCAATTTGGTGCAAAAGCATTCAAGATGCAGAATTATCCGTGTCTGTAGCCCAAACACGGCCTGGTAAAAAAAACCAAAAATCCAAAAGAGACAAAGCCAGCTTTTAGCAGCGCGTTCCCTCACAGGGGAGTTTGACATAAATTCTGCTTCCAGTCCCATGACATCCCTCAGGAGCTGCAGAGATCAACCCCATGGAATATCTGGGATTTGCTGCCACAAATAAGGAGAATCTGGGTGTGTGAGAATATGGACAAACACAGCCTGAAAAAACGGAAATGAAATAAAGCAGCTCCGTTATTTTAATTACAGCTCCCAAACTATGGAAGAGTTCATAGAGTAGCATTAATAATGGAATCAGAAAACGGGAGGTATTTGGGACTTGACAGCCTGTGAAAGTCCAGAGGAGATTTCTTTTGCCTCTTAGATTTTTTTTTTTTTTGCCCATACTTCGTGGTTACTGCTTTCATTTTAAAAAATCAGTTTGTGGCAAGATGAGTAGAGGAATATTAAATGCCAATAGTGATAAACAATCTGATATCAGAGCAATAGTAATTTGAGAGGTTTTGGGGATTCAGCTCTGTGGGGATTGTATTTTTTGGTGTATCCCTGCCATTCTTCTGGGTTTTTTGGGTTTTTTTTGCAGAGACCCAGAGAAACAGTCAAAGCAAAGCTTCTCCTCTAACATTTGTGTCGTGCTTGTAATTCATCAAATTTCCATCCAACTTCCAAACCGGAGCGGTCTGGAGAATGTCAGATAATTTATAGATAATCATCCAAACATTTTTTATTCTCAAGTGAACACATTTAGCCCTGCAAATATGCATTTATGCCTTTCCATAACTGGTTGATTACGTGGGAGGGGGAGCCATTGTCTGGCAGTCAAAGCCAAGGGATTTTCGGCAAAGCTCTCCTTACTCTCGTGTTGACTCTGCAGTTGACTCTGTGTGTGACCTTGGACATGTCACTTATCCTCTGAATGCTTCACTTCCTCCTGTAAATGGCTAGAAGTTTGGAGCACATGCAGGAAAGTGTGTCTGGAACTCGGGGAAGAATTTGGAGATTTTGCTCCTGAGAGGTGCTGGTGGGTCCTGGCAGCTGAGAGAAATAGGGCTCTTCAGAGAGAGGTTTATTAAACATCATTGTGCCTCATTTTTAGGGGTTTGATACATTTTCTCTCAGGCCTTTTCCAGTCGCTTTCCACTTTTGGAATTAGTTTTCTAATTTTTCAACCATTTTTCTACAATTCTTCTACAATTTTTCCACCTGAATTTCTGCACAAGGTGACTCTCAAGAGTTTTTTCATCACATCTATCTTGTCTAGGATTTCCTGGGTTTGATTTTAATGCTGCCTCTGGATCTGTCCTTTGCTGAGGTGAAGTATTTGCCCTTGTTTCAGCAGAAAACATTTTTAGTAAATCCACTCATGGATAAATCTACTAAGGGAGGCTGTCAGCCACAGGACAGAGTATTTCTGTAGAAAGTGTGGTGGAAAACTGTGTATTAAAAGAGGAAGGAGCTGGAGCAAAAGTCCTAAATCAAACTGCTGGCAATACACTGTCTTGGTGTGTATTTCTTGCTAGGCTGTGATTCCTTCTTCTTGGAAATTATCCAGGATTTCCTGGCTCAGTGATCTGGGATACATTTCAATATACTGGATATATAGAGCAGTGGGCAGACTTCAAACAGGTCTGGGATTTTTATTTTTTTTTTGAGGAATGGAGAGACATCCAAAGTAGCGGTTCCCTTTCTCAGCTGATTTGCATAAATCCTCCTTCGCTGCTTCCAAGCCTTCCTGGAGTTCCTGAGTGAGCAGGAGGCACCAAATCCCTCCTTCCCTCCCATTCCCACACCAGCCAGGTTGGCTTTGGGATCAGCCAGCCAGAGAATTCCCAGACAGGAACTTTTGCACCTCAGCTCTGCTCCCTCAATTAGTGAATGAATGGAGACACAGAAATACAGTGACACCTCTTGGGAGCCTTGGAGGGATCATTCCTGCTCAGCCACACCCCAAAACCAATCCCAAACTTCTCAGCTTGAGGTTGAGATGACGCTGGTGAACTTGGGTTGGGTTCTTCCCAGCACAAAGTCATCCTGGGGTTTGATTGTCCGTGCCCAGGTAACCCCTGCACTGCTTTGCTGGGCTCTCTGGAGTGGGGAATTTAAAATAAATCTATTTTAATATATATCTATATAATAATTTAAAATATACATAGCTTTAGGAACAACTGCTCTATAAGGTGACACCTCTTGGGAGCCATGGAGGATCATTCTTGCTCAGCCACACCCCAAAACCAATCCCAAACTTCTCAGCTTGAGGTTGGGATGACGATGGTGAACTTGGGTTGGGTTCTTCCCAGCACAAGGTCATCCTGGGATTTGATTGTCTATGTCCAGGCAATCCCTGCACTGCTTTGCTGGGCTCTCTGGAGTGGGGGATTTAGAATAGATCTGTTTTAATATACATATATATTAATTTAAAATATACATAGCTTTGGGAACAGCTGCTCTATAAGGTGACACCTCTTGGGAGCCATGGAGGATCATTCCTGCTCAGACACACCCCAAAACCAATCCCAAACTCCTCAGCTTGAGGTTGAGATGATGATGGTGAATTTGAGTTGGGTTCTTCCCATCACAAAGTCATCCTGGGATTTGATTGTCCATGCCCAGGTAACCCCTGCACTGGGCTCTCTGGAGTGGGGGATTTAAAATAAATCTATTTTAATAGATATATATATAAAATAATTTAAAATACACATAGCTCTGGGAACAGCTGCTCCATAAGGCATTCCCTCCACGGCTGTCCCAGGCTGTCCAGCCCCAGCCATGCCCCCTCCAGCAGCCCCCAGCACACTTTGCCCATAGAAGGTTTGGAGATGCGTCGCCGTGCCTCCCTCCCTCCTCCCACCCTCCCAGCCACCACGCCTGGGCTCTGGGAAGGTGGCCAAATGCCACTGAGGACACTGGAGCAATAAATCATCCTCCTTCCAACATCTGCAGGCCCCAAAGGCGAGCCCCTTGCCGATGATGATCTCGCCTCCCACCCCCTGCTTTTTATCCTGTCCCTGGCTGACAAAACACCTATTGTCACAGCCTGAGTGAAGAAGAGTCCTTTTTCCCTCACAAAGGCCCTCTGAAGCCAAGTTGTGAGCTGCCAGAGAAGATGCCGAGGGCTCGGCGGGGAGTCTATATCTCACTCTTTTGCTCTGTGGTTCATACTTTTTTTTCTCTCTCACGGGGGTCACCCAAAGCCTTTCACTCCGGCTTCATATTCACATAAAGACATCAAGAAAAAGAAAAACCACACCAGAAAGAATTATTAGGCATGGCTGTCAAATGCTTTATGGGGGGGTGGGGGGTGCAGGGGGGAAAGAACAGTAACTCTTTATGTGCTGGCATTGTTACAGGAGCTAATGTACCACTGGAGTGCCGTGCAGGAAGACATTACATGCCTCAGGAATTGCAGGGGCATGAGGCTAAAATATTGGGTTTCAGCAAAAGGGAGTTTGTTTTCACTTCTGGTTGCTTATCTGGGGTTTCTAGAGCCTAGCTGCCTCTTTCCTGATGGTGTTTTCTTGAAGAACTTTTGGGGTTTTTTTGCATGTGAAGAATATTTCCTGGCTGTTATTTGCATGGCAAGGGGACTGTGGGGATTTTAGGATCCAATAGAGCAAGCTGCCCCCAGTCCTTTTTTATTTTATTTTTTTTTGCGTATGAAAGTTTAAAAATCACAACGCCAAAATATTGATATTTCCTCATGGAATGGGCAAAGCTGAATTAGTGCAAAGCTGAAGGGAAGACGCTCCCTGCCTGAGCCTAAACTACAGATTCCCAATTACCAAATTGCCCATTTCTGGCAGATTTAAAGCTGGAAAGCGTTCCTGAATCTGCTGCCCATCTCTCTGCACCACTCTCCGAGGGAACTTTGGGAGCTGTGAGCTGAAGGCTCCGCAAACAAATCGCCTGCGAGGTTCATCCAGATGCCACATCCCCGTGCAGGCTTTTAACCCTTTGAGGTTGTGTCCCCTTTCTCTGCTCGCTGAGAAGTGGGTGAGCTGTGCTGGGCACGGCTTTAAGAAGATCCTGCTGCCTCGGAGAGGAAGATAAATTAAAAACTTCATTTAATCCTCTGGAAGGCTGAGACTGTAAAGTTAACAGTCGAGTAAGCTATTAAAATTTACAGTGCAAGGCATCAAAACAGAAGGAAAGTGCACATGGATAAAGTTTAAAGCATCCTTATAAAAAGCCGGAAACCTAACACTGCATTCCTACAAATTATTCCCTTAGCAAACATTTTTATTTCCAATTAGTAAAAGAAAAATTGCTAATTTGCTGCAGTTGGACAGGCCTGACGTCTCAATCTGCAAAGTGTCAGTGCTGTGAAAGGAAATGTTTCACACTGTGCTGGAGAGAGAGAGCAGCTCTAAAGAGGGTCAGGGCATCGGGCCCAGAAACCAGATTGACTGGCCATAGTGCTAAATTACTCACACAAGACAGACATTGTCTGCAGTGCCAGCCCCGCAGTACTCACTTTCTCATTCTTTCCCTTTTTTAGTTGGTGCTGCTGGAGGAGGTGAGGGGGTGGCAGGACAGGAAGGGGAGGAGGGCTGAGCTCAGGAGGGGTTTGGGCTCATCCTCGGCTTCTCTCGGAACACACTAAGAGCTGCAGGAGGTGAAAGCCACCCTGATCCGTCTGGGATCATCTGGGGAAGCCACAGATACACCCAGGTGTTGGCTGGGCTGAGGGGAACCTTGTGCTGGGGATGAATCAGAATCCCAGAAAGGTTTGGGTGGGAAGGGAGCTAAAACCTATTGAAGCTATCTAAAATCTGTCTAAAAGCTATTAAAGCGCTCTAAAATCTATCTAAAAGCTATCTAAAGCCCATCCAGTGCCACCCCTGCCACGGGCAGGGACACTTTCCACTATCCCAGGTTGCTCCAAGCCCTGTCCAGCCTGGCCTTGGACATTGCCAGGGATCCAGGGGCAGCACAGCTTCTCTGGGCACTCTGTGCCAGTGGCTCACCACCCTCACAGGGAAGAATTCCTTCCCAATATCCCATTTAAACCTATTCTTTGGCAGTTTGAAGCCATTCCCCCTTATCCTGTCACTCCAGGCCCTTGGAAAGAGTCTCTCTCCATCTTTCCTGTACAAACCCTGAGATCTGGGGGGTGCCCATGGAAAAATCCATGGTTTTCTGCATCGTTGTGGCTCCCTGCTTGTGACATCTGGGTTATGTTTATTTGGTGGCCTCATTGAGAGCCCTTGAACCCAAACACTGTTTTCAGTGGATTGAAATAGCCTGGCCACAATGTCTGGGTGAACAGACAGGCTGGTATTTGAATTTAAGTAATTATTATAATTGTTTTATTAATCAGGTATTAATAAAAACAACAACAAAAAAACCCTCCAACAACAAACCAACAGGATAAGGATCCAGCTCACAAATAATTACTGCTTTCTTAATTACAGTCTTCTTATCTATCTGAAAAAGTTTCTGACACTTTCAGTTCCTTTTGCTCTCACTGTGAGTGTATTGTGAGGGCTGAGGAGCTGGAGATGGAGCAGATATTGATGGTGGGAAGTGCCTGTGGAAGCTTTGGGCATTTTGATTCCTTGTGATGGGCAGAGTGTGGCAGCAGTCAGATGAGGAACAGGGATGAGCTTTGTTGGTTTCTGAATGAGCTACTTGCAAGGAACATTGCATTTTCCTGGTTCTTCTCATAATTCCAGTGTGCTTGCGACTTGTCTTTCCTTTCTGCAAGGAATCAGCATCAGGCAAGCATTTCCTTGTGCTGAAAATCTTACAGAATTCCATCTAATTTGCTGGTTTTGCTGGGAGGAAGCACCTTGGCACAACACCCCCCAGGGCCTCTCTCCCAGCCAGACAGCTCCTGCCTTTCTTTCTGCTGATAATCCCACCAGGACCTTTGCTTCCTGATAAAACTGGATTCCACTGGAGAAACCCAAACACATTAGAAGCTCCATTACATCCTCTGCATCCTTCTTAAAACCTGCCCTGTGCTTCCTGAGCATTAAACAGAGCAGATGCCTGCTGGGCTCCTCTGTGCCACAGCCACAGCCACTGCTGATAGCTGAGCAGCTGCCCTGATAACACAGTGACATTTCCAATGTGTCCCTAGTAAAAATGAGGGAAAAGGAGCTTGTCTTGGGTCAGATAACTCCCAGGTACGAGTGGGATGGTTTGTTTTTGTCAAGAGTGAGGATGCTGTCCTGAAGAATCAGCTTCTGCCTTCTTCATTCATGTGAAAACCTCAGCAGGCAGGGATTGGTGGTCTGATAGGGAAATGGTGCTGCTTAGTGTGTGAAAAGGAAGGGAGAGAGAAAAAAAAACTCGGTTTATTTTGGGTTCCAGGTTTGAATGTTCTTTAGGATGGAAAGCCAAATTTGTGTTTCCTTTTTTTGAGACAGGCCTGTCGCAGTGCTACTGCCAGGGCAGGGAGCTGCAGCCCAGCAGTGAATCCAGAGTGAGTTTCCTTTTGAAGAGGCACATCCGAGCCTCGAGTACAGGAAGGAAAGGAGAGGAGAGAGTGATTCAAACTTTGGGGATGGTTTAGGAAGTTTTTGTTGGGGCTGGGTGGGACAATCTGTGAGCCATCGTGCTGGAGTGACTAAGTGACCACAGCTGCCTCCAGTCCAGCTTCCCTTCCCCTCGCCTGTTCCGAGGCAGAACTTTGCCCTGTGCATTTTGGAAAAGAGTTTGATGAAGAAACCTGGATAGGAAGCAGCAATAAATGTTTTTCCTTATATTTTTTTTTTGATCATTCTGCTGCTGTCCAAGGAAGGAGGGGTGAGGAGTGGGCAGAGCTCCTCAGGCTGCTCAGCCTGGTGTGTTCAGAGCTTTGATGGAGAGAGTTTGTGCTGAAGGGAGGGGAATTCATGCTTCACGAGTTGTTCAGGGTGAAGGAATTTGGTGATTTCTCAAGCCACTGAAATAAAACCCATGTTGCTTTGAGTCACTTGGTCATTTTTTGTTTCATCTTCTGGAGCTGAGGGCGATGTGAGGACACACAGCCCATGCCAGGGCCAGGCAGGAGGCTGAACATCGTGTTCCTGCTGCATCCCTGGGCTTTTTCCTGGGATCTGTGGGGCTGGAAGCTGCCCAGGCTCTTTCCATAAGCAAACACCTCCACCTGGAGCTGCTGCTGCCCCCACAATGGGCACATTCTCTCAGCCAGTCCCTGATGCCATAACCTCCACCCCAGAGGGTCACTTGGAATTTGTTTCCTTCATCTGGAAGCCCAGGATGTGGGCTAAGGAGGAGGGAAGTCAGTGCCTCCTATCCTATGGGGTTTCCTGCTTTTTATTTTTTGGGTTTTTTGGTTTTTTTTTCCCTCCAGGCTTTTAGTGTCATCCTTCAAGCTGAAAATATACATTCATGTTCTCCCCAAATTGTTGCCGTAATTACAGCTCTGGGTGGCCACACAGGGATTTTTTGGAAACCAGATGTCCCCCTTTTCTAACCTCTGCTGCAGGGCTAGTGGCTGGCCACAGAAAGTGTGCAGCACATATATTTATCTTTTTATGGATTTTTTTTTTCTAATGGAAAAAAAAAGTATTCTGATGTCCAGAAACACCAAAGAAAATTGCTTTTGATCTGTAGTTTTAGAAAGATTCTGTCCTAATTCCCTGTCGCTTGTGGTCTTTCTTGTACTTTTTTTTCCTCAGGGAGTTTCCCAATTTAATAAACCAGCACTGGCTGCCCTGAGGTGTCACCTTCTGTAGGGATCCACATGTCCCAGCTCCAGGAATGTCAAAACTCCTCCTTGGAGTCCCCTTTGGCAGGAAGTGCAGTGCTGTCCTTGTGAGGAGCATTCACCTTACCTGCCCAGCCAGGCTGACACTGCAAGGGGACATTGAATAAAAAAGGAAAGGCTCACAGGGCTTTTGTCACTTGTTGTCCCCAGCTGATGGCCCAAAATGATGTTCTGGTGACCCCAAGATTTTGGAGAGTTAACTTTTCAAACTGCTTGGCCAGGTTTGAGCCTGGCTAATTGCATTCTTCATTCTCAAGTGCAGCCAACACTATCAAACAAATTCTGCTCTAATCTAATATCTGCCCTCATCACCCCTGCTCTGGGCTGTTGGGCACTGGCTGGGATTCCTCCCTGAATTTGGGCACATTTTGGTGTTTCCCAGGTTCCTCCCATGTTCAGAAGCCAGGAGGGAGGTGGCCCTGGAGCTGGACTGCACTGATCCTTCCCAACTTTATGAATTCCATGTTTCTACAAAATGTGAAATACTCACTTCTGGCCAGAGCTGCAGGAATTTTGCTTTCCTTTTTTTTTTCCCTCTCCCTTGATTGTTTGTTTTCAGCCCTGTTCTGGTGGAAGGGACAGTTACAGTGCTGTGAGATAAGCCAGGCTTCAAAGTCTGCATGGCTGTCAGGGTAATTCTGAGCTCACCAGGGTCAAAGGTGTTTATATCTGAGCAGGATTCACAGCCTTGTTGGTAAGATTAGGGCTGAGGAGCTTGAAACTCAATTTCTAAACACCAGAGCCTGGGTGATTTGGGCACCTCACTCAATTTGGGCACCTCACAAGGCCCTCAATTTGGGCACCTCACTCAATTTCTCATCTCAGTCTGGAGTGTAAAATTGGGGTAGGAACTCTTCTCTTTCCCTGCTCTCACTCTTCATCTCTCACACTCACTTATTTCACAAGGTCTTTCAGGAGGAATCATCTTCCTGTTTGATGTCTCAGTTGGAATTTTGTCCTGGTGATCCTGATACAAAAATGGTGGGGAAGTTGGTTAGGTCTCATTGCACTGGGAAGCTCAGCCACGAGGTTTTCTGCCACAGAGCTTCCCCAGGACTTGGAAATATCAGATGTGGGCAATAATGGAGAAAATCTGAGTTTCTCAAATTCAAAGTCAGTGCTGATAAGATTTTTTTTTTTTCCCTATGGAAATAGTGTGGTTGACTGCTGAAATTCTCTAAATCTACCTGCTGGAAGAGCAGCACATGAAGAGAATTTTCATTTTCTCGTGCTAATTTCTTGCATTTCCCAAAACACTGAGTCTGAGCCAAATCTGCTTTTTGGAGCAGACTGACCCAAACTGTGCTGTGCTTTGCAGAACCAGTGGAAGGTGCTCCTGGCTTGTCCAGCCACAAAAGGCATTTCTCCAAGGGAATGATCAGCTAAAGGTCACCCCGTGGCACCCACGACACTCTAACAAAAGCCTTGTTTGTGAAGCAGCTGCTGATTATCATTGGGGAGCAAATGGCTTTGAATTTTATAGCTCCTGTTATCTGAAACTAATAAAAACACAATGCAGTGACGAGCCGAAGGTCATCTCATCTCGGAGTGCTCCGCAGAGCTCCAGATCATGCACAGGTTTTTGTCTGATGCAGTCTGTAAATGGGAGTTGGGGAATGAGGGATGTAAATCAAGGGTGTCTCCTGAAAAGTTTGCATTTCCTATTTTCCCCCCTTGCTCCCCAAGCTCCATTCTCCAGGAGATAACAGAATACAGGATATTTCCACCTGGGTCTGTTGCCATTTTGGTTCACCCAACACTGGAGTGGTCGTGAGCCACTTCTGGAAAATCCAATTTAATAGAAAATCCATGGGAAAATTCCAAAGGCTCACCCACCTTCCAGGGAAGCTGTTGTGCCAAGTGCAACGTAAAGAGACAGCAATAAATCACCCTGCTCTGCACCTCAAATAGATAATCAATTTAATTGAAAGCATCAATAATCATAGTTTGACATTTATTACCCTGTGGATGTTTTATCTTTTAGGCAGGGGACAGCGGGGCAATGATGGATGCCAGTTCTGCCATGGAACACAATTATGTGGTGCAAGGAAAAGGGGTTTTATATTCTGGGGGAAAAAAAAAAAAAAAAGAAAAAAAAAAGAAAAGCCATTGAATTCATATTCAAGCAGGTTGCAGGAAATCTGTGAGAAATAAATGCATGGAACTGTCATCCCTGGAATTCGAATTCTGGTTATGGCTCGTGAGGTAATGTCTTGAATGCTGCTTGGTGTGTTCTTTTTAAGTGATTTAGGACAGAAAATCTGCAGGGCCAGGCCTCCCTCTGCAGAATATACAGAATATCAGCTTTTTTTGTCACATGTGCACAAGCTAAAACCAAAAATAAGGCTGGATTGTTCCTTCTTTGGCTGTATCTGATGGTTAGTGCTCACCTGGTCAGGTCACTGTGCATCCTCCAAGGTGGAAAACAGTGTGGAAGTTACCCAGGCTGTCTGGACAGAGCCTCTGAGAGCCAAAAAGTGATGGAAATGTTCCTTTCCACCTGCAGAAATGTTTCCATACCTGCAGGACAATGTCCAGGGCAGCGCCTGGATAAAACAATGCAGTGGAGGCCAGGAAAGCCCCTGGCTGTGCCCACAGGTCCTGGAAGCTTCCAGGAATGTGAAAACCCCAAACTGCTGAAGTGAAGCAAGTTTAAAAAAAAATTTTAAATTGTCTGTATTAGTTTAAATCAGGTGCTTATCATGCATCATTCAAAGCAGGTCTTTCACCTTTAATTTTTGGTTGTTTTGAGGTTTAAATAGCTCTGTCAGGGCAGTGAGTGAAACTTCCAGTACTTTCACCAGGCAGGAGATTCTGCCCATGCTGCAAAGTTCTCTCCACACTTCCCCAGTCCCAGGAGGTGCAGAGTGTTGAGGAAGACAAGCCCCAAGTTTATGAGAACATTCAAGTGCTGTTATGCTATTCCCACAAAGCAGCAGCTTCCTCGATGGCACACGGAGATTATTTGGCGAGTCAGGATCTCTTAACTCCGCTCACATCAGCGATTATTTACTTTGAGCTGGCAGTTACAAAAATGCTTTACTTCATTAAACCCTCTTCAGTGGCTTAAATACATTTTGTTTCCAGCAGCTGGGTACATTACGGACATTTCTTTGTCTATGATCTATTGGTGGTAGTTTGGAAGATGTAAACATTTGTGCTATTTGGCAAGATGGTTGGGGAGCCATCTTATAACCTCAATGTTCCTCTTGGCACGAGATTAAAAACTCCTTGTAATCAATGCTCAGGGCTGAATCTCCCAAGATTTTCCTCAGGAATTGCTTGGAGTGTTGGGTAACAATACAGGCTGTGTGTGCTCTTCAAAACCTTGCAGGAAAAGAAAGTCCTTTTTTATTTTTTAATTTTTCTTCTGGTGCTGTTATGAAGAAGTTCCAAATGTAGAATACAGTTTAATTCTAATGGCAAATAGCTGGAGCTCCAAATGTAGAACCCAGCTTGATTCTAATAGGAAAAAACTGGAGTTCCAAATGTAGAACCCAGCTTAATTCTAATAGGAAAATCTGGAGTTCCAAATGTAGAACCCAGCTTAATTCTAATAGGAGAAAACTGGAGCTCCAAATGTAGAACCCAGCTAATTTAACAGCAAAAAAACTGGAGTTCCAAATGTAGAACCCAGCTGAATTCTAACAGCAAAAAACCTGGAGTTCCAAATGTAGAACCCAGCTTAATTCTAATAGGAAAATCTGGAGTTCCAAATGTAGAACCCAGCTTAATTCCAATAGCAAATAACTGGAGTTGCTAAGGATAAATACGGAATTTAGGAAAAAAAATCTGGTAGCCATTTTGGCACATTTCAGGAAAACCTTGTGCAGAGATTCGAGAATTGGCTTAGGGCCAGAACCTTGTCTGTCAGGTGGGAGAAGTGCCTGTGGCATCTGCAGGGATCATAATGAGCTAAAATCTCCACATTCCCTCATCGTTCTCAGGAGGCTCAGTGCATCCTTCACTTCTAATCAGGGGATTCCAGCCACACAGAAAACCCAAGGAAAAATTAAAAAAAAAAAAAAAGCAAAACCTGACTTCCATTTGGACTCCCTGAATTCCTGTCTCAAGAAAATGCCTTGAAATTGCCACCCACCCTCTGTCTGTCTGATTAAATAAAATATTGACCTTTTCCAAACACAATATTATCATTCCAAGCATAATATTATCCAGTCCTGTCTGAGATTGTTTCTCCAGCTCTTAAAAGGGAGCTCACCTGGCAGCCCTATCAGCTCAGATAAAACAGCTCTGTGTGCCTCCTCAATAAAAAGCTGATTGTGCCGATGTCTGAAGCTGGGCCACGGAATAATTCCCGATTAAATTATCTTTCTAGAGAGTATTTGATACTCTTATTTTATTTCTTTATTCAGAAATTACATTTGCTCAATATTATTTCCGAATAAAAGCAGGCAAAGTGCTTTTTTCTGTCCCTCTCTTTGCTTGCTCAGAGTGCTGCTACAGGGAGTTCCTCTCCAAGTTTGCTTTCCACCTCGGAGTAATTCCTTACTCCATGTCTGAGCAGCTTCAGGGACAAAGCTGCTCCTTGTGGTTAACATGGAAAAGAAACACCAGGCACAGGGAATTCCCCTCCTGCTCAGAGCCCATGCTCTTCAGAGCTGCAGCTTTTTAGGGTTTTTTTCCAAATAAAATGAGAGTTAAGTGATGTAAAGTTCCCTCAAGTCCCCTGTGACAGCCTTCCCTTCAGGAATGCTCATCCTTGTGAAGGAAAATCCCAAAAAACAGCCCTCAAGAGCACCTCCAAGGCAGCCTCACGTTCCTCTCCCCGTTCCCAGCTTTAATGGGCCATTTTTCTTCCTGCCTCACCGTGCCTGGTGATGACCTTGTCATGTTAAAGTGACAGTGAGGTTATCCTGCTGATGGGTATCAACCTGACATTCCCCATCCTTCCTGTCCCAGTGCCAGGCAGGGATGAATTCCCAGACAGCCCAGCCTCCCCCTGGGCCACTCCAGCTCTCAGCAAAGCCTTTTCATTCCTGCCTCTCACAGCTCGGGCAGAGAAGTCAAGCTGCCAAGATGAGACAGTGCTTTTCCCACTTCAGACTTTGGGAATTGCTGGGAGTGCTGCACGTTGGCTTTATTCCCCTCCAAGTGTGATTAATGACCCAAAGGAGGTTATTTCGCTGGGGTTACTCTGGGCTGGTGATGGGGTGGAGCTGGGGAGGAGATCCAGAGCTGCAGTTTGCTGGGAATTGGAAAATTCTGTGTGGAAATGTGGAGAATTGGTTTTTATGTTTGTGTTTGGGATTTGACATGTGGGGCACTGGAACAGCCTGAGTGAGCTCAGGGAAGTTGTGCAATGCTGGGGCAGAGGCAAGACTTGGCTTCTGAACCAAGATACTCCTCCTTGACCCTTTGGATGTGGTAAAACAATTCATAATTCTTATCAGTCTTTGTAGGCTGTGAGGAAGAGAATGAAATGAGGTCATTTTTCTCTGTTCTTTCTCAAATTTTAGCTGCCTGATGATTGAATTTAAGTAGGGATGGAGGCTGTTGTTCAGCACAGAGTGGTGGGAGAAGCCAGAGCCAGCTGCTCTGTACCTTGAGACCTGAAAAAGAAAATATTTTATCTTGGAATATCTAATCGTAGTCCTTCTCCTTTGCACCTCTTTGCCAGGAGGGATGGAAGTGCTGAGGTTTTCCTCCTCTGTGATATTGGTGCCAATCAAAGCATCAATGGCAGGTCTTGTCTGTGATGAAGGGGATTTGGTGAGAAAAAGAAATGCTGTTGGTGTTGCCATAAAGGGTTGGAGGTAGTGAGCCTCTGCCTCTCTGAAGGGAGAAGGGAGTTTCTGAAAAGGACATTTCAGCAGAACTGGAACTGAGTGTCACCACAGAGACACTGAGAATGAGACCTTGGGTGATCTTGGAGGTTTTTCCAACCAAAATGACTCTGTGATGAGCAGAACCTCCCCCAGAGAGAGGCATCAGCAGCTGGGGGTCAAACCATGGATGATCCCAGGCTCTGGATGATCTTTGCTGGATCCATCCCACCACTCCATCCTTTTGAGGATGTTCCCTGAAACACCCCAGGTGTGATTGGACACCCAAGTCTGAGCACCTCACGCTGCCTTTCCCTGGATTTCTCTATCCCTGCCTGTCCTGGGTGGAAAAGCTGCAATTTAGGATGAGCTATGAGCTCTCCAGCCGAGCCCAGAGGTCTCCATCCGTCAGCCCCAGCGTGTGTCAGCACTGCCATCCCGGGATGATGCACAACCCCTCCTGATTTACTTATGATTATTACTGATCATCTCAACAAACGGGGGATCAATAGATGAACTACAGGGGAAGTTCGTTTATATTCCTCTGTCAATACCAAGGTCATTTTTATAACTAAAAAGGGTCGAGGACCCCAAGATGGATGGCTGGTGGATGAATTTAACCATCCAATCCATTTACATCCCCACTAGCAGCCCGGCTTTATCTGTTAACCAAAACATTGCACTTCACTCCTCAAGATGATTTTTTGCTGCGATAATAAATAGCTCTGGCTACATTAAGTGATTGTGCAACGTGGGCAGACAGGATTTAGAGCTGATGACCTTAAACTTCCACCCTGCTGCTGTTTTCTCTGTGGTTACAGTGAAGATGTGGCTGCTTTGCTGTTCAAAAGCACCTTGTGTCCAAGAATCTCGTGTTTTATTTAATTTATTTGGCATGACACTCTGTGCCAGGCAGGTTTCAGAGTGGAGATGAACAAACTGAGTAAATCAGATACAAATTAATACTTGCAAACTTCTGTTTTAATCCTCAGACTGCACACACTGCTCAGTGTGGGTAGTGTCTCTTGCATCTTTCCAGCATTCAGTTTTCTAATGGAATTTCTCTATAGAAAAAAGTAAGTAGGACGTAATACTTTTAAGGGGACTTTAAAAAGAAAATAATAATTAATTTAATTTTTTTTTCTCTCATGTGTACTGTTTTACGTATTTCTTTTCTGGAAGAAAGTGAGTAAAATAGCAGACTTGGAGGTCTGTGTTGTTTAATAGGGACTTGCTCTGCTGTTGCCAAAGGGGGTGCAGTGGGGGTCTGTTTACCTTGTAAATATTTCATCTCCACTCCTGGGTCCTTAAAAACCTCATTCATAGAATTCCAGGATGGTTTGGATTGGAAAGAACCTTAAATTTCATCTTTTTCCACCCCACCGTGGTCAGGGACACCTCCCAGCAGCTCAGGTTGCTCAGAGCTTCATCCTTCAACTCTTCCAGGGATGGGAAAATTCTAATTATTGGTAAAACCCTTTTTTTTTTTGAATGCTGGTTGTGAAGAGATGTTTGTAAAGGTGATGTTGGATTGCTGGGATGGAGAAGAAGAACAGCCAGAGGTTCCACGTGGAGCCACAGGAAGGGGAAAGACATCCCCAGCTCAGATCCAGAGGCTAAGACTGAACGAACTCCATTTGCTTTTAGCAAAACTGCCAAACTATCAAGTGAGTTTCTCATGCTCATTAACACTGGACTTTAAGAACCTGATAAGAATGCAATATAAAATCAAAGAGCCCCTAAAGACTGCGAGATTATATTTAATACTCTCCTATCACCAGGCCCTGAGTGCTTGGCAGGAGAAACGGTGACATTTCCTAATCAGTCCCCTCTCGTATTTGTCTTGGCTGGAAGTCTCCAGTCCTCAGCTCATTGAAGTCACTGCAAATTCTCTCCATTAGATCCTGTTTGACTTCCTGGTGGTTGCAGTTAACTCCATCCCAATGGCACGGAGGAGTTCTGTCTTTAAAAATCAGTGATAAAAGTTGTGATACCACGGATGGCAATCACGGGTTTATGTTCTTTCTCCAAGTCTTTGCTCTTAAATATTCATTTTTCTCCACATTATGTTCCTTCTCCAAGTCTTTGTTCTTAAACATTCATTTTTCTTCACGTTATCTCCCCCTGGCATTTCCCTGCACCTTTCTGGAAATTTGTTCTGGGGGTACAAACACATTATTTCACACGAAAAGATGATTTAGGATGTTCCTCTCTTTTAAACCCCATTTGGAATAACCTGTCCTGAGTCGCCTCTGCAAACTGCATTTCATTCTCCTGGGATTTGGAGAACAGGGAGGATTCCTCTGTAAAACCATAGAGAACATGAGGAAGTGCAGAGATTCCCAGTAATTCTGAGCCATGGATCTCCCCTAATTCCTCACATTTTTCCTGCAGCGCCGTTCCACCTTTTTCCCTGGGCTTCCAGCTGAAAAATAAATGGTTATAAAATGGTCTGTGGAGTGGCGCAGCTTTGCAGGCTGTTCCTGGGCCACAAACCACATTTTGGCTGCTCCCCAGTGTTCCCAGTTGTGCTGGGGTTGCCCTTAGCAGTGAATGGTTGGTTTATTCTTTACTCTCTTTTCAGGCCGTGGTTTGTTCCTTGCCAGTCAGAGCTCTGCTCTTCATCCTGCTGCCCTCACCAGCAAGGAAAGGAAATTTTTCCCCTCTGAGAATTCTTCCCTCTTAATTCCAGGCACATTCACTTCAAATTCCCAAGGCAGGATATTGAAAATTTCCTCGAGTTAATAGGGCTCACAAATTTGCTTGCTATAGAAAAATGGGAGATTTTTGGTAAATTGTTGGCTAGAAAATGCTATAAAATCCCTGTATTTTAACAATATGGCCAATAGACCGAATTTGAAAATGCTGAACTGGTTTTCTGTGGGTTTCTTCCATGTCTGGTTTTCCTATGGATGAGCATAGTGCTGTGATGTGGCTCTGTGGGTTGTTGGCTGCTGTGTTTGAATGTATATTTATATATATATTTATACATGAAAATCTTGGAGAAGAGAAGCCCTGGGTGACCTAACTGAGGCCTTCCAGTACCACAAGGAGATGACAAGAAAGATGGAGAGAGACTGTTGAAAAGGGCCTGAAGTGACAGGACAAGGGGGAACGGCTGCAAACTGATAGAGAGCAGGGTTAGATTGGATTTTAGGAAAAAATTCCTCCCTGTGAGGGTGGTGAGGCCCTGGCACAGGGTACCCAGAGAAGCTGTGGCTGCCCCTGGATCCCTGGAAGTGTCCAAGGCCAGGCTGGACAGGGCTTGGAGCAACCTGGGACTGTGGAAGATGTCCCTGCCCATGGCAGAGGTGGAACAAAATGATCTTTAAGGTCCCTTCCAACCCAAACCAGTGTTTGGCTGTATGATAATGGATGTAAAGCTGTAAAAATCTCTTCCCATGGAATACCTGCCATGGGTTTTGGTGCTCTGTGCCTGGGCTGTGTCCCACGAGGTGCTCTGTGCTCCTGGCCTGTGACCAGAAAAGCACTTACATGTGCAGCCATTTCTGCTTCTATTCATTTCACTGATACTTCTTGCCTAAATACCTGACTGGGCTGGGGCCAGCCTGCTCAGGAGTTGGCAGGATAAAACTTTTAAGGGAATAATTAATGGAAATTATGGAGAACAAGATTTGTAGCTTAACAACAGCGTTGTCTCCTGAGCTGGAGTGGAACAGGAAGAAGGTGTGAGCACTTGAGCTGCTGGACAGTGGTGTCCAGATGTCTTTACCTGCTCAGAAACCTTGTCCTGGAGGTGCTGGGCACTGGCTGGGGTTGGGATGAACACTGCCAGGCTGTAGGGTTGCTCAGTACCAAACCTGTGTGGGATTTGAGTGCCAGAGCTCCAGCACAGGCTGGGATTGCTGGGTGTCTCTGCAGGGCAAGGAGCTAGACTTGGATGATCCCTGTGGGTCCTTAGCTCAGGATATTCTGTGATTTGATGACCTGAGACAATTTTTACAGCTACACCAAGCTGGCTGGAAGGAGCTGTTTGCTCTGCAGGTCCTGCTGTTGCTGTGTCTGTGCAGACAACAAGGTCACCACATCAGTCAAGCAGAGTAGCTCTGCCTTTAAACCTGTGAAAGCACAAATCAGGCACAGCAGGGCCAGAGCCTCTGCTTTCATCTGAAGTATTCATGTGAACTTGTGTGCAAGTCAGAACCAGAGGCCCTTGGCTAATTTAAGGCAAAAAATGTTTTCAAGTTCTTCTTCTGAGCTGGCTGTGTGGTGGTCCCTGGAGAGGCAGGGATGAGATGTGCAGGTGGCACAGCCCTGGTTCCAGAGCTGAAGAGAAGTCCCCAGAGTGCTGACCTGGGCAGAAGGGCCTGGGAAGGGCCAGGGTCAAGGGCAGGTGGTCAAAACCCTGGCACTGGCTGAAACCCTGAAGTGCTCACATAGCTTTGAACATCACTGAAGTCATCAGTGGTGCACTGACCTCTAATTAAAAAATCAGATGATAACAAAGACCCAGTTATTGAAAGAAGTGCTGTCATCTGCCTCCTGACTCCTGTGCAATTGGAGGATATTCTCTTCTCCTTCCAAATCTGAACAGATGTAGAGATATCACTTTAAAATCCAGATTCACAGAGATCCAGCATGGGCAGCTCCCAGTCTGTCATCTTCGCTGTCAGAGCTTGCTGAATGCACCATGCCTTGCGGAATGCATCAGGCCATGCCTATTGAAGTTTGGGTTGGGTTGGTTTTTTTCCCCTAAATGACAGTTTATCTGAGCTGGGGGAATGAATGGATAACGTTACTATTTACATAAGCTCATTGTGATCTGTCTCGGTAATGTAATCAAATTAGGGTTAACTGCAGCTGGAGAGTGCCAGCTTGTAAACTGTTTTTCAAAAAGAATCACATGGTGTTCCCTGACATGTTTAGTATACATTCAGGGGGCTTTGCAAAAATTCTAGCACATCCCTAACGGGTGGAACTGAGGCAGGATCTTATTGCCACCAACTCCCTGAGTCCAGGGAAGGAAAGGCAGGGAAATCCTTCTCTGCCAGAGCAGATCCACCTCCAACCCAGGCCTGAGGCACAGGCTGTCCTGATGTGGCTGCTGCTGTCATGTTGTCTTTCCTCTGGCTAAAATCAACAGATCAGTTGATAGGAAAAGCATGTGGTGTAAATTCTGAGCCCATTTAGGAACATCTGTGCAAAGTGCAGGAGTGCAGCCCACTGCACACGCCGAGCTCTGTATTTAGTCTCGTGGTGTTTGCATGAGATGAAGCCCAGCCTGAGCTGAAATCACCCAACGAGCAGATTTTCAAAGCATCTTTTGTTATTCCTCTTCATAAACATCACATCTGGGCCTTGCTTTGCCTCGTTCTCCCCCCCCCTTCCCCCAGGAGGGGTGAGGGACCCCCCCTGTTGCATCATGCTCTTCCCATGCTCCATGAGGACTGGAATCCTGGGATGGGCTGATCCACCTGGTGTGGCTGTTGGACTGCTGTCTGCTGAGCCAGGTGTGTCCAGACGGGGTTTGTCCCACACTGGACAATCCTGAGGCTCCCTGCACTGCCCAGGAAGGTTTCTGGAGGTTCATTCAGAGCTCGAGCAGTGGATGGGGAGGAATTGATTTGGAATTGTGGCCTCTGCTCCTGCACAGACATCCCATCAATGCCAACAGCATCCCAAACTGTCAACCTGCTCAGCTGGAGTGGGAAAATGGGACATTCAGGACACTGGGACTTGTCCAAAGCAATGCAGATGGGCTGGGGTAGAGCTGAGCCCACACTGTTGTGTTTTGGACATCTTTTTTTTTTAAATCAGGCATAAAGTGTGAACTATTTAATCTAAACCAGTTCCTCTTCTCCCACTACTGCTGAAACAACTTTTCACCCACAGAATCACAGAATCATAGAATCCTAGAATCCTAGAATCATAGAATTATAGAATCATAGAATCCTAGAATCATAGAATCATAGAATTATAGAATCATGGAATCATAGAATCATAGGGAACGAATCATAGAATCATAGAATCATAGAATCATAGAATCATGGAATCATAGAACCATAGGATCAGAGAATCAATCACAGAACCATAGAATCATAGAACCATAGAATCACAGAATCATAGAACCATGGAATCATAGAACCACAGAATCACACAATCGTTGAGGCTGGAAAAGACCTTTAAGATCACCACCACCATGTTCACCATTAGTTGTCCATGTTTTGACAGTTTGAGTGTGGAGATGGTTCCACTGAAATTAAAATTCTTCATGCTATTGAGGGGTTTTTCACCCAGAATTTCTGTGATAGGTAGAAACTCGAAAAATATTTCACCAAAAGTCAAAAAAGTCAGCC